>VZRV01004672.1:846106-1000732 GCA_013398115.1 Falcunculus frontatus
CGGGCCGGGCCGGGCGGCGCCGCGCGGGGCGCTGGGAAACCACGGCCACGGCACCGCCCGCGGCACCGCCCGGGGCTCGGCCTGGCCCGGGCCCCGGTCTGACGGAAACACGCGCGGGCTCGGCGGCCCCGCCTGACAATTTTAACACGGTAACCTTACAGAGATTCCCCCGCCTCCCGCCACTTCGGGGCTATCCATAAGTTGTGGTATGAAATAATAACAGTCATAAAGCCACAAATTTACAAATCACTGAATTATTAAGGTTGGAAAAGACCTCTGAGATCATCGTATCCAACCTCTATCCGAACACCACTGTGTCAACTGTACCATTGCACTGAATACCACCTCCAGCCTTTCCTTAAACACCTCCAGGGACGGTGACTCCACCACTCACCTGGACAGCCAATTCCAATGTCTAATCACCCTTTCTGTGAAGTAATTATTCTCAGTGTCCAACCTAAACTCCCCTGGCACAGTTTAAGACTACATCCTCTTGTCCTATCACTAGGTGCCTGGGCGAAGAGGCCAATTCCCACACTACCATCCTCCACCCCAGCAACCACAAGACAGATTTTCAGACAATCCCAAAGATGACTGTTTTTCCTTAAAGACCAGGGTTTTTTCCTCCAGTTGTCTGTGGAAAACACTAAGAAAAATAACCATGGTAGCAGCAGAGTGAATTCACCCTGCAGGGAATGTGGACAGCCAGGCAGCCAGACTGACCACAGCCCATAGACAGTAAATTCCCAGGACCCCAGCTCGGCCTTTCTATCCATCTTCACAAAAGTAAACTGTCCCTGGAAGTGTTCCAGGCCAGGCTGGATCGGGCTCTGAGCAAACTGGTCTGGTGGAAGGTGACCCTGCCAGTGACAGGGTGGTTGGAACTAGGTGATCTTTAAGGTCCCTTCCAACCCAGGCCATTCTATGACTTCATGATTCTGTAGCAGAATAAATGCTTTCTTCAAAAGATACATTGCATTTCTCAGGTGAGACAAAACTGCACCTCAGGATGAGCATTCCTCTCATAGCTGTTGGTATGTACAAAGTCTCTTCAGCAAAACACCAGCACCTGCCAGCACACCTGCCTGCAATTACACTGAGCAAAACAGAGCTGTCACAGCAGACATTTCCAGAAACACTTAAACAAGTTAAAACTGTGCAACTTCAGTACAGACAGGTCAATGTCTGCACATTACACTTACGGGTTGTTTTTTTTTTTTGCTTTTAAAGAGACATGGAAGCTCCTGAATCACAACTGGTATTACAACTGGGAAAGTTTTACACTGCCTCATTTTGGTAGTGTCTGAAAGGCATCATTCAAAGGATGTTTCCCTTGCTGATCTGAAGGTTCTTCCACGCCAGGAGAAAATGCAACTATTTCAGATGGAAATCTATTATTTATTACTCAGGACTGACAATAAAGAGGACTACAATTAAAACAAAAACCTCTCAGTTTATACAATGATGGACAGATCCACTGATGCACTTTGCAGTGTCATCCCCAAAACTCAGTTCTGCAGTCTGTCAGAATGAACACCCCAACTTTGATAAGTCAGACTACACAGAGGACACCTCAGTTACATATGGAGATGTGGTTTTCTCAAGGATGGTAAGAATTGCACTGTTTGCATCAAACTTTATCTGTTTGCACCAAACTTTATTGGCTCCAAGTAAAAATGTTGTCTTGAAAGTCTCCAAGTTCAGATTCTAAAGAAGGGCAATTAGAGTTTCATCCCAAATGCATTAAATTTTCAACTAAATGGTACACAAACAACATTTTTTCCCTATTGTTTATATGCTTACTCAAATCTAAAAGCCAGTAACCATGAAAAGAAGACAAGAAACCTCTGTAGAGAAACTCTACACTGACTGACAGACACATGGACAGCACAAGGACACCAATGACACTGTCACTTCCTTTCCACAAGGGAAGATTTTTTTTCTATTTTCAGCATTCACATATAAACTTCAAATCCTGCAAATAAATACCTGCTTCAGAGTGCTTCACAAGTGCCTAGACTGTCTTAGGTCTAAAGGCCAGCATGATAAGCAATGCACAAGTCTGAAGTGTGAGAGCAGAAATGATCATTTCAAGGAGACAGCTGGGGAGCAGGGGGAGAGCCACCAACAGCAGCAACAGAAGGATTCACATCAACTTTTCTTTTTTAATTTTTTCTCCTTTTTGCAAAGCACTAGTGACTGAGCATGGAACAAAGAAGAGTGAGTGTCTCAGTACAGAAAGTGATGATTTTAACATTTTCTGTGTGATGCCTTGGGTTTCAACTTTTATATTTTTCAAATCCTGTACTGCCTAGTGTGTGCAACTCTGAAGTTTCTTGAAGCCTGTTAATTTCTGCTCTCTCATGTTGGGTAGACATAACAAATCTTCTCCAGGCTTGCTCTTCAAGGACACCCAGATCATCCTAGGCCCAAAAAGTACAAACCAAAAGCCTCTAAAGGGGGGAAAGGTTGGGGAAATCACATCATTAACTGAAGCTTTATTGGAGAATTAACCCTGATATGCAAATGAACCAAACTTATAAAAGTGTGAAGAACTCGTGACTGGGGGTCCATCTTGGGTGTAGCCTTTGGCCGGCCCAGGGTGTACCTCTGAAGGCCCTTCAAATAAATACATACCTTTATTCCCTTATTCCTGTCTAGTCTCTGTTTTTTTTAGGTGGCCACTTCAGGCATCATGTGAATTAGGATTTATCTCAAATCTGAAGATTTCAACCCTAACTAGGAGCTACAAATTCCTCATTTCTTGTTATGGTGGTTTAGAGCTTGATTCACCATGTTAAAACATTCCTCTGTTGCTGAATTTTAAGTAAAATATTGTTTGACCTTCGCAGTCAAGTATTAAGACCTGAGAACGTTCAGGGCACATTATCAAAGCAAGCTGGGGCTCAATGATGCCGTGCCCAGCGCTTTAGAAAGAAGACTGACGTGCATATTCCATGCAGAAAGCACGTCCTATGTGCAGACTTAACACCAAGCAGCTGAGCCAGCGAGAGGACACGGGCTCAGAGCCGCGCCGGGCTCCGCTCGAGCTCCTCGAGCGCACATCGGGGCCCGAGCAGGGACGTTTCTTTGCAGCACAAACGGTCAGCTGGGAAGAGCGTATGTCCCCTTCCCCCAGCACTCACCGCCTGCGCTCCGCTGTCCCGCGACCAGGACTGAGACGCTGCCAAAGCGCAGGCAGCCACCTCCTCACGCCGGCCCCGGGTGAACGCCCGGAGAAGACACCGTGACCTTCAGCGGGTCTATGCGCTCACCTTTACTGCGAATGGCAGCGTCGATCACAGTCACGCAATTCCAGCGGACTCGCTGGTCAAGTAACAACGCCGACACCGAGCATCAGCGGTACGAGAGAGGCTCCGCCCCCGGCGGGGCCGTCCCCCGGGCCCCGCCTCAGCCCCGGCCCCGCGCGGCCAACGCGCCTCCNNNCCCGCGCTCTGCTCTACGGCGCGGCAGACCGGCCCGGGGCGGGGGCGGCAGCGGCGCTGGAGCGCCTCAGCGGCGTCCTGCGCGACTACTCCTGGGAGAAGCTGAACGCGGGGCCGTGGAGGGAGGTCGGCAAGAGCTGGCGCCAGGTCTACGCCTACGGCTGCCTCTTCGGGGCGCTGGCCGAGGTGGCCGCGGGCCGCCCGCTAGCGCGCGCCGTGCGGCTCTGCGACCTGGGGCTGCTCATGGGCGCCGCCGTCCTGGATAACGTCCTGGCGCGCCTGGTGCGCGCGCTGCAGCCGCACCTGCCCCGCGCGGGAGCCCGCGCCCAGGTAGCGCCCGCACCCCGCGCTCCCCCCCTCGCGCCCCGTCCTTCCTCGCGCTCCCCCCCGCTCCCACCGCGGGGCTGCGGCGGCTGCTGACGGGGAACCTCCCTTCCAGAGGGTCCGGCTGGAGCCGCCGCCGCCGCCCCCCGCGGTGCAGCCGGAGGAGGCGATTCCGCACCTTCGCTGTCCGTCGCTGGAGCACTTCAGAGACAACTACCTCATTCCCCAGCGGCCCGTGGTCCTGGAGGGGGTCATGGACCACTGGCCGTGTATGAAGAAGTGGAGGTGAGAAGTAAGTTCCTTCCCTGTCCAAGTAAAGGCACGATCGTTCCCTGTCTTGGATATCTTGATGCTCGGTAGAGCAGCAGAGACCTTCACAGAGGGTGGATACCGTGGGCAGTGCATTTTGCTAGCAGCGCCGTCCTACTGCTCTGTGGAAGTTGCTTCACAGATAAGGGAAGCTCTTCATAGCATTGAGGGCATCACACGGCAGGTGCTGGACTGTCTTGGGGCAAAGGTGACCCTGTGCCCAGCCTCTGGCTCTTCATGGATGAAGGCCGCTCTCTGCCCAGCTTGCAGCCATTCCAGGATCCCAATGGCAACACCTGGGAACTCACCAGAAGTGCACATTGCAAAGTGCCAATGAGCTGCTCACAGCTCAGTGGATCTGTGTCGCACACACATCAGTGGTTTTTACCCCTTGGAACTTGCCGATAATTAGTGCAATGGAAAGTGAATTTCAGAGCCATGAGTAAGCATGATTGACTTTTTCATTCATAAGTCCAAGCACTGATGTTTGTTCAGTGTTGTGTTTGAGTGTTGAGTTTCAGACACCACTGTGCAGGACTAACAGCGTTGTGCTGCCTGGGTAATGCAAGCAATCGTGCCCACATTTCCAATACTGAGCATCAAGTATTTGTGAGGTGAAGGTCATTCCCTCGAAAAGGGGAAAAACCACTCATGCTTAGTTTGAGTAATTGTTTTAGTTCAACACCCAAAGGTAAAATTAAGTGAACGCACTTGTTATATCATAGGGATTTTATGCATTTTTGAGGGAAGGTACTGCACTGGTTAACTTCAGACACTTAAAAAGATTAACTTCTCCTTTTAATTAATACCATTGTCCATGGAGAGATTTATTTCACCCATCAAACTAATTCCTCTGGCTATAATTGGGATGGGTATTATCAGCACCTGTATAGACACTGACAGAGAGCTGATCTAGTATTTCTGACTAAAAGATACAACACTTTATCAAACGTGGCAGCAGGCAGCAAGAAGATTGGCCATCCCTTGCCAAGAGACAGTAACAGCTTAAATCTTAGTTTGGAAGGAAATAACTGAGGCAAACAGGCTTTTAAACAAAAACAAAACAGACAGCTGTGGGGTCACATACACACAAACCTGCCTCCTGATTTCCTTGTTGCTTGCACCCTTTTCTTCTGCCTTTTTCCTCTGGTTGGTTGGGTTTAGACAGGAGAAGCTCAGGCTAGTAGAATTTTATTACCCAACAAGACTGATTTGGATTGATTGCCTTACATTGAAAATTAGTAAGAGCAGTATAGAAGGTAATGGAACTTTCTTTATTTCAGTGTGGACTATTTCTGTCAAGTCGCAGGGTGCCGCACAGTCCCTGTGGAACTGGGTGCTCGGTACACAGACGAGGAATGGTCTCAGCAGCTTATGACTGTCAGTGACTTCATCAGCCAGTGTATCATGGATGAGGTCTGTTACACTCGTTTGTTTCATCTCCAAACACAGCAGCGTGGTGCTGGTATAGACAACAGTTCTGCTTACAACACACATACTCAGAGGTGATGTCAAGGGAGGGGGTGTGCTCTAAGCACAACTCTGAATTAAATGATTTGACATATTTTCAAGACCTGAAGCTAGGAATAATTACTGCAACAATAGGTTTGATTTTTACCTATAATCAAATGTACAGCGGCTGGAATTTGACGGATAGATACATACATACGCAGCAAAAACGTGACCAGTGGAATCTAAGGATAAGGGATCCTCAGCCAGCAGCGTTGTTCCTTTCTCATTAAACCGTTTAGTGAGATTTAGGATCAGATCCAAATTCACATGCCATGAGGCAGAAAAAATACAAAGTTGATTAACATCTGGAATGTCCTTTTGCTTTCACAGATGAGGATCCCAAGCCCCCGTTTCTGTTTCCTGGCCTTCTGGCAGGAAGGACCATGTGCCACAGCAAACTGATCTGTGGTGCGCCTTGGAATAGAGTATGGAAGTAGTTCCAGGGCGTGAAGGAGAACTGGTCTGCGTGCCAGCGGGGTCTGGCTAGAAAGATGCAGGGCATTGTCAGGTGTCAAGACTCAATAGGGAGTCCCAGCTTCCTTCAGTAACTCAAGCTGGATGATTTATTGATTGTGAAGACACACCTACACGCTCACAATTTCAATGGAGCTGTAAGTTACTATTTCTGAAGACCCTTACACTGTTGAAATAGTTATAGTACTCTGAATAGGACATTGGAAATGGATGTTACCAAATTCAATTCACCTGTAAGTAAATTAACTCACTGTTTTACCTGTATGTTACTGTGTTTTGTCTTTCTCTGCTGTCATTTCAGAACAATGTAGGATACCTTGCCCAGCACCAGCTTTTTGACCAGGTAAAACTTAGTGAATGTTTTTATCTTCCTACAGTCACGTGTTCCTTTTGTAGGACAAGTTGTCTCTGAGGATGTTGACTGTACTAGATTGAAGGGCATATGGGGAATTCACAGGAATTCTTAAGTTTCTATTCCCACAATTTGAAGGAACAGAGAAGTTTATTCCATTTGGCTGCAAGACATGGAAACGAAACCCTTTTGGGATGAAGACATTCAATCCTAGTGCTGTTTCAGTACAATGTAGCATATACTTAAAGGGATATCAGCTGGAAAGCCCATTACCTCAAAGACTACGTAAGTCAGGGAAGAGATTTGGACAGGAAACAGTCTTCAACATTGATATGTTTACCATAATCTGAAATGTCATTCCAGTTTACCAGAGCTTAGGTTGGTGGGAGACATAAAAAGTAATCTCTCAGAGAAGCAAGCGTAGTATAGAAGAGATCAGCTGCTCCTTTTCCATGAAGAGCAAACATACTTATTCTTGTGGGTGTCTCTGGTTTCTGCAAAAGCAAAGGATCTCTAAAGAATGAGGAAACCCCTTTCTCCTGCTTCTACTTCTGACAGAATCTGCTCACTAGAACAGAAAGTTTGAGAACATTTCCTGCAGATTCCTAGCAGGTCAGCTACTTTTCTCCTAGCCTTGCTGGACCAGCCAGTCATTTGTTTTCTTTGTGTCCAGCCTTGCTCATCCATTCTATGAATTATATATTTTGACAAGTCAGCACATACCCTTTTTAACGTGTCTTTCTTTATGGAAATAGATCCCAGAACTGAAAGAAGATATCAGTATCCCTGACTACTGCTGCTTGGGGGAAGGGGAAGAAGATGACATCACCATTAACGCTTGGTTTGGTCCAGGAGGCACAATCTCACCTCTTCATCAGGATCCCCAGCAAAATTTTTTAGCCCAGGTATGTACTCTAGTTACTCTGCACATGCCATTAATGCAATAATTAGAAAAAATGCTTATGGTATGTGTTAGAGACAAGAGGAGCAGGCAACTTGAGGAACAATTGAAGGATAGAGAACATGCAGATACTATTTTGCTGTTTTATTGCATTTGTCACTACTGCAACTTAATACTGAATGTAATCTTGTAGAACCCAAGTGTTGCTCATTGAGAGAGACCATTACTTACCCTTGCTTTACAGATGATAGACAGAAATCACAAGAAGCAGGTTTTCCAAGGTCACATGGAATTTGTAACGGAGTTGGGAAGAATCTGGATCCTGTCATGTTGTACTAAGGAGTTCCTTTTCCTGGTGTTGTCATGGTTTGAGCCCAGCCAATCCCCAAGCCTCATGCAGGTGCTTTCTCATCCCCCAACCGGCAGGATCAGAGAGAGAAGGGGGAGAGTAAAAGCTAGAAAACTTGTGGATTGAGGTTTAATAAGCAAAAACCATGCATGCAAGCAAAGCAAAACAAATAATTACTTGACTGCTTCCCATGGGCAGGCAGGTGTTCAGTTGTTCCCAAGAGAGCAGAGCCCATCATGCTTAACAGTTACTGGGGAAGACAAACACCATTACTCCAAACATCCCCCCTTTCTTCTTCCCCCATATACAGAGCATGATGTCATATGGTCTGGAATATCCTTTGGTCAGTCAGTTTGGGTCACCTGTCCTGGCTGTGTCTCCTCCCAACCTCCCAGGCACCTCCAACTTCCTTGCCAGCATGGCAGTATGATAAGCAGAAAAGGCTTCAGGTCTGTGTAAGCCCTGCTCAGCAATAACAAAAACATCTCTGTATTATCAACCCCGTGTTCTGTACAAATCCAAAACATAGTCCTATACCAGCCACTGGGGAAAAAAATAATTCTACCCCAGCCAAAGCCAGCACATCTGGAAAGCAAGATTTTGAGGTGGACTTAGGTGCATACTTAAGTCCATTTCAGGTTACCCAGTAAAATATTCATGCATGCAGTGAGATAGGAATTAAAACTTATACTATTACCTCATTTCTGCTGAGTTCCTCTTGGTAGGCTTTTTGATGATGACTTTTAGTGCAGAATAACCCTGTAAAACACTGGGGTCTTTTGTGGTAAGCACTAAACAGGTCCACAGATGTATTCTGGATCCAAACAGGTGACTACTGTGAATCTTCAAACGCTGAGAGATGTTTTGTTACTGAAGGAGATTGCTGTCCCATCAAACTCTTTAAAAAAACCCAGGCTTACACTTTCACACTTTTCCAGCAGGATTGTGATATTACTTTCTACTGACGGTTATTTATGGGTTGAGCCTTAGTTTCTCTGTTCCAGTTGCATCTTGCTAACCTGTGTTTTCACTTGAAACTGAGGCTTAACTCAGGCCTTCCTAGAATGGCTTTTTACAACTGCTGTGCAACTCTGTATGGATTGTATTTCTCTTCTGTGCTATCTGCTCAGCACACACATACAGCTGCATTCTGAAAGTGAAGTACTGTACTAATGCTATGTAAAGCTTGAGGGGAATTTTTCTTGGTGGAAGAAAAATTTATAGGAGCTGTTGAACTGGGAAAAGATACTTCCCTTAGGAACCTCAGAACTTGTTCTCTTCTGCCTGAAAAATGGGACATTATCTGCCAGTGCTGTGAGAGTCTTTGTAATTTGAACAGCTGGTGATCTGGCAGCTTTCAATTAAAACTGCCCTGCTTCGTGATGCCATTTAAACTGTGGAGTACAGGAAGGCACAAGGACAAGTAACAAAGTGAAATGATCCCTGCTGGCTGGCTGGTGGCTGGTGTCAAGATCGTAGTTTTTCCATTAATGAGAAAAGCAGTCTCTGGAGATGCAGGCTATTGCCCATTAACTGGTGCCTGCAGTCTTATAATATACAAGGTCTTAACCCAGTGAGGCAAGTGAAGGAAGGAGCTGTTAACAGCTGATGGCAGTCCCCAAAAAAGTTCAAGCATTCAGAGAACATGCTGTTGGAGCAATAACCAGCATTTTTGTCACTTCCATGCATCACCAAAATACCATGTAATACTTGTTTCTTTACATAGCTAATTAATATCCTTAATCCCTTTGGGGTATGGAAGGCATCCTAAAAACACACGGACAGAGTTGTGCAGATCAATGCTCTAGCAGTTAAATCAGTGATAGTGAAGAGTAGGACAGGGCAGAAGTACATTGGTACTTGTCCAGTCTATAGAATACATTTATGTGCTGTCCTTGAAGCAACAAACTCTAAATAGCCAGTATGACAGCTTCAGTGTTGGTAAGATTTGGTAAGGAAATCCTGTTCTGTTACGTGGGAAGGGATGTTAAGGTAGAGGAAAAGCAGGTTGGTTAGAAATGGTTGGGTAGCCACTCCAGGGTGCTGGGGTTAGTCAGAGTACCCATAACAGGACAGTTCCCAACAAGTATGATCATGCCTAGCTCTTGAGGTGATCTGGAATGCTGACAAGCAGTATGAATCTTCACCCTAAACCTGCTATTCCACTGGTATCTGTGGAGGAGACAGCTTTGACTTGTTCTTGCTGCTACATCTTGGCACCAAAAACTTGCAGTTCGTGTAGTGTTCGGGGAAGCCAGGCCACTTGCCTTACGAATTCTCATCTCATTTCAGAACTCCAGTGAAAGAACTAGTTCAATGATGACACAGAAATAAGAGTTTGAGGGGTATCTCGAAGCTTAGCAGTCACTGTGCATGTACTTCTGCCTGTTGATATGAATTGCAATGAAGGTTCAGCCTCCTTATTCTCAATTCTTACTTCTAGCTATGGAGAGCCCAAGTAACAATGTATAAATTGGGTGCCTTAAACTTTGAATTGAGAGCAATTTGGTTAAAGGCATTTCCTTCCCAAAGGCATTTCAAGTTCTTATCTGCTCCAAGGGAAGAAGTACTTGAATTCCAATAGCCTGATTTAACTTTGCATTATAGCAATGTCTATTACTAACAAAGATAATTATGTTCCTTGTAATCAGATATATTTTACTGTTAAATGCCAACTGTGGCCCACAGCTTCCAGTAATGTGCCAGTTAATGACCAATGGAAAACATTTATTTTATTATATACAGGTATTTGGAAGAAAGTATATCCGTCTCTGTTCACCTCAAGAGTCAGAAAACCTGTACCCACATGAAAGCCAAATTCTTCACAACACTAGTCAGGTAAATAGTTGCCTGAAATTTTAGTATCAGTAATGTTATCTTATCAAATCGTATTTGAGTAAAGACATTCTTCTGGTGATTGTTTGGTTTTTTATAGGTCGATGTGGAAGATCCAGACTTGGTCAAGTTTCCAAATTTCACGAAGGCTGCATTTCAGTCCTGCATTCTGATGCCTGGACAGATTCTGTTTATTCCAGTTAAATATTGGCACTATGTGCGATCGCTTGAGCTCAGCTTCTCTGTTAGTTTCTGGTGGTCATAGCTCTGAACTGTAGTCAGCAGCACTGAAACGGGAATTAAAAATCAGGGAAGCAGCATCTCTCTCTCAGGAGAGGTTAGAGGTGGAGCAAAACCAAAAATCAACACACTCTTGCTAAAGCATGGAGAAGGAGTCACAATGGGTAAGTGGAAAGATGAAGCTGTAGCCACTTTATTTTTGTAGATGTTTCTAATAACACCTAAAGAGCATATGTTAGGTCATTGTCCTGTGTTTGCATCCCTCAGAAACAGCCTGTGTATGGGCACCGCCAGGGCTCTGCCTGAGCCTCTGTCTGAAAAACCAGGTCAGTGTTATCTTCTACTTGGATTTAGTAACACTAAACCCTGGAGTTGGCTAGAGAGATGGTGCTACCTAGAGGTTCAATACATTAAAAAATTAAGCTAACACCAAGCAAGGTATTAGTCTCCTGCATGGAAAAAGTTACTCATGTCCTGGTTCTGGCCAGGACAGTGTTAATTTTTTCAGTATCCAGAGGTTATTTTGTACCACCTCAGCCAGCCACTGCTGTGGGCCAGGGGCAGGAATGGGCTCCCTGGTCTCTCAGTGACTGAGTTACACTTTTGTGTGAATCTTTTGTCTCTCTTGTACACTTTGTTATTGAGAGTGTTGCTATTACTGCTCATTTTCTTATTCCATTGCTGTTTCCAGTAAACTGTTCTTTTTGCAGCTCATGATCTTTATAATTTGGGCCTCTCACTTCTCCTCTCCATGAAGGGAGAGGTAGGGGGAGGAGGGAGTGAGCAAGCATCTCGTCATTTGGAGTGCTTTGGTGGGAACACTAATTTGGGGAGTACCATTCCTAAACCACAACATCATGTTAAATCCTAGAACATAACTGAAGTTAATCTTTAGATTAATTGCAGTTAGATAATCTGAAGTTTAATTATACTTTGATTAACCATCACCTGAACTGCTGACACAGCCTTTCTGCAGTGCCACACATCCCTACCAAGGACAAGAATGCTGCCATTTCAGTCTGGTGACTGGCAATAGCCAGTCCTTGGCTCCTTTCCAAGTCACTCTCAAAGGAAAAAGCATCCTTATTTAAAACTGGAGACAGAAGTGCCAGGACTAAAAACCTAAAGAATCTCAATATGGTAATTTTTTCGGCACTTTGCAGACATAAGCTAACATTGCCCCAAGTCTGGACCTACTGCTTCCCAATCACTCTGTGGCAATATTCCCTCCTTACAGAGCACAGCTGCTCCTGACCTGGCCTTAGGTCAAGACAAATTCTTCTGCATCTAAAGAAGGGACAAAACACAACCACAGTGCCAACTAGAAGTGTTCCAACTCCAGCCCTAGGTCAGCGACTCAGCCAGCTGCCTTGCACATACTGCACTGATTTTTCACCTGCTTGAGGTCTACAGCAGGTGTCATTTCCACTGTGCAGCTGAATTTGTACTGTCCCTGTACAAACAGGGAGCACTTGCTGAGAAAGGCTTCTTTCAAGAGTTCAGCTGCATACATGAGCTTGCAGGACCGACAAAAACATTCGCATCTTTCATCCCCAAACATGCACTGAGAGTCCCAACACAAGAATATGGAGAATTACAAACACAAAACAGCCTCCAAGAAAGCTGTGAAGGCATTACTGTGAACAGGAAGGTCAATGATAGTTTTATTGTAAGATTCTTAGAACTTTAGAAAATAAGTACACTGAGCACTGTTACTAATGGATACAATACAGTCTGGCTGTTCTGCCAGAGAGTGGGGGCAAACAGATGTCACTGACATCAAGTTTTACTGGCATCATCTAGGGCCAAGAACGGAGCTCTGTGGTGAGTCTGGGAGCCCATCTGACCCATACCTGTAAAGGAAACGAAAGGTTAATGGACAACACACAAAAAAAGGATAATACTGTATAACCTCCTTTTCTAAAATGCTTCGTATATTCCCGTGTTGCTGTTCACAATGTCCAATTTCACTGGACAAATGGAGGAATTCCAAAGAAATTCTTAGAGGCTCGGTATTTCCGGAAGTTTTAGAGGCACACACAACCCATGACACTATTTCCTCCCACCTCCTTCAGATAGTTATAAAAAAACATGCACAGGGTCTGCTATGCCCCTGTGGCACTCTTTGGGCACTATGGGGGCTCAATGCTGCCTGTGTGTGGTTTAGTGTCTGAAACATACCGCTGAAGTCAGAAATAGCTGATACTCACAGTTACAAATAATACAGACAGTGCCACTGAACATCACAGCCCATTTCCTAGTATTATTACATTCAATTTTTAAAAAAATAGGTTGCTCAGTACCTGGGATGTCACAAGACCAGAATTCATTACACTTGGGACAGCGGGGTTCAGTCTGAGCTCTGAAGTACTTTCTGACACAAGGTAAGTGCATTCCAATTCCACAGGATTCACATACTTGGCTCTGAAATCAGGAGTGTTGATTCAGAAAATCTTTCTAATCTGTCCTTCAATTTAAGAGAAAGTTGTTACAAAGGGCAGCAGACATGCAATGCTTTGGTCCAAAGAATGGTTCCCTCAATACAGGTGGTGGACACACTCAAAAGTCAAAGGTGGTAAATGGTAAAAGGAGGTATTTTTCTGTAAACTAGGAAATGCTATTTCCCTATGGAAAAATTTAGTTTGAAAGGCAACAATTTCAGTGCAATAAAGGAGACCAATTAGGATGGAAAAAGTAACATAGAAGCACGTTAGTTGGGCAGATCAGAAGATGCAGGCTCACAGAGCAAGAAAATGTAGCAGTTTTGGAATAGGAATCCAGGCTGTAACTACTTAAGCAAGACAGAACTGGTAACGTCCCAGCTATCAAAACACAGTGCTTTGGCATTCTCTACATAGCGCACATGTTCCTTTTGAGGTCCAAACACAAGCAATTCCTGAACTAAAATCCCAGGACCAAGACTGAATGTATCATACGACGCTGTCTGTTGGTAAGGCCCAAAGAGGACACTGCTAACACCTCACTGCTAAACCTCTTTCAGCATCAGGGGTTCATCTCTAACATGCTGGTTTGGAAAGCCAGACAGCACAACCATGTTCCTCACTGCAGGAGTGCACTTTCCCCAACTTTATACTTGGGGATACTGCTCCAAGACAATTTTATTTCTAAAGACAGAAGATAAAATGCCTAAAATGAAAAGAAAAAAAAAAGGTTTTTTTACAAAATACATGAGCACCATGACCTGATTACAAGACCAAGATTTTTTAGTGCCTACCTACTACCCAAGGGAAAGTATCACAAACCTCAGCTATGATGATGCAAGTCCATTGGCTGAGGTGATAAAACATGTTACCTGGATGGCGAGGCTGTGACAGATGTTACATTTCCTTGCCACATCCTGGTAGTTGCTGAGAATGTACTGTTCCATCTCAATTATGCAACGAGTGTGCAGAGTATATTCTCCATTTTTCTAAGGAAACAAGTGTTGAGATGAGGAATTTCTTCTAACTCCTTTTACCTTTTCTGACTTTGCTAACCACCTGTTAACAAGCCAGTTTTTTCTACTGTCATGAAACTAATGTGCTGGTACAATGCAGTGCCAGAACACTTTTGAAATAGCAGAACCCCTTTGTTTAGAGGAGCAGAATAAAGATCCCACACCTTTAACAGAGATCTAGTCCTTGAAAAGCACAGATGAGCAAGCATGTGCTCCTTAACAGAGGCATGCTGTTTTGGGACCCTCCATTTATATGTTACAGAAAATTCTCCCAGCTTTTGACAAAATCTAGGCATTTCCTGCTTAAGGTACCTTTGGAAATCTCTGCCAAATCAACTTAATATGCAAGTAACTGTGTGGCAGCAGGGTGGAGATCTATGATGCAATGACTCCAGTAGACAAGGGATTAAGGTCTCACTTGGCAAGCAATTGCAGTGTCCACATGGTGAGCTCATCTCCACTGCTCCCTCATAAAATAAAACAGGTGTAACCATGTGCATGGTGGCCCATGCATTTCTAGTAGAGGAGTATTCAACATGTCTGGCCTTACTTCTTTTCAGAAAATTCTAAATGTAACTAACAGCACTGATCACGGTGAGAGGCTTTCCCCAGCTCTCGTTCCAGGTTGAAGGATGCTGTGCTGTTGTCTACAAAGGATGTCTGGGTGTCACTGGGCAGGACTGGACGCACGAACCCACCTGGCTCAGGTACAGGCAACTGAAACCATATACTCCTGTAAGACCTACCCAAGGACTTTTTCCTTGTAAGTCTACTTCCTTTTCTGCAAAAATCACTGGAGCAGCAATAAGCATGGGCCCCATAAGACCATTTTTGCCATCATTCATTCAAGAAGACCTCCAGTTTCAGCTACCACATCCATAAGAACATGGTAGCTGGACCTATTGAACTACAAACACTTGAATGCAGTTACCTCAGAGAGCCACTTGTCCTCCACAAAAACTTTCAGCACTTGTTCTGCTTCCTTTTTCTTCATTTTCTTTGTCTTAAGTTGGTCTGCCAAATTTAAAATATCTGTAGATGAGGCAAAGCCATTTTCTGATAAAATTATTAGGTCCATCTACAGGAAGAAACATTACCAAGTATTAGAAATACTACAATTAGGCAGACACATCTTATAGTAATGTGCTGATGTGCATTTTTATAGCATCCACGTATGTAAGAGATACTACAGTATATGGCTTGAACCAGAATTGTAAAACACAGGCCAAAAGCTGAAGCAGTCATTGTCCCCTTGACAGTTTCCATCTCTGCAAAGAAAACATTTCCACAAATAGAAGTGTATGTGCTGCCTAAAAGCATTCAGGGACCCCTGGACACACTCAGTGGTGACAGATCAGTTTCTTTTTCTCTGCTCTTTGTCCAAGTTCTTTTGAGGAAAATCCTCAATAACCATAGACAAATGTTTATATTCAAATCAGCAAATTCATTTTGTACGTTACTAGCATTAAAAACTACTGTGTATTACTAAACTACTGAAGCAAGTGAAAAACTCGGCAATCGTGACTGAAAATCCTGAAGAACGTTGTTTGTGTAACTAAAAGCAGGTGTGTTGAGTCCTTAACCCCAAGGAGCCCTTCCCTGATGCTGATTCTGCTTTACCCATAACTGACTTACAGGAGCAAATCATTACTTGCACACACTTTCATCCCTGCCGACCTCACCCGTCTGATCTCAGATAAACTTAGGTTAAATGGTAACTACTTCCTCAACCACATTTCCATTCATTTCCATTTTCATTAATTTTAAGATGATACCTTCCCAAGTAATATGATTTACTAAGTGATAACTCACATACTTACTGTTTTTCTGAACAATTCTAATTCAATTTCTGTATAGTCAGATGCCATTCTAGTTACTTCAGTTTCCACCAAATTCACCTGCAAAAAAATTAACTGATATAAAGTGCCGTTGTAGTTTTATACCAGAAACTGTAAAAGACCCCCTGAGGTAAAGAATAGATCATCTTACAATTAACATAAATGTTAGTTCTTTGAGGGGCATTCAATGGTATTCAAGTTCTTTCTTTAGAACCCCTGATCTTCCAGCCACAAATTCTCCACAGCCGCCTCTGCCCAGGCAAAGCCATTCAACAACCTAGGCTCCCAGAACTGACAGAGAGTGCTGCAGCAGAGCTGAAGCATCACACCAGGCCCGGTGCTAGACAGCAGCAGGAACCATGTTATCAGTCACCTTTTTTTTTTCCACTGTGAAAAACAGTTGCCCATGTTTTCTACTCTTATTGCACATGCTACTACTATTAACTATTAGCTCAACTTAACTGGCAAAAGGAAAGGTTAAAAGCAGCAGCTAATGTTAGAATACCTCCTGTATGGTCTTTTGAAATTACTAGATAACCTTCCTTCTCTGACATGCACATTGTAGATCATCTGGGGAAACTTCTTATAGGCCACTCCTCAGCAATCCTTTTGTGCTAGGTTGATTTTTGAACGGGAGAAAAAGAAAACTAATGTTGGACAGCTCTCTGTGTTTTCTAGTTTAAAAATCTGTCTCAATAAAGAAGATCTCCTATGGAAAAAGAATCTCACTTCACCACTTAAGCAATGTTTATGCTAAGTAACTCCAACACTGCTGTTGTCCTTGCTGCCATGTCCTATTCCCACACACCTGGGCTGTTTATCCTCCCAGCAGCTCCTGCAGCCACTGCCAGCCCCACACAAACACAGCACAGCAGGTACCTACTACAGCATAATGTGCTCTCCCATTGTCTTCCGATATTCCTTTCCGGATCTGCATAAATAAAGGCTGCAGGTGGCTATTAATAGTGCTGATGAAATCGTCCAGTTTATCGTGTGCGTAGTAAACTGAAAATGAACAAGAAAAACCACATACAGAGAAAAGTCCAACAACTACACATCAGGCAGATCTTTTTATGTGAAACATTTTTTTCCAGGTAAAAGTGCTACAACTGTGAAGCAGAATTCAAACAGGAATTCAAACTGTCCTATTCAGCAGACATATCACTTCCTTGTGCTGCTGTCTCGTGGCCTTAAGAGACGCTCAGCTCCTATAAAATCAGCTGACAGAGTCCAGACATTCTGCCTTGTTGCAGGGAACCCATGGCACTAATCCAGTAATTACAGTGACTTGAACTAAGCTGAATTGAAAATAAAAACATGACTGGGAAAAAAATATTATGCACAATAGAAAAATACACTGACTTGAATTCCTTTACACGCAAGGGATTTCTTGTTTCCTTGTGCTCTGTTTCACAAATTAATGGCATATAAGTGATCAAGTTACATATCAGAAAACCTAAAATTCTAGTGTTGTAGAAACACAAGTAATATCTTGAGTCATGTTCTATAAACCAAGTAAATACTAGCAGCAGTTTTCTCCTAGACATAATTAAGATGGACTTTGGAGTCATTCTGTGGAAGTGCGTGCGATGGCTCTTGCCTGCACAGCACCAGCACAACCCTCACGTTCATCCAAAACAAGATTTTGTAAGTGGCAACACTCCTGTTGCCTTCATCAGTCTGTGGTTTAAAAACCAGAGCTAAATAACAGCTCGTAATTTTAGATAATTGACTCATGTCTCAAAAATACAACCAGTTATCACTAAATTAATCCTGTTCTCAGTCACAGGAGCCCCTTGCTCGCATAACAGCATTGGGCCAAGGTCCCACTCCCAAACCCCATGGCACTATACAGCACAGTGCCAAACAGCACTCATAGGATGCTCCTGCCCAGGAGTTCCTGATTCTGATATACAAGATTCCTTCAGCGAACAAAGCCAACACACAGCAATAACAATAGGAAAGTAAGTACAATATTTAAGTATAATTCTGTCACCTACTTAGTCTCTGTCAGCAGGAAACACTCCACACAGCAGTCAGGGAGCTTTAGTGACAGATCTCAGAGAGGGTAAAAGATGAAAGATAACATAATACTCTTTTGTACAACAGCTGTAACATTTTAATGTGAGATGAGTGGCTGTTCCAGTAGATCTTATGTGGATAAAAACTCTCCATAAAACATGAACAGGGGTTAGAGCACGCCAAAAGTTGCGCTTCACAATTATAACATCTAAGAAGTAAGTCAAGTTACAGTTCCTGACTCAAGACACACAAATAGACTACTTCATTTTGACCTTACATCTATGGGTAAGTAGGTACAAATTCACAGAAAACCAGAAGAGTCCCTGCAGAGTGGGTAGCATGGTGACATGGCACATGGACACTCCTAAGCCTGGCAGAAGTGGACTTGGAATGGACAATACAGTGCAGGTGAGGTTGGAAAAAAGCACAGCAATTCACCAGGAAACCTCATCTCATCCTCACCGAAATGTTCTGCAGTAGTCACTTCTCCCACAACACCTGAGAGAAATCACTGAAGTGCATTTACTTAAAAGCGTTCACTACAGTGAAGTACTTCCAGTGTCAAAAATTTTTTTTTTAAATCATTTATATGTATAACCTATAAACAACAACCCTGATAAAGTAAAAGGTACTATATATGAATCTGGCCTGATTAGAAGTTAGTTTACTCATTGCTATGTTATTTTTATCTTTCAGGAAATAAAGGGAACACTCATATCATTACAGTTTTTAAACTTTTTTTTTAGCTGGTGCGTGCCTTTCAGAAATCAAATTATTTGTAAGCACCATGAAAAAAACCCAGTTTTTTCATCACCAAGACAGACATACCTTTATCAGTTTCACAGCAGTGCTGGTGTAATTTCCTGGCCTCTGATCCTTCTGTTATCCCATTAGACATCAGAACCTGCAAGAACCGTCGATGAGCATCGGTCATCTGAGCTGCCATCACAGTGTTTCACCAGGCTTCAAGTGCTGCAGGAGGTTTAAGCTGGAATTAATGCACATGTTCATGCAAATTAAGAATACCCAGTCCAAGTGTACACAAGATTTCAGTTAAACTCGATTACACTGAATGAGGGCATAAAAAGCAGATCCCAAGGTCGTCCTCAGAATGCAGAGGGTGACTAGCTCTGAGGTTCTGGAAGGGTGCGAGATAAAGTCCAACTAGTTTTAGCTACAGAAAAGAGCAACATAGGCATTGTGTTGTTGTCACCCAAAATCGGGAATAAAACTCCTTAACACCAATGCAGTACTAAGAAACAAGCACTACTTTACTGCAGCACTGGATACACAGGGGAATGACTCCTGCTAACGTGCATAGTTGGCTCAAAGCGATACACACATTCAGTCACTTGAGTCTGCCCAGTCAGTCTCACACGGTGTTCTTGGAGGGTCTTTAGGCACCCCTGGTGGTCACTGAGCCTCTAAACTTTCATAATGATCTTCTCTGTACGGTGTGGTTTTCATCGAAGCTGCACAGGATGTTGCTGAGCAAACTGGATTGGGCCGGCTTGACTTGTTACGAACGGTGGTTAGAGAGCTCGCAACGCCCCACTAACCGTTACATAACGTTCTATTCACCGTCACCCTCTCCCAGAGTATTTACAACACTTGTCATTCCCCAAACCTGAAAATAACAGTGCTGGGTGACAAACACAACACCGTCTGTGATCCTACGTTGGATAAAGCTCCTGCTCCCCACACAGCCTGATCTGAACACAGTCAATCAGAGCAGGCGACTTCGGACAGAAAACAATCCTCGACAGGTTTCGAAGAACGCCTGAACTAACTAAAGCTAACTCAGGAAATTCGCTGAGCAGTGCACCGATCGACTGCCCGCTTCTGGCTGAGCTCCGACCCCGCCGTTTCGCCGCCCGCGTGGCCCCAGGCCAGCCGCAGCCCACGGAGACAATGACCCGAAAAACCGCCTGGCCCTCGGGCCTGCCGGGACCCTCCGAGACCCGCCGGAGCTCCCACAGCGACATCACCCATCTCAAGCCGCCCCCACACCTGCCTGTGCTCGCCCGCTCGGCGATGGCTGCGCACGCCCCAGGGCCCGGCCCCGCCCACGCCCCCTCCTCCCTTCCGGCCCCGCCCCGGACGGGCGGCGTGCGGGGGCGGATGGCGTCGAGCCGGGCCCGGGGCGGCGCCGTGTACGGGGTTGGGATCGCTCCGGTTCGGAGCCCGGCGCGGGGGCCGGACGAGACAAGGTACGTCCGGCGGCCCCTTCGTCCCGCCGTCAGGATCGGCTCCTTCTCGTTACTTGCGCTTGGTGCGCCGTTTGTGCGGTCTGTGTTTTTCTCCGTGCTGGTTCTGAGAAGGGCGGAAGGTCCGTGCTCCCTCCGGAGCTTGGCCGGTTGGAGATCTCGGGGCCCGTCCTGTGTGGCGGCTCTGGCTGGAGCCCGCGGGCAGACGCGCTTCTCTTTCCTTGACGTTGTTTACCTCGGGTGCTCCTTTTACAATTTTTTAGACAGAAGTGGTGTAATTCTCTGAAGTGCCGTTCCCGCTGGACGTGCTGGGCGGTGGGCGCAGCAGCCCCGCCTATCCCGGGCCCGCGTTCCCGGCCGGAGCTGTTCCTGGCCGTGCCCAGCGCGGGGCTCGGGCTGCGCCCCCCGTGTGCCCGGAGGCCCACAGAGCTTCGGACCGGTTCGTGCTGAGCGCCCAGAAAGGGGCTCAACGCGGCTTCAGAGGGAGCGGTTTCTCATCAGAAGGCATTACACGCTGCGTGGGTTTTCTTTTCAAGGTTTGCTAAAGAGTCTGTTGGTTTACCTTTTGTTTTGCCATGTACCGCTTGTCTCATTTTATTCAGCGTTTACAGCCAGTGCTTTAAACTAGAGAGTAAGACAAGATGTGCTTCAATTATAAAAAGAGCCAGTTTTAAACAGGGAGTGATGCTTCAGCTATACAATTGCAGCAATGGTGCATTAAGCAGTCTTATGTAATATCTGACCTCTTGGTTTGGGCAGGAGTTACTCTTTGCTCATAACAGTTTTGCAGATTAAACCTGTTAATGAAATGTGACCCTAATTTCCTTAGAAGACCAGACCAAAAGTTAGTACTGTTTTTCTTGAAAGTAAATGAAATCATTTTAATCACATCGTATTTTTTCCAAGAAACAGGTTAAGTGATCAAAGCATGTAGCTTATGCCAGTAATCACGTAGATCTGCTTCTAACCCCGACAGATTTCTTTCCTAGTTTTGGGGAAGTCACTTATGTCTTTACAATTTACTTTCCTCAAATATATCAAGGTTACTAGGTTTGCTGCAATTTTAGTATTGTCTGTATGTGTTACATACTCTTTTAAGATTGGTATTTCATTGTCTAGTATAATGAAAAACTTAAGAGGTAACAGGCAGAAGAGCTGCGGATGTTTTAAAATTTTCTCCTTTTGCAGTTTCATTAAAGGTCTGGCTTAACTCCATTTTCATCCACATGCGCAGATCCCTTCTCCCATGAGAAGATGTTTTTGGTCTGCCATCTGCTCATTTGGACATGCTTACGTGGTTCAGGATTCTCTGCCAAAGTTTGAAGAGTTCTAAGAGTTTCTTGGAACTCCAGTCATGCAGCAGTATTACCTAACAGTGGAAAGCAAATGCTTCCTCTCTTGAGAATTCCAGGAAAAAGGGAAATGAAGGAATTTTTTTTATGCTGGAGCAGTTGGCTCTTTTTTTCTGAGCAGCAGCAAAGGTGCTTGTGTGCTTTTAAAAAAATGTATTACCGTGTTTAGTCACATTTCACCTATTCTCAGATTGTGGAAAACTCAGCTCTTGACTAATAGTTTTCTCAAGCTCTTATGAGAAATTTGTCTTTCAGGTTTGTCCTTTATTACTAGATGAGTAGTAACTGCCCCAGAGAAGGTCACAGAAGAGTCTCCATTCTGATGTTCTATTTTCACTAACAATGTCCTTATCCCTTAACGTCTAAGATGGATCTTTTCAGACAGACAGACTCGCCTCTGTTAGACACATGAAATGTGGTTCTGCTGCTGTGGTTGGCTTGGAGCAGAGAGTATTGAACTGCCATACACAAATACCTTTCAGTGGTAATTTCTACTTCAGAATCTGACCAAACTTCTGCAGAACACCTAACACCATTCACCTGCTGAAGGAGATTTCTCTCCTCTCCTCCCTCTCCTCCCTCTCCTCCTCTCATGAGGCTTTGAAATAAAAACTAGCATGCTGCCTGAGAGCTCTACCGGTGTAAACAAAACATCTGAAGCTTGCAGGCAGCAAGAACACTCTGTCCAGACACGGAGGTTAGAAAATTCCAAAAGCATGGGAGGAAGGGACCAAAGGGTTGTGTGTTAACAATGTGCTGCTGAATAAATTTTATCCCTCTTTATACTGAATGCAAAGCCAAAATCATATTAGTTAGCATGACTTCACCTACAAATTTACCAGAATTTTAAATGCATCACATCCATTTGTAGTGATATGATAGCTGGTAGCCATATCTTAGGCATTAAGTAGCTACAGTGGCAAAAAAAATCTTGGGGATGCTTGCTATTTTTAAGTCTGAAATGAATGATTTCATCTGTTTTCAATTTACCTAGACAGTTTTGCTATGCTTAGGGACATAAAAGCTGCATTATTTTCCTTCTCCGAAGTTGTGCTGGTTATATCATGATTAGGTATGTGTTTTACAACTTCTAATTATTTAATGCTTTAATGAAGCTGCATTCTGTTGGAGCACTGCTCAGAGTTCTTTGCTAAAATTTTTTTAAAAGGGTGATACTCAGATTGTCAAGGTATTGGTGATAAGACTTGGGGAAAACATTTTAGTCAATAGATAGACACTTCATTCTTAAATTCTTTTAGTTATCTGAGTGGAATCATAGAGCTTTGGTGACAATGTCACTGATTTTGGTCTAGTGCTTACCTTTTTAATTGCTCACATACTAGCGACTTTCCTTTTCTAGTAGCTGAAGAGAGTAGGTCCACTGCCAATGTCAGTCCTGTATCCTCTTTAATTAAAATTTTGCAGAAAAGTCTTCTAGCTCATTTGTATTCTCCTTATTTTTCTACATGTCTTGTTCCATGAGCTAATTTTAGGGGGCAGAGGTGGGAAACAGGTGCAGCAGGGGATCTAAATTCTAACATCTAGCAGAGTGGTAGGAAAAACTACACCTCTACCTTAACTGATACAGGGATGTAAGCTTATGTTTTCTGTTGGCAGAATTGCAGCACGGTTTTTCCTACTGAACCTGACCAGTGTCCATAATGGCAAGACTCCCAGGTGCTGCACCATATACCCTGTGGATCCTTTTCTTTTCACATACAACAAATGAAGGTATGTTCGTCAATATTTTAAATTATTATACTGAAGTTTTTATTGACAGCATTTTTCCACAACCACTAGGTAACGCTGTTACCACTAATTAACTACTATAAAATTTCTAACTTCAAATGTCAGAAATATCCCTGTACTAGAAAAAAATCTTAGATTTTTTTTTTTTCCTTTATATTGACCTTTTCTATGTGGGCAAGAAAAATTAGAAATTTGCAGAAAGGAGAAACAGCTTTGGAAAGCCATCTCCTCCTTCCCCACTATCTGATCTGCACTGGACACCTCACAGTGAACAAGGTCTCAGCGTAACCCTAGCAGCTCTGCAGCAAGCTCCAGTGTCCCCTGGCTGCTGTGCCTTGCTGATGGGACCACGAGAGAGCCGCGCTCCTGAAACCGTGCCTGCGGAGCTGCTGTCAGTTTGTGCTCTCCAAAGTCTGCAGAGTGACTGAGCTGGAAAACAGAGTTGCCTAGATTAGAACAGGTTTGACAGGCCCTGTCTGTAGGACATTGCAGCTCTGACTGGCACCTGCACAGGGGCAGACAAGGGACAGGATCTCCAGTGTGTCCCTCGCCACCGTTCTGTCAGCCTGCAGATGCGTCGAGTCTGAGTGCTCCTGGTTCCTTAAGGGTTATTTCATAACGCTTAGTTGGCAGAAGTTGAATATAAACATGGGTTGTTTTCCTTGCATCTTTTATGATGTTTTATTATAGATACAAATGAGATCTAGATAGTAATGGGTTTCAATAATGCGTTTTTATTTTCTGGAAAATGAATCTCACACTTAGCTTTCTGTATTTTTTTTAACTAGTTCTACATTAGTCTCTAGTTTCTTAGGTCCCATTTTGTTTTGTTCTATGAAGCAAATCAAAATAGTTAAAAGACAATTTTAAATACCCTGTCTCTAAAAAAGAAGGTTTATTAGCTACTGTCTTATGTAGCTATGAAATAATGTAATTTGAATTAACGAGAAGGATCAAGGTTTGCAAGAGCACATTGGTGGGATTGTCTGATCTAAGTAATCCCACCTTTTCATTTCCCTAAATGATCTTTATCAAAGTTTAATTTTGTAGTGTTTTCTTTGGGTTTGTTTGCCTAGTTAACTACACGTTTTAAGTTTCTTCAGCATCGTGTACTCTTTGAGGATTAAAAAAGAAATTCAGTATTTCAGTTCCCTTTTTTAACTACACAAACTCAAAACAAACCCTGTACTGTATATAGTTTCAAAAGGAAATTCTCAAATATCTGAACCTTTTAAAAAAAATACGGTGTACCAGAGATGGAAAAGTGAGAAGGTGACAGGAAAAGAGCAGAGAATATAATTTAGAGTTCTAAAAAGACATGAGGGCACCGAATGGCAAGATAAAGTAAAAACGTTAGTCATCATAGCTTAACACAGCAGGAACAGCTTCATTTAATGGAAGTATTCTTGCAAGTGTAAGATGACTAACACATTGAAAAATAATGTCATTCGTCTTTAAGGGCCTTAAATTGATAGTACTTCTGTTGAAAGTGCATTTTAAAATGAAAAAAGGAAACTAGCAAAAAAATTACAAATGGCAACCAAATATAAACAACATCAACAGGATAATGATTATTGTAAAATAAAAGCAGTGTGACTGTTAAAGTGTTGCAGAAGTTTGACTTGCCTTTTTTTGATGAGTTTTAAAAACTTGGGTCAGGAAAAAAAGGAACCTAACATGGTACTGCCATCCAGAAAGGACATAATAGCAATCATTCTTATCTACAAGATAAATATGTAGCCTTAGTAACTAAACCAAAACATTTTCTAAGTATTTGAACACTAATGAAACCATGAATTGCAGTCAGTTCTAGGTTTATAAGCAGTCAATGTATCAGCCAACTTAGAATCCAAATTTTATAGATCCCATTGCGCTCTGTATCATGTCCACTGAAAGGTATCTGACCATCACATTTTACATTTGCACATCCTGTACTGTAGCAGAGTATGCAGAAGTTGGATCATAATAAATAACACAAGTGGACTACAGAAAAACAGAAATGTAGGGAAGATAAAATGAAATGAGGTACTTTCAGAAAAAAAAAGCTTTAGAAGAATAATCTGAAATTTAGGTACCCATTGGAAGGAATAAGCCTGTGAAGCAGAAGTGGCTGAAGGACAATGACCTTGCAGGATGTGAATTGTTGGCAACTGGGTCTTGAATTTGCAATGTAAATGACCAGCATGGAGAGTTGGTAATGCACTGGGCCATGTACACAAAATTTGGTCTTGTATAATTGCCACAGAAAACCTTCTAGCAGAATCCCTTTGGAAATTCTCAGAAAATCTTAATTAATAGGATTCAAAAAACAGTCAAAGCTATTTTAATTTTTTTACAGGAAATGACATGTAAAGCAGAAAAGGATTTATATTTGTACAGCTTGTGCAAGAAAAGGGAGATACTGTTATTATTTACCCATGAAAGAGAAGTCAAACATCAGAAAAGGCAAATTATTGTCTTGGATGATAAAAGTATTAGCTATTTCTGACTGCTTCGCTGAGAAATGATGACGTTCCAGGGTCCAGTACCATGGTTGGCACACTGTTAGTCCCAATAACAGCATGACCTTACTGTCACCTAGCTTCTCCTCTTCTGTTCTGTGTATCACTCATGTGGAGCATATTGAAATAAAGGAAAGTTAGGCTGGAAGGGGTCCTGAGGATTGTGTATTCTATTTCTGCTGCCAGTTCTAACAAAGATATTTTTACTAGTATATTCTATTTTTTGCTTAAGTACTGCCAGTGAAAACAGTTATAAATTTGAACATTGGAGTGCAGAGACTTCGGGCGTTTGTGAACCTCCTCAGTGCCTGGCTCAGTGTGACTCTTAATCTCTCCTGGGTCTTGAATGCTCTCATAACGATGAGTAGAAGACAGAACAGGAAGTACTGAGTGAAATGAAGTAAAGGTATATACTAGAAGAAAGACTGTGGCCAGGACGATCTTCTGAGCACTGGGGATCTGCTCTGGGGAGGCAGAAGGTGTGCATTTGGGAAGCTTAGAATCATTGTAGGTACAGCACGAGTCATGACTGGAAGCAGTGATCCTGCTCTGACTCTGTTAATTATCTGCATTTTGGGTTTTGAGCCTTTTGTATTTGATAGGTGGGATGATGCTGTTTTGTAATTTAATGTTGATGTGTTTTAAATAGAGCTGTTGGAATCGGATTTTCTGTTCTTGGAAGTCTGTGTTGGCTGAGATGTGCCTTTCTATCTCAATATTACTACTGCAGACTCCTCGAGACCATAGACATTGTCTCCAGAGGGGCGGAGGCAGTCTGAGCGCGACCCTTTACATTTACCCAGACACAAAAAATAACAGTGTTTTCACTTAGTTTGTAGGGGTGTGGCAGCTCTGTTTAGATGGAAAAGTTAATGTTTCTGCTTAGTCCAATATAGTCTTCTGATTCTCTTACTTCTTGTTGTATGCTGCTTTTCTCTAGTTACGACTGCAGGACACATACAAGAATTTGCATGCTTCACTGACTATGACAGAGAGCTGGTTTGTCACTGGAAGGTGCCTGCACAAACCAATTGCTCCAAAGAATTCCTGCTCTGCTACAGCAAGGAAACTTCTTCTGTGTCGTAAGTGTTTAATAAGATGTTACACTGCCATTGTTAGAGCTTCATATATCCTTTAGCCACTATTGGCTTTAAATCCCTCCCTCTACTGTGGGTGTCTGGGACAAAATACAGTTCAGATTATTCCTCTTAAAGTAAAATGGATTATTTCCTTTTAAGTAGAATGGGTTTCTGCAGTTAACGGCACTCTCTGTTTGGTGGTCTACTCTTCTGTAGAACTTTCTGCACTCTTAGTACAGAGGAGGGATCAAGTCCTACTGGTAGGAGTGGCAGGGCTCTTAGAAGTTTACAAAATCTTAACTTCGTGCAAAATGTTACCTTCTTCATGAGAAATCTTATGTGATTCACTGGTCTGTAGCCTGTGTGAAAGATACTCTCCGCTGAAGCGCAGATGATTGTCTCTGCATACAGTCTAACTCCATGTTCAGGCACAGACTATTGTCCCTGTTCTGAGCAGGGCCAGTCATCATCTCTTACAAAAGAAGATGCATCTGGGTTCTCCTGTCCCTCTCTGTATGATTTCACCACACTGACATTCAAATAACTTCGCTTATACACTGTGATAAGCCTGTTCCTATACTAAGAAGCTGTTAGTATGTTCCTTTAAAGGCTGAAGTGTGACAAAGGGTGGTATTTGGGATCAATCCTTGGCCTTTCTGTCAAGTTTTTCATTTGTGTGATACTGATATTCAGGGGATGTCTAGGGAGGGTAGGTTGTTTGGGGATCTCAGTTTTGTCTGGGAAACATTTCTGGGAACTGACTTGTCTCAACTTTGATTAGTTCTACATGTTGGGAATCTTGATATCACCTTTTCAAGGAATAGTGTGTCACATTTTCTTAAACATCCCATAATTTTGTGCCTGTTTTTCAGAAACATGTGTGTTCCTGAGAATGAAAAAGACAGTTTAAGGTGCACTTGCACAATATATCCAGATTATTTTGTATCAGGCCTCACATATATTCTAGCCCTACAATTCAATGGGATTGATATGTGGAATTTCAATGTTACACCAGCCCTTGTTGGTAAGAACTTGTTTACTTTGTCACTGGCACATCTGGTTCCAGGCTTTGCAATCCTAGCTAACTTCTCATTCATGTCACCAGAACAGTTTTTGCTTATCAGAGGTGGAAAGTGTCATGGTAGCTTAAATGCAAAATCAATTTGTCTTAGCAACCTGATTCTGGATTAGACTCTTAAGGAATGAAAATAATGGGGAAAGCAGAGAGTGATTCTTGTCTAGCTGTACCCTCTCAGCTGTGAGCCAGCAGGAGTTTGGGGGCTTAGATGATCTTTAGTGCATTTTACTTGTGGTTTACAGGATGAAGAGGAATCACGCTGCTTTCAGTTTCCAGAAAGAAACTAGGCTATCCCTACTGAAATTCCTCCCATTTCTCTGTCATGCTGATTTTTTGTGCTAGTTGAATCATGCTACATGAGCAGAAGGTTTTTTACGGTGATCGCTGTTGGATTTTAACAGCCAGTGATAAAAAGTTAAAGAGACTGCTCCTAAACAGGACAGAGTGTAGACACAGTTCATGTCTCTGCCTAGGCCCCCAGTTTGGTCAGAACAGTATGCTTGTTGGTAATGCCTGTCACTTTAAACACTCAGAGAAACCATTTGAATACTTTAGGCAGGCCAAGGAGCTGGTTCTCTTCAGGGTATTTGATTGATGCTGCTGTTTATCTGCCAAATAAGCAGAAGCCCACATCGATTTCCAAGAGACAGTGAGCCAGGACAGCTTGGCTGCGACATTGGAGCTCTGTGCCCACCCTGCCACACAGCTGCTACTGTCAGGGCGCAGGTTGTTTCCGTTTCTCCAGGCTGAAAGCTGCATCCAGTGCGCCAAAAGGCCGTGCTTGCAGTTTGTTCAGCCAGCTTGAAGAATCAGTGCTTGTTAATAAATACCCTGAAGTTGCTCGTTTGGCTCTGTATCCTTGTGCTACAGCATAGAGAAAAGGGCTAAGTGCATTGACTGCGATGATATTCTGGTCTCCGGTGAATGCTTCTCTCTCTGCTTCTCTCTATCAGTGCTCTCCCATTACCCTATTCTGTATTTTTTAACATACAGTTAAGCCGAGGGCCCCCAAAAATCTTGCCATTGAGAAAGTTGAAAATGGTAACTTCAATCTGAGTTGGGAGGAGAGCTATTCTCCTCCATCCTTGCTCTCTGGACAGCCAGTCATCTATGAAGTGAAATACTGGAGGAAGCAGCACCCAACAGAGGTAAGAGACACCCAGTCTCTTCATTTTCTGTCTCCGGAGCTTTCAGGTTTAAAAAGTCCTCTAAAAAGTCACTTCATGAATAATAGTGTAAGGGCCAGCAAGAGCAAGTCCCATGGTGTTCCTGATTACACACTTGCCATTGTTCACTTTTCCCCCAAGATGGTTGAGCTGGATGTCAGAGGATTGAAACTCTTCTGTCTGCCGCACCAAAATAGTCTGCTGCTTGCAGTAGACAGGGCAGAGATTGAAAATACAATGCTTCTGTTCTCGCTCTGTTCATTTGCTCCTTAAACATCAGGAAGCTGGAGGCTGGTGGTTCTGTGGGGCAGGTGAGGCACTTCAAACACCCTTCTGAATAATCCAGCATTTCTGGGCTGGGCTTCTTCTGGTAGAGGAAGAACATGCATGGGTGACGTGTAACAAATACCACCTGCTGATGATGTGAACTGCAATATCATACACAGTCATTTGTTTGTTCATTTGTGAAAGGTCACTGAAACACATAACACTATTGATATTTAGTTGCTGTCACTAACCCTTCACCTTATAAAGAAATCAAAGTGAATTTTCTCTACTTTCTTTTCAGATTTCTGTAAAAGCAATTAACTACCAGGCAAAAAGCTTTGAGATTACTGCGAGCTCCTTGAAGAGAGGCTATGATTACGTTGCAAGTCTCAGGTGTAACTACACAGACTACCCAGCTTACTGGAGTGAATGGAGTGAAGAAGTTGAATTTCACTATGGTAAAAGTGTCAGAAATAGCAGCTTGGTAAAAGGATGTTATAGTCTTACATACCCTGCTGCTCTCTTGGAGGAGAGTTATGGACTCATCATCATTTTGAATGTAATGTGAATACATCTGTAAAGGCTTCCAAAGACACTAAACATAGATAGGCAACTCCTTGGGAAACTAAGGAAGAGAAGACCGAGGGAGGTTGGATTGCTTAGCCTTGTGAAAAAAAGGCTGAAAGGGATGTGTTTATTCTCTATAAATATTTAATGAAGTAGACAACAGGGAAGTAGAAGAGATATTTGAGCTAGACAGCAACATTGATGTGAGAGCAAGTAGGTATAAATGAACAAGGTGTATATATATATATATGGGCTGCAAATTTGGCAGTATTTTAACCGTCAGAGGTCTGAGCGTTTATAAAAACCCCTGAAGAGCAACAGAGAGAACAAGAAACATAGCTGCACTACAATGACAATGATGCCATTTTAGGCACTGTGTGATAGGCTTTGTCCCTGAGGGCTGACAGTGGCCTCGCAGTACACTTTGGCTCTCCCAGCTCCTGACATGCCCAGTAGCTGACCACAGTACCTGCACCAGATGATCTCTGACACACTGCAGACCATTGCTACTGGCAGCTGTGGGGGTCTGTTGTGTATGTGCTGGAGGCTTTCTTTTACATCCTCTAAAAGAGCATTTTTTTGAGTTGCAGAAGAGCAGCAATGAATTTGGTATTGCTAGTGCTTGCATTTAGATGCACATTCACATGTAAATATTTGCTTGTTTAACAGATTACCAGGTGAAGGCTGAAGACATTCTGCAGATGGCTGTGCCCACATCCTGCATACTGATCATGGCAGGATCCGTCATTTGTTACTTCTGTTTTAACAAGTAGGTATCCTGCTTCTTACAGAGTTTATAGAGTAACAGTTTATATGGATATCAGTATTGCTATTGATTAGCTGAATGTGTGGTAGCACAGAAATCTAATATTTTGGGTTTTCTCAGCACTTCTACCTAGCTGTCTGTGAGCAGAGATTTTATAAACACAAGTCAGTTGCAGTCTGTCATTTTCTGAATAGTCTTTATTGATCTTATTAAAATAGGCTTGTTATAGTAGGGGGTTGTCAGTTTTGGACCCTGGTCTTTGCTGGAGTTCAAGTAATGATGGCTGAATATTGTTATTTCTTTTAAATTTTTTAAAATGGTAATGTGAAAGGGAGTTCCTGTCTGTTTCACACATCATTTTAAACATAACTAGAAGAAAGGTGACTGTCATTGTGCAGAGCAGTCACATACCAAACATATAAACAACTTTGCACTGATTTAATGAAAAGCAGGAGATGCGCAAAATGAACCCTTTCTGTTGCTGCAATGCAGATGCCTAAGAGGGAAAGGGGAACAGAAGAGAGAAGAGTGCAAGTCGAAACAAGTGCAGTCAAAACAAATAATTTTCATTCTTCCCTTGCAGAGTGAAGAAAGAATGGTGGGATCAAATCCCAAATCCAGCAAAGAGCCATTTGGTTGTAAAAAATGTCAAGGTAATTTAAAAGCTTTGCAAAAAATACCTTTTCCTGATCATCAGAAGTAGAATATGTAATAAATTCTATTGTCTGTCTAGTGCAAGGGATACTAAATATAATTCATATGTGTCCTAAATCTCATTTGTATCTTTATTAGTTTTCAGTTTTGTGCTACTTTGATGAAATTAAGTTCCCTTTCCATGACTTCAAGCAGAGTCATATGGAACAACAAATGTAAGTAAGATTAAAAAAAATTTCTTCTGCTTTACAGCATAAAATTGTTTCGTGTAACATAAACATTAACTGTCCTTTCCTTTTGACTTCCAAAAATAGAAGTTGCAAGAACTGTCTGGCTCAAAGATTGTCAAGCCAAAACTTCAAGGGAAAAGATAACATCAGAAACGTTGAGAAATCTTGCAGTTGCCGCAGCAAGTCTGGAGAGTGGTTGCCAAAAGGCAGCAGTGCAGTTTTAACCCCTGATACAATACCAGTTGCAGAGTCTATAGAAATCTGTGTATGTTTAACAGACAGTGAAACTGAGAGTCAAGAAGAAACTGGCAACCAGATCACCATGTTTGAGCCTTGTGAGAGCAGCATCGGTGCTTTCAGAGAGCACCCTGAACACAGTGAGTTGCTAGCTAACATGTTTGATGCACTCCTGGCAGATGAAAATAACATGCAAGACAATAAAGGCCCAAATATCCCCACAGCTGAGAGGAAAACCTTAGAGAATGTTGGGTCAGAAAATCCATCACAGCGAAATCCAAAAGAAAGTGCAGCTCAGAGTCAGCAACCATGTGATATTTCTCATACAGCTCTCCTTTTCGCCAAAGCCTCTCAAGGTGACTACAATTGTAGTACAGCCAGCAAAGAGTCAAAACTATCAGAAGAATCCTTTGAATCTGGCTATCGGAGCTCCAGCGTAAATTCTGCTACTCTGGATGCAAGAGATCTTCAACAAATGGTTCATCAAAGCCTTTTTCTATGTAGTTCTGAAAGTGAGCTTGACTCTTGCGTCCTGATCCAGGAATCTACAAATAAACCATTGTTTGGGACCAAAACGGACAGAATAAACAGCCCTGCAGACAAGAGTTTTGATACCCTTGTGTCTGCATCCGTGGGGTTGTGTGGTTCTGCCTACAAGAGCTGTGACACCCTTTTGTCTCCATCCCTGGAGCCCTGTGGCTCTGCCTACAGGAGCTTTAATGTGCTTGTGTCTGCATGCAAGGAACCAAGCAGCTCTGCATACAAGAGCTTCAGTGCTCTCATGTCTCAGTCGATGGCTAACAGTAGCCTGACTCCGTGCTTTGAAAGTGTGCATTCCTCACCACCTTTGAGACAGTTGTCAGAGATGCCGGAACACAGCTGCAGAGATCAAAGTGCTCAGCCTGCTAGCAATCAGACATGTTATAACAATTACAGATCTCCCAACACTGAGCTTGATTTTCCAAACACCTGCTCAGAACATACTGATTTTCTGTCTTTCTCCACACATGCAAATGAAGGTGCTTCAGCTTTTCTATCAGAGGAAATACATAAGCAAGTAATATATCAAAATGTTCAAAGGAAAGCCAGTATAATTTCTTGCCCCATTGCACCTCGGCCATCTGGTTATCAGCCTTGTGGTAGTGCAGGTAAATGTAATGGTCTATACTGTGATAGTGACAGTGAGGTTATCTCTACATCACTATATGAATCCTTCATTAGTCTGTGCAACAACCTGAGTGAAGCACCTCCAGATACTGCAATCTATGAACCTGACCCAAGGATAAAGGACTGCATGTCTTTGACTGTTCAGGGTTCTGACTGCAGCATTTTCCCAGGTTTAGCATCTAGTGAGAAGGACACGCAGACTAGTGATGGGAGCCCTTGGATCAATAGCGGTAATGAACTGTTTGGTGATAGCAATGATGAAAATACCAGCAGAGATGAACAGCTGTTGCATTTGTTAGAGATGAAATGTCAAGATTTAAACAGCAGAGAAAGAGCTACAAAGGAGACAAAACGGAAAAGTTTTAACCCTACTGGTAGAATAATGCAAGAGGGTGGTGATAACAGACTAAATACTGACTTCCACTGGCACTCACACAACCACTCGGGGGAACTTGGAGATGCAGGGGGAAGTGAAGAGGTGCTGAAGCATGCAGAAGGGGGAAGTTGTGGCTCAGTAGCCAGCTTACCAGCATCACTGGACAGTATTGGGCTAAATTTAGACAGAAAAACTGCAGAGCCCCTGGATCTCCATGTCTCAGACAAGGTGTTACCTTGTCATCTTGTGAGTAACTCCTATCCTTCTGATTCTCATACCATTCACAGTGAGGACTCCAGACTGGCACTTGCAGTTAAAAAAACACCAATAGAACTGTTAAGGGAAAACAACAGGAAGAAGGAGAAAAAAATGAAACTTGTGCAAACCCTTGCCCAAGAGGACAACTGCTATATGGAGGTAGCATAGGCACATTTGCCAAGACTGAATTAGTCTTTGAAAATAAACTGTATGGCAAGTTGAATTGTTGCTTGTTATTTCAATCTTGACTGAAGTGAGGGCTGCTATAGGTCACCCATGATTCAGTGGGTTGTAGCACTCATGCCTGCCTGGGGCTGGCAGCCAGGACATGATGCAGACCCCTGGGGACAGTTGGGGTTAGCACCCGGCAGTGGCAGCCACAGTTCTCCAGGGACGAAGTCAGAGCTGGTGTCTCCAGCTGTGAGCAATCTCTAAAAGGGAGCAGCAGCTGCAGGAAGCAGGAGTTCTTAGTACAGCTCCTGTGGTTATCGCCCTGGCTGTGTGTTGCTTGGGAAGCACACAAAGGTCTTGTGGAACATGCTGACACACCTGAAAGTGGGACATAGGTCCCGGTCCAAAGGGGAGGTGATTGACTTACCACACAGCTTCCATGACTTACTTCTTTTGGGGTGGGAGATGTTGTCCTGTGTGCTTAGCCCTGGCATGGGGTGTATGTTTCTAAAGCTACTCAATCAAGACCTGAAATAAAGATTACCATCATTTGCACTTACACAGTGCTATTATTGGTGATTAGTTTCTTTTCTTGTAGAAACAAGCAGAGTTACTTCCACAGCTGCAAAAGGAATCAGACATTTCTAAGCAGGGTTTCTTCCCAGAAAGATTATCCAGTGGTCTGACACTACCTTCGTGGAATATTTTTTTCGGCTTCTTGTTCTTGTCCAGTCAGAATGGAATGTAGCCTGCACCTTAAAGGCAATATGTACTTCTTGTTGGATAATTATTCAAGAAGTTTTACTGACAACTTCTCTACAGCATAATTATATATCTTGGTATGGTAAATTCCACCCTAGTATGTTGGCAGTGGCATTAAACAGTTAAGAACCATTAAGTAATGTGGGTTTTCTATTGAAATGTGTACACTTATTCTCATTTGGAAAACTCTGTTTGTATTGCCATTCATAAGGAAGGAAACCATAATGCTAAGCACGGCATCTGGTACTGCAAATCTCTCTTCCAAGTTGGCAAAGTAGTAGAGGTATCCATGTAGGGACACCAGTGGTGCTTTCTTTCCCTTCTACTCCTGTGCTCTCTCTCTTGTGCTCCTTGTGAAATCCTCCATGAAGGCTTGTGCTTGGCTGGAGAGGTCTGCTCAGACCACGATTGGAAAACTTTGCTGCAGCACTTGCTTCTCTCCTGAGCCCCAGCTCCATTCTGCCTTTCCCTGGCTTTTTTCTTCCACATAGCTGTGCCTTCCAGTCTGCACATTTCCATAAGATGGCTTTCTGTGTGGGGTTATTCTTCCCTTCCTCTCCCTTCAGCGTTTCTCTGATGAAGTGGAACCTAACTCTCAGAGAAGGGGGATCTTTGTTCCTATGTCTTTGTATGACCCAGAACTGGAGACAGACAGCGGGGCTGAGGGGGCAGCTGTCTGGCTCACCCTCTCCCTGCGGCAGGCATGGTGCCTGGCTGTAGTGCGAGCTGAGTTCCATGTTCCATCCTCTATGCCTGCCACTTTTGCCATCCATAGCTATTACCAGGCTATGAAACCCAGGTGGGCTTCAAATGACAGGTTTCTAGCCCAAGCTGGTGATCTGCCCCTTGGGTGGTGAGTGGGAGTTGTGACTTTGAGCTGGCAGTGAGGGATCTGGACTGAGGTCACCACCTGGGGACCAGCCTGTGCCTGCCTGCTCATACAGAGGGAGGCAGCTTGCCCTCCCAAGAGAGGAGCTTTGGTACCCTCCAGGCATGTCCTTTTTGCTAGTGGAGGGCTCCTGCTAGGACAGAGAATTACTGATCATGATAAGTGTATTTTCAGTGGTTTTCAGTTTGTTTTGAAAGATTGCCATGCAAGCGAAGGCTTGTGCCAAGTTTTAGCCTAGTTACAGTGCCACTTATTACTTGTTCACAATCACCCCGCCTCCACATCTTTCTCACCTGGCTGTCTAGTGAATACTAGCAACCTGACTCACCATGAGTGAAATCAGTTCCTGAGAAAAAAGGCTGGTGTATTCACAGTTCAGGGGAAACTAGTTCAGATACGCTCTTTTTCCATTGGAGAAATGCCACAGGCTTGGCTTGTTTTCATTTCTCTTCTGAACAGAGTTGGCTCCTTGGAAATACGCACCTGTAAGAATCAGCTGTTGGCAAATTCCCATCAATCATAAGGTTTGTCATTGCCCATAGAAAACTAACAATAACCACACAACAAGGGTGATACTAGTATGGAGCAGGAGCTTGAGGATGTGGAGTCAAGTTCTTGGGGGTAGGGACAAATTAATTTTGGGTGAAGGAGCGATCAGCTTTTTAAGTAACTTGCCTCTGCATCTTGTTTTGTGACCATACATTGTTGAGACAGGGTGCAAGGATGTCCAAGTGTTCACCCACCACGAGCTGCACACTTTATATCAGAAAACCGGTTCTTTTAAGTGTTGTAGTGATAGGGCCAAAGGAACAAAGGGTTAGAGAACTAAATGAGGGGTTTGTAACTCCCAAAACCCTGCTCCCTAAGGTTTACCTCTGACTGGAATTATGTGACAAAACTCCTTAATGAAGAGAGGCTGAGAGAACAATTTGTTTTTCCCCTAAACATGTCTTTTCTGTAGAAAACTTCTTAGGGAGCACAATTTATGCAGTTTGTGTTCTAGCCCTGACAGAGGTGCTTCCAGAGTGTGTTATTTTGTATGCAGTTGCTGTTACAAAAAATAGGTAATTTTTATTAATTGTTGGGAGGACTATGTCTTGTCCAGTGCCCAGGCATGTGCGCCCGTGCGTGCACACAAACACACAGATCATTTCCCACCTCTGCAGATTGCTGAGTACAAGGTCTGCCCCAGACTCCCGCGTGATGGTGTATCATGATCTTGCATTACCCAGAATTTTAGGTTTTTCACCACACTTCTGTGACTGAGACCTTGCAGTCACAGCCTTCAAGGCCTCTCCTACTGCACACAGTCACAAGGTCAGAAGCCAAGCAACAGCTCAGCAGGAACTTTCTGGTAAAAAGAGCAGGGGCACCAGTGAACTGGTCTGGTTTTCAACTGTGAGACAGTTGTCTAAGCAGATTGCTCCAAAGCAAAGGAAAAACACAGACGTGAGGAAGAGGGCACTTTCCAGATACCTTATTAACACAACCAAAGTTAAAGCTTAATGATTTGCTATACCTCGGCCTGTTTTCCCAGAGTGCCTAATAATAGCTGCCAGCAGCACTGCCGGATTGCTAAATCCTGAGTGTTTTCACTCCTTGTGACAAGCTTGTTGAGAGGAACTTTACATCTCTGCTGAACTCTGGCCAAAGGTGCTTTGCTCTATTTGTCCGTTTTGCTGTCCTGCTTCCAACCTGCCCCTTCTGTGGCTTTCTATAACATTGAAATGTCCCTACTGCCCCTTCAGTAAGACTGCAAGATGAAAAAGAAGAAAAACTGGCAGCAGCCCTAGTTGAACAGAATGGGAAACTGGCTGCTGTGGCACATGGTAGCTGCATGAGGGGAGGAGCAGCTGTTTTCTTCTTTTTTTGCTCTTAGCCAGAATGCTCTCTATAAAACTGACCATCTGCATGAGACCTAAAATTCTATATTCTGAATGCAGAGAAGCAATTGTCATGGCAAAAGTTGTTACAGTACGACCTGTGAGCCACAGCCTGTCTTTGGTAGAGGGATTACTGTGCTAGACCTGCCCCCGTCCATGGAGCATGGCAGGCATCCTAAGGAGCTCCTGTCCCAGTTTAGTGATGGATCAGCCATTTCCTTCATCCTGTCTCTACCCAGTTGTAAAAACAAGGGCATTCATAACAGTGTGGTGTTTGTCCTCTGACTGAAGGCTACCAAGTTGGTGACTAACACATAGCACTGGGATTTTCCTACTTGGTGCTGTTTCCCCCAGCTCTTAGAAATGGGGAAATTTGCTATAAGCTGAAGAGTTTGAGGTTGACTGCTTCTCCCCAGCTCAGCTACTGCTGGTTTCACTTGCAATGAGCCACCCACACAGCAACAAGAATTATAATGAGGTGAGAAAGCACTGGCGTGCATTCTGGGGGTAGAATTTCCATGCCTGGGTCAGACTTATAACCAGTCCCCAGTTCCTGTCTTCATGCCCTAGAGTCTCTATGAGAACCAGGTGTGCATTGGCCATGGCAAGCCATGGAGCCAGTGCCTGTGATAAGTAGCCAGCTGAGGTCTGGAGGAGCTGGCTTGTACTGTGCTGCAAGTGCTGACCAGTGTGCATGTCTGGCAGGCCCTGGGCTTGAAGGTTATGCAGGGCAGTTCATTGCTGGGTGGTCTTCCCCCTCCACTGCCTGGCTGAGGTGCTTCAGAAACATATAGCATGCTCCTCCACAACATGGGGCAGGGGGGAAATGGGGGGGAAAGGACAATGAAGCCATGAAATGCCTTATTTCCTCCACTACAGCAGGAATTGGGATACACAGTTTGGCATGTGCTGCCTATTTCACGGCCTCATTCTGAGCTTTGCTGGGCCCCAGCAACAGACACTCTTGTTCAGAAGTATTAGGAATTCTTTCCAATTCTGGTCAAGCTGCCTTTGCTGTTCTTACAACTTAAAAACCTCCAGCTGTGCTCCTATATTGGGTTTGTGTAGCAAGATTTTTTTAGTGGATGGGGGCTACAAGGGTAGCTTTGCTGAGAAGCCACTCCCTTCCTGCCTTTTCTCCTAAAGACACAGTACATTACTGCCAGTGACTAGATGAGAAGTCACTAGATGTGTTAGGACTGCATGTTCTGTGGTTTACTGATGCAGCCGGCCACCCTCCTGCAGGTTGCTGTGTGAGTGCTTTGCTATGCTTGGCAAATGCTGCCACAGCCAGAGGTTGCAGACAGCTGGTGTGTTTTTCACCCTATGACAGGTGACAGAAGCTGCCTAAGGCACACTTCATTGCTGCACCCAGCCCCAGGTGTGGAAGAGCTGCAGCCAGGCAGGATAGGTGGGACATGCTGGTTTTTGACAGCTGTGGTATAACAAAGCTCCATGAGATGCAGATGAGGCTCTTGCCATAAAGAGCTGTGTGCCAGCAGCAGAGATCTGGTCTTGGTGCATTCCCACTTGGAGAGATCTGGGGACAAGCTGATAGATGTTGCCTCTAAGGGACAACCTACATGAAAGGAGCAGGGAGTTCTGCCAGCACTGCCAACTCAGGTGAGCACTGTGGGAATGCATGACAGTCTTGCTGACCTCTGGGTGTGCTTGCAGAGATGCTCTGGGCGTGCTTTGCATGGTGCAGCTGAGGATGTTGAATTTGAGCCTGAGCAGAGCTGTAGGTTTCTGTTCCAGATGGTCAGAGTGAGTTCACTAGCACAGTCATTCCTGTTTCTCTTTACCAGCATGTGTCTGGTGGTTTCCTAAGAGAAGATATGAGCCTCTGTGCAATCTCCTCCATGTGAGCAAGACATACATAGTCACAGCTCTGTGAAGGTAAGCCCTTTTCCTCTGGCAGGAGCCAAAGTGATGTCCTCTTACTACAGCGTTCATGCAGTATGAGTTCAGACTTGATGGATATTGGGGAAAACAAGAGGCTGAGCCCAGTGTTGGTGGCTACAGTAACTGGTAAAGGCAGAAGGGAGGCAGGAGGGCAGGATACTGGGGTCTCTGCAGGTGACACTCAGCATTCCCCAGACTGAAAACAATGCACTCCTCCCTCCCCTGCAGCATCCTGTGTCAGCTCACAGCCACCACCTGTGGAGCTTTGGTGTTTTTCAACCTGCTGCTTTGCTGACTAACACCTCCGCTTTCTGCCTGGCTCATTCATATTTTAACCTGTTTCCTGAGCTTTGAGGTGGTTTCTTCTATTGCTTTTCCTTCCAGCAGAACACTGTTGCTAATGTCTCAGCTGTTCTCCTGCCATTTTTTACTTATCGTAATGTATGATTATCTGCCTCCTAAATGTCACCAGCCAGTAATGGTGCCTTTGACCCTAAGGTTGTGCCAGGTCTGTATCTTTGACACTGCTGGGGATATTGGTTAAATTCTGTTATGACAGGAAGAAAGTACAGAGGTAGTACTGTTTCTGTGGAGTTTTTTCTCCTTTTCTCCAAATTATGAACCTGATAACTGCAAGTGTGACTAGTTTTATCTCCTAGAGAAAGGAATTGTCAGCTCTGATTGTTGTTTTTTCGATGTGTATTCTTGCTGATAAATACATACAGATGTTGCGCTTCTTCCAGTGATAGCAAAATGGTTTTGGGTCATGAATAGCAGAAGCTACCAGGCCTTCCCTTGTGTGCCCTTCACGCCTGCTTCTTGGTAAATATTGCTGTTGCAGGCTGGGCTGAAATTACACTTTTTATGAGTTATATTTGAGGAAAACAGACCTTTCGGTGCAATATGTTTAAATTATAAGGCCATTGGTCTTACAGTGCTACCAGTGTTCTTGTCTTAAAAATTAGCTCTGTAATATCCAATGCATATTATTGCATGGTTTAAAAGTAGTGTGGAAAGTGCCTGCCAGACTATCACTCTTTGGACTGATTGTACATGCTGCCCTTTCCCTCCTTCCTCTGAACAAATAACAGTATTGGCACACCTTGGAGAGTCCTGTGTAATCAGGGGGCAAAAGCTACACCACTGTCCTGGTGTGCTACTCTCACAACAGAAAGATATTACTAAGAGCCTGGGAAATTTCTAACTTAGCTGCTCAGCCTCATTGACCCTGTACTGTCCCGCACTCCACCCAAGAGTGGTGACAATCTCCACAACCCACAGGCACCATCAGCTGAGACAAGTCTTTTCTAGAAGCTTGCGCCTGACATTGTGCCTGTAAGTGATCCACAAAGCATGCGGAAGGGAGAGCTGGTCTTTCACTGAGGCTGCTCCAAACACCATGAGGAGTAGCTTTTGGACTAAGTCATGTGACCGTCTCCATGCATGTTCTAACAGTGTACAACCAGCTCAGTTACCAGCAGCTACCTGGCAAGCGCGGTCAAGAGCCACCTGCCCTGGCCTGAACATTCCAAAACATCTGTTTTTCACAGGATGAGTCAGAGGCACGGAGGGCTGAACATAGAGCTTCCTCATCCCGCACCCTGCTGCTTTGTGCCAGCTTCACTGCTGCCGTCTTCTTGGGTTATTACAGCTCCCTGTTCTTTACCCTCCTACCTTCACACTGTGCTGTGTGTGCCAAATCCCTCCGCAGTGCTGCTTGTTTCCCTCTTGTCCAAGGATATAGTGAGTGTGCATGGGCTCCTTGCAGCCCCCTTAAAGGTAGGATTAGGTGAGTTGACTCCCTCAGTGTCATCCTTGCAATCTAAAGAGACCTGGCCCAGACACAAGTTACAAGTTACAGGCATGAGATATGGACAGGCGTGAGCCCCTCACCTGTGTAGGAGCCAGACAACCTCCCTGCCTGTTGTCTGAGGACTGGTGCTGTTGCCCTGATCCTGGGACCATTTGGGGGATGTTTGGAAGCTGAACACAGTGGTGCTAGACTGTCTCCAATTTGGCACATGCTGTACTATGCAGTTTGGCGTAGCCCTTTAATACCTTGACACTGATGCCTTCTCACTGCACAAGTCTAAGTCCACCAGCCCCACTGTGACCTTTTAGATATGAGGCTTGTGAGTTTTTATCAGCTCTCCCACCCTTTTCTCATATGAGAAGGCAGAGCAGTACAGTAATAAATGTTGTGTGGGTGTTTGGACCTGAATTCATCACCTCCTCTCACCACATCCTTCTGTCGGCACAGTAATACTGATACAGTGGTGACGTCAATCTCCATTTATCGCTGTGTATTCCAATACACCACGGCCCTTGGTTGTGCACAAGTAGGCTTTGTTCTTACTCAGTGCTTAGGAGACCCACCTGCTCCCCAGCTCCCCAGACGGGGTCTGCAGTTGCAGTAATGATTTAGCCAGGCTGGTCATGGAAGTGTTGGAGGGCTGAAATGCACAGAACAGGGCAGGTAATGTCCATATTTCCACCAATTTTCCCTGCTGCCAGTTTGTTCCTGCTTGATATTGCAACTTCACTGTAAATCTTTCTTATAGCTGATGTGGCCCTCGTGCCCCAGCTGTCATTGCTGTTTGCCTCTGGACAGTCAGAGCACCCTTTTGTCTCCCTGTTGCTTCAGCGTTGTGATTAGATGGCAGTGTACATCAATAATGATTTTTTTTTCAAGAAGAAAGCTTGTTTGGAAATATAACTGGTGGACTGTGTCTTCCTTTCTTTTTTTGCTTGGGTGTAACAAAATCCATTTTCTCATGCTTGGAAATACCTTTTTTTTTTCCTTTCTTTTTTTACTTAAACTGAATTCTTAATTAGTTTTGTTTGGTTTTTTTGTTGTTTGGTATGGTTTGGTGTTTTTTTGTTGGATTTTTTTTTGTTGGGTTTTTTTGTTGTTGTTGTTTTGGGGTTTTTTGTTTTGTTTTTTTGTGGAAGTTTTTAAAGTACATACATTTCCTGTAAACACTTCAAATCGTGAGCTTAGACTGCATCCACGTTTGACAGCTTATAGCATCATATTTCCAGATCCTTGACAAAAATAATCTTCATACATGTCCGTGTCTGTATTGGTTCTATTTCCTATTCTCTGGTGTATTAGAAACTTGGAGCATCATTTACATGTGCAAATTATGAATGGCTAATCAGCTTTATTGCTGTGGTCTCATAAGGATACTACAGAGTTTGCAGCAGTTATACTTGGCAGCTGTACAATGGCAGCTGTACATTTTATAATAATTAGGTGTCTGTGTTGCAAGGATGCATGAAGCTGATTCAGAGTCCCCATTTCACAGACAGAGAAAATGAAATGAGGTGGTAGAAAGGACTTTTCTAATGCCAGACTGGGAATAAGTTCCTGCCTCTGCTCATTGCCCACTGCCATTCTTTCCTCCAGGTGAACAAGCACATGCTGACAGATGGAAGCAAATGGGAAGGGTGTAACAAATGGAGGGATGTAGGAAAGGTGGGGGTCTCAGTCATAGACTGGGATTGAAGCTTGCAGGGGGCCTAACTGGAGCATGCTTCAGAATTAGGGCTGCTATGCATCTCCATTGAAGTCATGAGGTCTTTGGCATCAAAGACCACAAAGATGCTGCTGCAGAGCTGCAGCTTTCCCAGCTCTTCTGTACGTGTCTTTTCTGTCCATGTCTTGTCACAACAATCTGGAGCACAGCCAGGAGGTCAGACAGTTTCAGCAGCACTGAAACTGTCTATGGTGCTCTTAGAGGTCTCAGTCCTTTATCACACTGAGGTAGGGAAAGAGAAGGAGATAAATGTTGGACTAATCTGTGGGCACAGGCAAGGGTAAGAGATGGGACAGTGGCATCCCAGCTGAGGAAGTATTGTCTCTTTGTTTCACCTATTTTAGCAGATCCTACTGGTTTTCTTTTTTTTTGCTACTGTGCTCTTCTTCAGGAATCTTCCTTCTGGATTACAAGAGTGTATGCTAACCTCTCCCCATTGTATAATGGCAGCCTGTGGTAACTCTGGAAGACACCTTCCCAATGAGTTACTTGGGCTTCTTGCTTTGACTTTTTCCTGTTCAGTCCTGCCCATCCCTTCAGGTTGATGGTACCATTTTCTGAGCAGAGGAAGGAAAGTAGGGGAGGCCCTTGAAAGAAACCATAGTCCAATAAGTAAAACCAGCAAAGACTTTCTTTGCACTGATCTGTTCATTTAGGCAGGAATGAGCACAGAAGCAGGGAGCTACCGCAATATCATGGATACGAAGTGCCAGAGGCCCTGCCAATTGGATTCTGAAATAAGTGGTGGGTCTGCAGACCCCTCTGAGGGACCAGCCCTTTCGTCCTTCCTTCCTTCCTCTCTCCCTCCCTCCCTTCCTTCTTTCTTTCCTTCCTGAAGAAGAGGTCGCGAGTAACCTTTTTTTGCTTTCCATGGTGGCTGAGAGTGTGGACTGTGACAGTCGCAATACAAAGTGATGCTGAGACGGGCTCATGGTGCAGCCAGTCTTAGCATGAAGTCGAGTGAGCAGGTTTCAGAAGGCGGGATAACAGCAGGCCTTCCTCAAAGGAATGAGGATTTGGAGAAGAGCAGTGGAAGATGGGTGAGGTCACAAGGTGGGGTTAGACAGTGGACTGTATCTCAGTGACCAGGGACTGCACCACCAGAAGTACTGGTAATGACAACGGTTATTATGCAGAGAAAACTTGTAGAGCTGGTGTTTACTCAAGGCAATGTGTGATACAGAAAGAAGGGCTGGAGTATGGAGGTAGAGAGTTTGCCCTGCCACTGGCAACAGGTGAGGGCAGATGGCAGGGTGCCTGGGGCTCCTTGCTGAGCTGGAACAGTGCTTCATGGTCAGGGTTTGTTTGGCAGGAAAGAAGGGGCAGCAGCTGCCCCGTTGCTCCCACTGCAGGGTGTGACACTGAGTGTCTGTGCCACCTCCGGAGCGAGCCTTGCTGGTCTTGTCTGGGCACTGACACCCTGAGAGCATGTCTGTGAGCTCACATGAGGCTGCAGGGGCTTTCTGGTGGCTGCTAAATTTATTTTGCTTTCGTTATTTGAGTAAACCTGGGAAATTTTTGAACACCGCAAATGTTCCCCAAGTCTTAGAGGCCTCATGGGTTTCTCTCTGATGAGTGATTGCCTGGGTATTTGTTGCTTGTGGTGGATGCAGCACAGGCACCCCAGGACCTGGATACCTGCAACCCCCATATCAATACAGGCTGAGGGACAAACAGATTGAGACCAGCACTGCTGACAAGGACCTGGGGGCAGTGGTGGATAAAAAGCTGGCCATAAGCTGGCCATGTGTGCTGGTAGCCCAGAAACCCGTGTCCTGGGGCTCTTCCCCAGCAGTATGGGCGGCTGATAGAGGGAGGGGATTCTTCCCCTCTACTCTGCTCTCTTGAGAGCCCACCTGGAATTCTGCCTTCAGGTCTGGGACCCCCCAATGTGACAAGCATGTGCAGCTGCTGTAGTGAATCCAGAGGAGGCCACACAGATGCTTCAAGGGTTGGAGCACCTCTGCTATGTATGAGAGGCTGAGAGAGTTGGGCTTGTTCAGCCTGGAGAAGAGCAGGCTTTGAGGAGACCTAATTGCAACCTTTCAGTATTTAAAAGGAGCCAGTAAGAAAGAGAAGGATGGACTTTTTAGCAGAATCTGTTGTAACTGGACAAGGGCTGATGGTTTTTTAAATTAAAAGTGTAGATCAGACTATGTGGCATGGCATGGGGGCCCTTCCTGATGTCTGTGCATCCTTGCAACTTGCTTTCAATGAAACTATGTCGCCAAAATAATACAGGTTGCTTCTCCAAAGTCATGTCCCATTTCAGAATAGCTTGAGAAAGCAGTGCTGAAGTCTGTAGCAGGTATCAACAGCCAATACTCCACAAGAAGCTCATTTTAAGTCTTTCTGTGCACATCCATGTGTTTCTATAAATGTTTAAACGCTGTGAAAACACAGCTTTAATGCGTTATATGACTTGAGGGCTTTGTCTCGGAGCAGGGGCTGTGGGTTGAACAGTCATTTGTATGTAATGCCATTTCCTCTGTTTTAAACATCCTGCTGTCATCTTCTCTGAAGACTTTCTCGTAGGTTCTCTTCACTGAACCATCAGGGCAGCCTCTCCCTGCAGTCAGTGCGGTACACTGTTCTCTTGGATGCTACATGGGAGGCTGGGTTTTTTTTCTTTTTTTCCTCTGGTCTGTCTTCCTGGAGTCCCTTAACTAGATATTTCATGCTTATTTACTATGGGTAGGCCAAATCAATGAGTTCTCACTAGCTTTGCTCACAGAGACCCACAATGATATTCAGACTCCATTTGGCTTAATCATTGCACAGCTGTTTAATCTGCAGCAATGTCACTTCTAGTGGCAAGCCATTGCTAGTTGAAAGATGCTAATGAAGAAAAAAATGGGTTAGCACTTAACCCAAGAGTCTTTCTTATTTCCTGGATAGCCTGAGCTGCAGTCACTTTGCTGTTTTCTCTGTGCACGTGCTGGCAAGTTGGCAGGCTGTTGGTCATCCCCCCCCCCCTTAGCCCATGGAGTAGATATACACAGGAGAGCTGAAATTAATTGTCTAAATAAGGCACTTTACTTTTAGACATTTAAATGAAAGCAAGATCAATGCCACCTCAACCTTAATCAAGTAGATGTCTGAGCAGAGCTTTAAACTGGTTGCGGGAGTCCCGTTTGTGGTTATTTTTTTGTTTTGTTTTGTTTTTTTTCTTCCCCAGGACATCCAGTGAGAACCACCATGAGGAACACACAGTGGTTCCAGAATATTTTCTTCTGCCTTTTATTCCAGTACAGTAAGTCCTCAGATATTTCTTTCAGGTTGTACACCCACAGGATTTATCTTAGTGACCATATATGCAGGCTCGGATCAGAAGCGCATGGCACAAGGTTGCCATGGGACAGCAAGCACAAGATAAGGTGCCGGGGAGAGAGTTCCGTGGGGTAATGCGTGGAGGACAGGCACAGGAAGGTGCACGGCTGGGCAGAGTTCAGCCCGGCTGCATACCACTCCGGGGAGCAGCACCAGCGGAGAGCCTGCAGAGGTAGTGCCTGCCTTGCATTGAAATGTCTCCTAGTGACATTAGAGTAGGATTTCCCCCATCAAAAATACCCTTTGCTGTAGAAAAGGTTCTGGTGGCCAAGACCAGGATATCCCCAGGGTTGCTGCTGGCTGGTCAGCCAGGGTCAGTGAAGTGAACCTCTGCTAGTCTGAGCCCCTTTGCTTAGGACTGGACTGTGCATACAGTCACCCCCCCTTTTTGTGCTGGTTCCTATCCACACTGCAAACTCCAGCTGACTCAGAGCTGACTTTCTGAACAGATCAGCTGGACAGAAAAAGGCAGTGACAACCATGTCTGCAGGGAACCATGCAAGTTTAGTACCTTACATGCTGCTTGTAGACAGAGCATTGGACCTGCTCCAGACCTAAATTAGGAGAAAAAGTGCTTTCAGAATTCCTGTCATAGGGGACCACTGTTACGTCTGGTCTGAATTTTGTGTGATGCAAGCCAGGGAATTACCATGTACTAATTTCAGTTTGGATCAATCTAGATCTTACTGTTAGTTGAGTTTTGTTTCTAAAGCTGCCAAGGACAGACATTTCATCCTAGATCTAACTAACTGTGTTTAGGAGACTTAATTATTCCTCTCCTAGTAAAAAGCTGTCCTCTTAATTTTGTTATCAGGTCCTTGCCCAAAGATGCACTTGCAACTTACCAGCTACCTAGGAATAGTAGTCTGTTTGACTAATTAACGTAATGGCATAGAAGAATGCTAATTGCCACTGCTTAATAGCTTATTAGTACTTGCTGCCCTCTTCAAAGGAATACAAGAGATTTCTAACCCTGGTTTTCTAGGAGAATAAAGTTAGGCTAAAGGAGAAAAAGTATGTTGCTCAGGATTCTGAACTAAACAGTGCTTGGTCCGGGACCCTCAGAAGAGTCTGCTGAGGATTCAAAATAAAAAGCGAAAACTTAATGAAAAATTTAGAACAGAATTCTGAAGTCAGTGCAAAATTTCAAAGTCAAAATAAAAGTTTTAAAAAATCATATGTACATCCTGGGGACCAGTCTGTTGCAAACATCCCCAAATTTCTTCTGCCATCATCCTAACTCTTTGGAGTAAGGAGGATCTTGTATGCAAGTCTGAGTGCTGCCCAGAGCTCATGTAGGGAGAGCAGTGTGTGCTCTAATATGTGAGGACTAGGAAGTAAATGTTGTGATGGGTGACTTCAGCCAGGAAAAGTGGGACTTTGTTTTTCTTTGAACTTACCCCAGCCTAGAAGGAGGCTGCACCTTCCACTGGACATGCCTGCTGTGCATTGTGACTGTAAATGCCGACATCTTGTTTATGTGGATCCACATTTCATCTGGAGGGTGGAACAGATGTTTCTGGTCCATCGTTGCACACACTGCCTGCATTCCATGGTGGTTCTCTGCGTACAGCTTCAACTGTAAGGCTGAGCATTTGGGTTGTTGAGCACATTGCATCAGCAAACAACACTCTGACACAAAGTGTGTTGCAACAGGGAAGGAGGAAGCAGAGAGTGCAGCTTCTCCAACCAAGAAAGCAGCAGAACGACAAAGGGAAGTGAGCTCGCAGCATGGTTTGCATCAAAGGGTTTGGTTGCCTGATGGCTGCAAAATAGTGTGTTCCCAGGAGGCTGGGAGCAGCCCTTATGGTAGGGGAGGATCCATGCTTGATTTAAACATGGATGTAACAATCTTGAGTCTTTTCCTAGATGATGGTAATTTTATTCCCATTGAAAAGGGGTGATACTGTACATGTCAGAAATGAATGGTCACTGCAGTAGGCATGGTTTGAACCAGGATGGCATGCTGCATCTCCTGCAGGCCTTTCCTCATTCAGCCATTCCTAGTGTAATGGTGATGGTTCTTGTCAGCCCAGGGAGCTGTCAGGAGGGGACTCGTCAATGCACAGTTTCTCACTGAGCTACTATCTTACCTGCCTTGAAATCCAGGGAGATAAATGTGTTATGCACAGGACGATGGTACTTTTATACAACACGTACTGGATACTGCTCTGTGAGCAGAGCTCCTGTAGAACCAAGTACAAGAATATAAATGCTGCTTTGTGACCACTTTAAAAAAATTACTTGATTTTCCTAATGACCAGTGTAAGTTCTACAATTGCCTCTCAAGTTCTCTTGAGAAGTCTGTAATTAATAAATTGTGCTTATGGGAATGTTTAATAGAAATTATAGTAACTACAAATTTGCAATATTTTTTATTCCCAAATTCTATGAAAAACATACTTCAAGCCTCTGGAGCTGGACATAAAAAGTATTGATGCTGCAGATATCAAACTTTAGAAAACAGGAAAGAGAATGGCAAAGAAAAAATTACTAGAATAGCACTTCTAAAAAAAATGTGTAAAGTGCTATATAGATGTGCAATGAAAACCAGACTAGCAAAGAACAGTACTCAATTTAGAAAGTGGTATAATTAAAATGTTTGAATATGCTACTGTTTCTTATTGGGTTATCATGCCTCTTCTATGTGTTCTATAAGCTAAGACTCTTGCAGAAATAGGTGACTCTGCTGTAGTGATTGTATGAGAGGGGACAGAGATAAGTCTGAAAATTCAGTCACAATTTGGGCATTTCCTGGTTTTGGCTGCCACAGCATTTTTAATAGGTTTTTGTTTGACACTTATCTTGCCATCAATGACTTGTCATCCTGTAGAGTTGAAACACATCTTATGCCCCAAAACTGGAGACTTTCAGTGCGAGGGAGGAGGGTTGTCAGAGACTGGTCTGTTCCCTTCAGAATTAGTGGGAACCCTGAGGGGTGCATCTATTAACACAAAGTTCTGCTTGCTTTATCACGGAAGTTGATATTGTGTTTTCTCTTTCCAAACCTACAGCTATGTGTTGTGAAAACCTCACTTGTTTTGTGGACTATGTACAGACCCTGTCCTGTATCCTGCGGAATGAGTTGGGTGTCGGTTCATACAATCTCACTGCAACATGGTACGTCTTGGTAGGATGAGCCAGTTAACAGGAGCCTCTACATGGCCATAGCACAGTGGTGACCTTCTGTCCTCTTTGTTAGGTAGAAATCCTGTTCTTGCTGCCACACTGGTTTTTTACTTGGTATTTTGCACTCCAGTTGCAAACTAACTTCTACCCTAGCAAAGGACCCCTGGTTCCTGTCTCTGCCGACTGTGCTTCTCGCTGCTGACTGCTATGCTGACTCCAGCTTCCTTAGCATTGCCTTCCCCGCTGCCATGGGAATACCTTGCCCTTTGCTGCTGTTTAAATTGAACTTTTACCCGTATGCATTGGCAGGGCTCATGCAGATTGTCCAGTCCTGTACGGCTGCTGTTCCGCCCCAGCAAGGAAGTGGATGCAGTCTTGGGCTGTGTAGCCCTGAGGAGCACCTTTCCTTTCCAGAAACACTTTCCTATTTCTCTCAAGGATGCTAAGCTGAGCAAGTAGAAGGGGAAAAAAAGAAATCTATTGAAGTTCAAAGATAATTTTTTATTTGAACATGTTGATTTTTTATTTCAATAATTTCCTATGCCTGGTGGTTCAGCAACAGATTAATCCAACTACCGCATGTGATACGTGCAGACTTGTTTGTTTTGGTTTTTCTTAGGGTTCCTGAGGAAGAGCCAGAAAATACTGTGGCTGCCTGCAGTCTCCTGCAATTGTCAAGGAACACCAGTCACATACAGTACATGTGCACTGTGGACATGACTGAACTGCTGGCAGATACCAAAGTCCACGTGGATGTTACAGAGATAGCTGATAGGCAGCATGTGCTTTCCAAAGACTTTTATTTGTCAGACAACAGTAAGTACAAAAATGGTGAATTTGATAAATACTGTCTGACTTTATGTGCTAGGATAGTCTGGGCAAGGAGTGAGAGTTGCAGCAAGCAGTGTGGGGCTATGTTTGCTGTACACTCATCTACATAAAGCACTGTGCTCTTATTGTTGCTATTATGCTTGAAGCTGGGCTTAGAGCTAGCTTGGTCCATGCTTTTCATTGGGAAATTCCTTTTCCCCATGAAGCAGTAGGTGATGAATATCCACCTCAGACCAGTCTCATACCTAGATTATGCAAGAGTTTGTTCTTGGCTGGATTCTAAAGGGCGGGAGGAATTGCTTTACTACAAATGTCACAAATCACAGAATCCTTAGAATGGTTTGGGTTGGAAGGGACCTTAAAGATCATTAAGGTCCAACCCCCTGCCATGGGCAGGGACACCTTCCACTAAACCAGGTTGCTCCAAGCCCCATCCAACCTGGCCTTGGACACTTCCAAGGCAGCCACAGTTTCCTGGGAAACCTGCTAGTTCCTTACCACCCTCACAGCCAAGAATTTCTCCCTATTATCCCATCTAACCCTGTCCTCTGTCAGCGTGAAGCCATTTCCCCTTGTCCTATCACTAGATGCCCTTGTCAAAAGTCTTTCTCCAGTTCTCTTGTAATATCCAAGGAGCTGGAGGCTCCCAAAAGGCTTTTGCAGTGGACACCTGAACCAGCATGACATTATTTTGGGTGGTACAAGGTGTCCCAGATGTACTGGATGTGGCAGTTCCCCTTTCCGGGGCAATTCCTAATCATTTCTCCTGCATGACGTGAAGACTGAATGCAATCATGTAGCTGACTTGGTAGAATGTTGGTAAGTTCTGAGTTGTGTAGCAAGCTGTGAAGGAGTGGTTAGCCAGGCAGATGGGTACCATACAGACATAGAAGGATTTTTCTATTTGGCTTCTTCTGAAATTAAACTTTACTTGAGAAGTGTCATCTTTTTGACAAATGGCATAACATTTCAGGAAGCCTCTTTGCTCCCACTGACAGACTAGAGATTGGGTAGTGATGCATATCTCCTAGACATCCTCATCCAAAGGCATCATAGTTCAGTGGAGGGCCCTGCAGACTGCTGGAGTTTTGCAGTACTGCTTTTCAATACACGAACACTCCCTGCAGGGACAGAAAAGCTTGCTTTTTGGGCACTTGGGACATGGAATTGCAGTGGGTTTATGCAGTGTCCCCTAGCTTCAGCTTTTCCTCGTGACTCCGTTACATTGAGGGGTACTTCCCCAATTTTGCGAGTGATCATGACTACGCAGAGTTCTTTTATGTCATGAGAAGGACAAGGTGCTCTACATTTTACATCTCCCAGGAGTTTGTTAGCACTGTTTACTATCTTTACTGCTCCTTAGGCAATGAGGAGGTTCAGAGACAAGCAGAAGATATATTCAGAGAAACGTGGTCCTGACTTCATTATGCTGATCACATGTGAGGTTCTGTGCATGGCTGAGGGCAGTGGATGTTCTGTAGTGTAGGAAGGCCCGCCACTGCCAGGGCAGCTTTGTTCCCTACTCACCCTGCACTGCTGATACCATGCTGGGCCATCTCCTAATTGTAGTAATCTTACGAAAGGTAATACCATCCTGTCTTCCAGTCAAACCACAGCCTCCATTCAACCTGACCGCTTTGTTCTCAGAGGGTTACAATATTTCTTGGGAAACCATCTACCAGAACTCTTCCTTCCACTTTTTGAATGAGGAGCTGGAATATCAGCTGCGTTACAAAAGAAGAACTGACACCTGGGAGGTAAGTGAGATGTCAGTTTTCCATCAAGTAGGATGTACCAGAAAAGAGGAAGCCAGCATAACCAGGACAGTAGCACTGGTGTGGAAGAAGGGTTTTCATGGTTTAGAAAAAATGTCTCTCTGCTTGACAGGACTGAAAACAGGCAAACCCAAAAATTAATTGAGAAACAGAAGTGTGAGAAGTATTAGACCCTGTGAGAATGGCTGATAATTCATTTCATTCTCATGCTGTCCTGCATGGAAGGCTCCCCCAGGATTGCATGCAGCTGCTGACCAGTCAGAGCAGAAACCTTGCAGAAACAACATGAAAGCAGAAGAGGTTATTTTGCAGGCATCCTCACTGTGCAGCAGGGAGAGCAAAGTAAGAGCAGTCACTCTAGTGTTTGGTGTTTAATCATTCACAGACTCAGAAGACTAAAGCTGTTCATGAAGATAAACGGACACTGGTGATCCTGCCATGGGAGCTACAGGCGAACACTGAGTACGAGTTCCAAGTGAGAGCTAGACCCCGGGAAGACAGTGGCTATGGTGGCTTTTGGAGTGAATGGAGTTCTCCGCTGTCATTGAAAACCAGCCCTGCCGGTACATGCTGCCAGATCTCCTTGCCCTTTCAATTAGTCCAGTGTCAGAGAATGCTTTCAGAAATTTAATAAAATCTAATTAATTAGAACAAATTTTAAACAGTCCAGCAAAGACAGATATGGTTAACTTCCTTACTGGTTATGTGAACCCGAGGCCTGGGCTGCCAGTATTGACATTCTCACTGTGTGACAAAAGAAGAGTATTTGGTGGGGTTGTCTGTACGTTTGGGTGCCACTTGCAGGAGTGCAGCCTCTAGCTTCCTTTTCAGTGTCAAATGTCCAAGGTCCTGCTCGCAGCTTTCAGAAATGGGGGAGATCTCGTCTACTGTGTCTTAGTGTTGTCTTCAGCTGAGGGGAGGGTAATCCTGCTCTCAAACCTGAGTTCTGTGTCTGGACTCTGATGTTTGATCATCTGGGCATGGGTGTTTTGTTTGGTAGCCACCACTCTGCAGGGAGTTCACAGTACTTTATACACAGAAGTACACTGATGCTTTTCATGGTGGAACAGAAGCTATGAAAATAAGGAGCCTTTGCTCCAATAGAGCAGGTGCAAAATTACTGTGGTCGATGCCAGCAGCATGTGCTGAGCTTCCCTGCTTTCACTCATCTGCAGCTCAACCTGAAGTATTACAGGGTTTACCTGATGCTGTGGCAGCAGGGCCAGGCTCCATTTGCTAAGGGATATCTGAGTTCTGGATCTCAAAGGTGTCCCTTTTCATCACAGGTGGGGAGCAGCCACCAAGCAATCATCTAATCAGCATCTGTCTCTAATCGGCTGCACTCTTTCACTTCACAGATCATCTGTGGAGGTGTCCCTAAACCAGGAGTCAGAAACAACAGGGGTCTTTGTGGCAAGGAGCCGTCCTGCCCTAAGTATGTTGGCTGGCTGGCTGTGGTACAGCCAGATCATAGGGCAGCTGATGTACTGCTCCTTTCATTGATGCAGTCTTCTCTGAGCATCCTCAATCAGACCTGTCTGGAGTACTGGGGCCCAGGTGACAGCCTCAATATCCCTATGAGAGAATCTGGGATAGAGATTAAGGGTGTCTTATAGAATCATTTAGGTTGGAAAAGACCTCCAAGATCATCAGGTCCAACCTCTGACCGATCGTCACTTTATCAACTAGACCATAGTACTAAGTGCCATGTCCAGTCTCTTGAACGCCTCCAAGGATAGTGACTCCACCACCTCCTTGGGCAGCCCATTCCAATGCTTGACAACTCTTTCTGTTCCAAAACCCCTTTTTCTCCTCACCATCTCTTGTTTATTGACCAGGGTATAAATATAAGGTGAGCCTGAATGACTTTGTCTCTCTCTTCAGCAGCGACACAGACAGCAGGCATGGAATGGCTGTTGCTGTTTGGTATTGTTGTGGCAATCATGGCCTCAATCACAACCTTTCTGGCCAAACAGCAGAGGTAAGAATGCTTCCACTCAGGAAGTGGGAGTTAATGCTTTTATTCTATCTTGATAAAGATGGGGTGTTCACATGCAGCCTTCCTTGAGTCTTGTATATCTATGAGTGGGCAGCTATGGGCCTATGAGGGACAGCCAAGTATGCTCTCTAGCTGATATACTGCCCAGAGTGATCTGCTTTTTTCTGGGACTCTGCTGCCATTCATCTGGTTGGGACAAGATGTTGGCACATGGGGATGAAGCAAGGGCCACACGGCCTCCTGACCTGTTCTCCTGGTCTTGTCTGTGCTCTGCAGTTGCCAGATAGAGCAGTAGCCAGATATAGGCTGCCCCTTTCCAAAGATGACATAGGTCCCTCAATGCTGGCTGGAGGCCTTTGTCCCTCTCAGAGGCTTCTCATGCCCTTAAAGAGATATGGGGTGCTGACATGGAGGAGAGCTGGGCTGGTGCAGCAATAGGGCTGGCACAGCCCAGGTCCACAGCAGAATTGCATAGGGCAGAGCTCTGGCCTGCAGACCACAAACCAGCCCAGCCTCAGTGGAAAATGCATTTCTGGCATTTGGTGCTTTTCCAGGAAGGAAAAAACTAGAACCTCTTTCTTTAGTGTGAATATTTGTGTGCAAGTGCTGAGGCCTCACCTCCAGTGAGGTTCACAAGAAAGGCCATTAGATGGCTCTGGCAGTACAAGACATCCTTGGAACCTCAGCCACTTGCTTACTCACAAGGCTGGGCAGGTGATTCCAGTTGCTTGAAATGGATCTGGAGATGCCTTGCTTTGCATCTGTAATGTGTGCTTAACCCCAAAGCCTTTCTCTTTTCTCTTCCAGCTTGTGGAAGAAGATGGCTTGCATCCCAGACCCTGCTCCCTTTTTCAAACCTCTTTACATGGCTCATAATGGAGATTTTAAGGTATAAATGGGCTACACAAGCGAGTGGAGCACATGACAGACTAGAAGGCCACCATGCTATCCTGGGCAAGGGATTCTCATTAGGGCAGTAGAAGGGGAAATCTGTCTCAAAGGCATGCCAAACATCTCCAGATATAAGAACCATAGCTCTCCAGTATCTGTTTGGTGCCATGAAGACCTTTATGTAACATCTGTACTCCTTATTCTCTGTAAGTGCTGCCTCAATGTGTGAGCTGAGTTCATGTGGTTTGTGAAGCCTGGGATCCTGATGGGAGTGTCAGAGAAAACTGCAAAGCCATGCAAACCTCTCAGAGCTAATTATTTTCAATTACTTCAGTTAGTTCTCCTGCAGTTGCCTGTGTCTCATAATAACAGCATCTCCTACACTGTTATATTGGAGGAGTCAGTGATTTTAGAGTTTGATTTTGCCTCTAAAAGCATAAGAACTTTGGTTATTTCTGTGGAACCTCAAACCTTGTGACGCTAACCTCTCTCTCCCTGTGTGTCCTTTTCTGCAGAAGTGGGTTGGTGCATCCCATATGAAAATGACCTTTGATTTCTTTGAATGGGGAATAGTCCTTCCAGAAGTCCTAGAAGTTTACACCATGCATCCTTCCAACAGCACCCCACAGGAAGAGCTGTGTGAGCTGAGAAAGAATCTGCCTTGCAAGCCCTGTGTGTCTTGCCTGACTGCCCCAGGTCAAGATAGCCAGTTCCTGTGGTGTAGTGTAAACAGTAGCAGTGGGACTGAGGACCAGTCATATGGGCACTTGTCAATTGATACAGTGACTGTGGCTGATGAATTTACATCTTGTAACTGCCAGTGCAGCTGTAAGCATGTGTACAGGGAACATGAGCATACCAACAAGGGAGATGATAGTGCTGGAGAGCCTGCTTACCCCAAGGTTAACATTGATGAGGAAGACAGAAGGATATCCAGTGACTTGCATTTGGCTGATCTGAGCACACAGGACAAAATACTTGCTTCAGGCTCTGTGTCCACAGACCACCTGAGGAGCACAAGTGTCCCAGTCAACCAGCAAGGAGAAAGGGGAGTGGAAGGAGGGGTGGGGAGCATCTTAGAAGTCCTTTGCTTGCAGACCCCTCAGTGGGATTTGGAAAATTCAGGTTCTCTACCTTCTCCTGATGGTGAAAGTGTTTCTTACAGTGAAGGCTCCTACGACTTCTTCCCTCACAATACAAGGCCTGGTGACAGTTATCCTTTGATCTGTGTTGATCTGGACACTATTGACAGTGGCTTTGTGGACTCAGACTGTGGAAGTCCAGTTGACTGTGAATTTGGGCAAAACAGTCAGACCATTTGTGGGCCCATCCCTCTTGAGCAGGAGGGGCAAGACTTTCCACGGAGCTATGTCAAGCAGTGGGTCTCCTGTCGCTCTGACGGCCCTGTCAGTGAGACACAGACAAACTAAGGCCTTTGATGTTGCCTGGATGAGTGTGGGGCCTTTTCCATAGTGTGCCAGGAGCAAAGTGCTAGCAAAATTCTGAAGAGAAACAAAGTTTACTTTGTGTAATCTCTATTGCATAAACTGAAACCTGTTAGGTCCACAGAAATATGCCTATTTCTATTGCCACTTATCCTATTAATGTCTCAAATTTGTTGTGATTGATTGTTCCTGGGTTTTGTGGGGTTTTAGGTTTTTTTAGAATTGTAGATCAACCCTCCTTTATAATGTCAGAAAAAAACAACTGTACCTTGAAAATTATTCTTTGGCTTATGTAGATAAGCAAAATTTTTTTGCAGTAACCATATAAAGAGTACAGAACTTTTAAGTTATTTTCCCTGGTATTCTCACATGACTTGAGAGTTTGGCTGTACACGGAACCTTAGAAACATAACCCATGGCAAGCATGTTTGCTACATTAAAGTTTCCCTACCCTTTCCAAACAACATGTGATGTTACTTTTCCTTCTTCTGTCTTTGGCTCTTTAAAATCAGCTGTAGTAGTTTGTTAATTACAGAGGGTTCCAGACCTGTCCATGGGGATCAAAACCAATTCTTATGTAATCATTGCAGAAATGTGTGTACTAGAGACCAAGCACAACCCAGGTTTCAGAAAGACTTTGCTTTTCCAGGTTGAGTCTGCAAATGAAAAGTCTTCAAAACATATGTAATTCTAAACAAACTCTTGCTACTAGGCTTTTCTATTGAGTCAGATTCTCTCCCTGCACTTTTCAAGCGTATTAATGGAGCAGGTTTTAGAATTCTGCCAAAATTATCAAAACGTTGTCCTACCCGGATATGCCTGACACTTCTGCCTTGGACTTACTCTGCTGCAGTTAACAGGTCAGTAACACAAATTTTGAGCAATTTCTGCTAGCTAATAAAGCCAAATACGAAACTGCACTGTAACCGTGAATCTGTTTTTCTCTCTGACATCTCTGTATCTCTGATTTGTTCAGGATAATTGTCGTAAAAAGTCACTGTAGTATTGAAATTGAATGTGAAGACCTTCATCTAGCATAGGCATAGTGCTACTAACCCATAGGCTGCTTGGTCCAAAAGGTCATATCTTGAGAGCGCCTTTGTGGTGAATGATGCATGTTTCCAGTGTAGTAATAATCTGTTGTTGCTGTGATACCAATAAACTCCCTTCCCTCACCCCCTTCTCTCACCTGAGACTATAGGCAACCCCACAGCTCCCTAAACAGGAGAGTGCACTGTAGTAAAGAGAAGCTGTTTATTTCATAGGTGAGTGCTGGAACAGTATTGCATTGCATCCACATCCTCTGGTTTGATTGTTCAGATCTGCCATGGTATCTGCTATGTTGATTTTGGACCTACGTGACTTAGTTTTGCCCATGTTGTTATTATTCCCTCAATACATCCCTTGCTCAGCAGCTTCCTGGGTACTGCTCCAAGATATATTAGCTTCTTTGGTTTCTTCCCTCCTTATTTTCCATTCTTCTTGTCATCTGCTGTGATGAGTCAAGGGAGGTGTTGTCTTCATGTGCTGATGCATCTTCCCTGCTGTGCTACTGGTCCCTCACATGCCCTCCACATGGCAGCAGAGGATCGCCCCAACTCCACTGTCCTCATGAGCTGACTGCCCCACACTGTCCTACAAGGGCTGCTTGCATCGTGATCATCTTGATGCAAATGTGTACTGGGCAGAAGCATTTCTAATGGTCTCAACGCAGTCTTCTGCAGCTTCATCTCGCAGCTATTTTCACTTCAGAAACTACACTGTGGTAGCTGACCCCAGGCTGCTTAAGGGAGAAACTCGCTTGTTTTTCTGGGGCCCTTTACATCTCGGTTCTGTGTGATCTTTGTTTCCGTTTGTATTGATGGCCCCAGAACTGCTGAAGGAGCTGTTTCTGTTATTGGAGCATTCTCTGGCTGTACATCTGATAGATGTGGTGGTTTGGTGTTATGTTGGCTGGAAGTTATCTCTGTTCACCCTAGGAGGCACACTTCATGAATAAGTGTGCGGCGCAAGGGTATTAAAATAACGGAAGTTGTTCCCTTTGAAGCGAGCTGTAACAATTTAGCTTTTGGCCAGTGAGTTGTCACTGTGTTTGTGGAGGGGTTTGAGGTGGGGGGTTTTCAGTGTCTCTTAGAAGCAAACTGCAAATGTCCCTGATCTAGCAGTTCTAATTTGGAAATTGTTTTTTTCCCCAGGAATGATAGGGTCAAAAAGCAGGTACTGGGAGAAGCACCACAATCCATTCTGATGTACCAATTTGGAAATGTCCATCTCCATTTCTGCATGGCCCCTGCCTCCCTGTCTCTTGGCCCCAGAAGCTGATACTGACAGACTGTTATTCAGTCTGTTCTTTGACTGCTTCTCTCTTTCTGTTCTCTGGCACTAGACCCATGTACAGGACTGACTTGATGCCTCCTGGCTGTAACACTGCCATTGCATCTCTGCAGCTGGGCATGGGAAGATCTGTTCCTTATACACTCTAGGACGAGGACAAGGAAGCACTGCAATGCTTGTTTGCCTTTGCTTCCAGAGCCGCCCTTTGAGCACAGCGCAGCAATCGGCTGTGGAAGAAGTACAGGACAGGGCAGCTCAGGGGTGCTGCAGGGGTCTGAGCACAGTCGCGCACAGGTCTTGGGTGGAAGCAGTTTTGCCCCACATCCAGACAGGGCTTGGAAATGGCTTTAGGTCACTTAGAAAGCTCTTTTGTTTGCCTATTTATATAAAAGTTGCGAGCAGATACTTTTCTATTCAGCAAATTATTTGGCCTTTTAAATGTTAACCCTTTAGCAGAAATTCCTGTTACTCCATGACTAATGAGAAATTATATATATAGTTACTTTAACTCAATCTGATAATCAGAGTCGTTTTTCATTGGTTCTTGAGATTATCTTTAAAATCAGGCACAGTAAGCTCTGCTTTATTATGCCACTGCTGCAACTGCCTGATCATCAAACCACACAGCCTAAACTATCAAGGGACAGAAGCAGTGTAAAAAGTGACATTTCTTTTGAGCCGGTAAGACAGTTTAACATATTTCTGTTCTATGCATTCCAGTATGTAATGTTAGGGGACATCTACTGAGCTAAAATATTGAAAAATATTTTCTTTATCTAAATGTGGACTTCTGTATTGTTTCTTGAACTAGGAACCTAGAACAAAAGAATGACCAGAAGTGTCTTTGCACTTCTGTTCTGATAGTTTGCTGAGCACAAAACAACACTATTGCATTAATTCTGATGGATTGTGCTTGAAAGAAGGACCGTCTTGAATAAGGTACTCCTCTCTGACTGCAAGAGATGAATGTAAAGGAATCCAGCCAAAATAGTCCACAGTGTTTGGGACTTTGCAGACATAAATATACTCTTTAAATGTATGTGTGTATATATATGTGTGTGTATGAATATTGCTTTATTGCAGTCATCCTTTGTAGCAGCTTTTTTTCTGGCATCCAAGTATATCAAATCTAAAAGTACATGGCTGTTTGTGGGAATCAAATTATTGGGGAAATGGCTGTCCAAAGATGAAGAGAGAAAAAGGCTGGATATAGGGGGTTCTCTCTGATAATCTATGCAGATAAGAAAATCCAACTACTTTTTCCTTATTCCCCAGGATAAGTCTCACGTGAGCCTGTTGCGCGCATTTGATATGCTTCTGTCAGACATGTGCTTAGAGGCCTAGGTATTCAGAAGATAGATAACGTATCACTAATTTTTCTTAAAGCACCTACAAAAATCTTCTCTTATAGGCAGGGATGATTGTTTACAATGGGTACCCCTCCAATTACACGTAGTAGCGTAACCGATTGCTCTGGAGACTCTGCACTTTGGTTAATCTTAATGGATGAAGGGGTGCACCTGTTGGTACAGACATGCTATTGCCTGTCACTGTTCTACTTTGTGAGTGCCAGTCAGTGTCTTACCTTTCTGTAGTGCCTGTTGGTGCTGCCTCTGGAAGAGATGTAAGCAAAGGAAGGGATTATGGCCAAGGGAGAGCAGGTCATTTATGACTAGCTGCTAAGATGTAAGGAACATAAACTGAGTGTCCAAGGGTACAGGTCTGCTCTGTCTGCTCCCACTGTGTACCACTTGTATACTAGAATCCTGGAATGCCTTTGGTTGGAAGGGATCTTCAAACCCTCTGCCATGGGCAGCAACACCTTCCACTAGACCAGGTTGCTCCAAGCCCCATCCAACCTGGCCTGGAACACCTCCAGGGATGGGGTAGGGATGTCTTTTCTGGACAACCTGTGCCAGTGCCTCAATGCCCTCACAGGGAAAAATTTCTGCCCAGTACCCCATGTAATCCTGCCCTCTGCTTGTTGGAAGCCATTCCCCCTTGCCCCATCACCACCTGCCCATCTCCAGCTTTCTCTATAGCTCTTTTATGTACTGGAAGGGGCTCTAAATTCTCCCTGGAGCCTTCTCTTCTCCAAGCTGAACAAGCCCAGCTCTCCTACCCTGTCTCCATAGCAGAGAGGCTCCTTCTCTGATCATTTTTGTGGCCTCCTCCAGACTTGCTCTAGCAACTCCATGTCCTTCTTATGTTGAGAACCCCAGAACTGGACACAGTACTGCAAGTGGGGGTCTCACAGGAGCAGAGTAGAGAGGTAGAATCCCCTCCCTTAACCTGCTGGTCATGCTGCTTTTGATGCAGTCCAGGATATGATGGGCTTTCTGGGCTGCAAACATGCATTGCTAGATCGTGTCGAGTGTCTTGTCAACATCAGTATCTTGCTCTGGGAGTGAGAACAAGCAAAATACATTTTGAAAGAGTCCAGAGCCACTGCCACATCAGAGCCTGAAGCTTCTGACTTCCTCTAAGATTTAGGTGAGCATACAAAAGCATGTGAATGACCTGCAACAACAAAAAATTACACTGATTAAGCAATATACTTTATATAAAAGTTGATGTCGGAAATGGAATAAAACCTAGGACTCCTGGCTGTCTGCTGTGGTCTGGCATATAATATCACATGTATCAAAGGATACTCAAGCATGTTGAAGAATCTTATGCACACATCTCCACGTGAAATCCTTTCTCATGCTCTTACATAATACTTCATGTTTTATCAGGCCTTTGTAGAGCTGATCTTACTTGTAGTCATCCAAAAGTCAGAGACGCAAAGATCTTTTTTTGTGCCCATCCCTTTGAGCCCATTACGTTTATCTATACAATTCTTCTATCTTTCTATCTCATCAAGCACAAGCTTCTTGTCCCCACTTTTAAAGTCACTGACAGCGTCTTGTCCTCTTGTCATCTCTCACTTCCCCATCTAGAAGCTAACTCTGTGATGTCAGCTTCCACCTCCCACTAGATCATTTAAATCTACTTCTCCTAATCATCCTCCATGCTACTGCTTACACACTGAAGGCACTGCTTACAATTCTCTTGGGCTACATCAACCTCATTCTTCAAGTCTCCCTGTAAAGCTCTGCTTTACAGAGTTTCTAAAACCTAGATGATGACTAGGCTACCCACATGCTGAGACTGTGTTGTCAACTGCTTGTACTGCTTCCCCTCTCAGTGGTATCTATCAAATAATTTATTTTACCTTACAAATTCTTATCAGAAAATGTTATCTTTTTATTGTGTGTTCAGCTGGACCCCAAATCTGGGGGTTAACAGATTTAGCAATAACAGTCAATCCTCTGTCTTTCTGCTAATAAGCAGTTGAGAGTATTTGGAAAATCTGTGTTGCACAAATTCTGGTTAAAATTACTTAAAATTGCTTTTGAGAAGTGGAGGCAGGAACCACAGGAGGGGAAAGGCAGGGCTGCAAGGCCTCATTTCCTTGAGCAGATAACAGGCAGAATTCTGCCCTGAAAACACACAGAAGGGATGGAAACACCATTGCAACCAGCTTGAGACCAGCTTGGAAATCAAGGTCACTACCACCTCCTGGTGCTGATAGACTGCTGGCAGCATACCTGATGTATCATTTCAGGGCATTGTCTCAGACATTTTGTCTCTTGCCTGCAGAGTCAAGGTGGTTGTCCCTTCCTGACACTAGTTCTCATGCGGCTTTTCTGCCTTCACCCACAACCTTGCAGTGTTGCAGAAACTGGACATTAGAACACAAGAAAGCAGCGAGCAGTCTGGTCCCCAAGACTTCTGGCTAAGAAGCTGATTTGTCTTCCACTGCTATCAGCTGCTGTAATTGCACCTGTGCTGCTAGTACTGGGATTCCATCTGAGCTAATAGGATTTTTTATTCTTTTTAAGATACCTAGCCAAGATTTATAGACTACAGGTCTTACATATGTTTAGGCAAGAGGTTTCAGGAATAAAGATAGTTCCCCTTTGTACAAATTCTTCACTTTGTTTCTGCCTAATTGTATCTCCCTTCAGTGTCCAACTACTGGATTCTTTCCATCTTTCTCTCATAGACTTTTAAAAGAAAAAAAGAAAAGAAAATACTTTTCTCCTGCCTGAAATCATTTTCTCATGTAAGATACTTATGGCTGGGGTGAAATGACTACTTAGCCTTTCCTTCGGTTAAGTTAAAGAGATTCACTTGGTCTTTAATTGTTGATTTCTGAGTAAAGTTCTCCCGGATGAAATCATTCTTATATAGCCCTTTTCAGAAACATTTTCATATTGACAGCAATTTTTTGTTCAAAGTGTTGATTCCAACAGAAGAAACTAATTAATGGTGTTACAAATGCTACATGTAGTTGCAATAACTTTTCTTTTACTTTATATGTATCCACAGTCTGTATGTTAGCTCCTCTAATTGCATTAATGTACTGCAGAATCTCATTCAGCTGGTTATGTGCTATTTCCTGAAATTGTTTTCTGATAAGTCTTTCAGAATTCAGTGTTCCATGACCTACTTTTGACTAACATTTATGGCTTCTAACACAAAAATTTGCATTTAAAAATGCTGTATTTCTTTCCAGGTGAGCTAGAGAGCCAGAAATATCTGACACATTCCAAACATTGCAGAATTGAACAAAGAACTTCTTGCGTGGGAGTGGGGGGAGTTTATCAAATTAGTAGCAATTACCTGGAAACATTCTGTCCTGGTTTACTTATCTTGACCGAAGTTTGTTTATTTGTTTGTGTGCCTGAACAAGTTCTTGTAAGCACATGTATAATTCTACTTAATGCAGCTCTCTCTATTTCATATTTAGTCAGTATTTATCACAGGGATCATAAGCAAACCTGATTAGAATGATAAGCAGGAGAGGCTTCATGCCTCCCAGCCTCCCTCAGCTAAAATCAGCTAATGATGACACTTCCTCTCGACAGCCCCCACTCTGAAGAAAGTCTGCAGCAAAACAGGATCTTTATGAAAAAACCCGTAAATGAAGAAGTGGTGAAGTAAAAGCCAGAAATACTCCTTTTCTCTTGATCAGTTTCTGAAACATCATAATTATTTTACAATTTAATTCAGACAAGGGACGCTATAGGCAGGCATAATCACATGCAAGAAGTTATACGTGCATGCTGCTGTCTAGCTTTGTGAAATTCATGACTGGAAGGATATTCTTGGTCATGGATCAGATCATTTAATCTCTTCAGTAAAACAATCCTAATGGTTATTATTAATCCTAATGATTATATCACAGTCCTTGCTAAGCATAGGTTTTTTCTCACTCACTTCTATTCAAGACTTCTTCAGACTCTTTGTTGGTTAGAAGTCACAATTTTATTCTATAGCCAGGCTATATCCGCTTGGTCCTGTGCTAATGCTGTACTTATTGTTTCTCCTATCTTGACTCTCTTTCCCTTTTTCCCAGGTTCTTCTGAAGGAGAGATCATAATCTCTGGCAAGTTTTTTGATATTTTTTTCTTTTTTTCTTTTTTCTTTTATTTCTAATAATAATTAACCCAAGCTCTTTTGAGACAGAACATTTCCCCACCCTCTTGTTAACCCAGCTGTAAAGCTCAGTTCAGTGTCCATGCTAGTCAAGTAGTGCAAACATTGTTCCGTCAATCTTTTTTTAATTTTTCAAGAAACTGTTTTTGTTTATACTGATTAGTGGTCTCTGTCTACAAAATCACTCCAAGTTTTCTGGGTTTCAGGCTCCTTGGAGCAGCACTCTCCTTGCAGCAGCGCAGGGCTCATTTGCTTTGTTCAGGTAACAGCAAATAATGCAAACTGGAAACACCTTTTTAAAACACCACATATTGCTGAGTAGATCAGGTCCATATTCTTCATATTAAATGTTGCCATAAAATCATCAAATCAGAAACTTTTACTGAAAAAGTATAATTTTAAATTAAAACTTCATCAGGAGACAATTCAGAGAGTGGAAATTTTGGTTAAAAAGAGAGTGAGCCCAGCATAACCTTGTAGAGATGTAGTGTTCCATATTGCAGAAGATACACTTCAAACATCCTTACGTAACCCTTCAGTGAACTGGGGTAGTGACTAGGCCCTATGTATTCTACATCTCCTAATGAGTGCTTTGACCAGAATCACATCAGTTATTCTCTGCATCTATTTTCTGAATATGCAGAAATAACATTGCTCCAGGAGGCCCCTGAGCTGCACATGTCTGGAGGCTGAGAATGCTCAGAGACGAACATGCTCTATTGCTATGATTCTCTCTAAGCATCTGGTTTTGGCTATGGTCAGAAACAGGATTTGGGGAAGCATGAACATTGGTTCCAACCCACTGTGGCTCTCTGCTGCTCTTAAATTGTCATAAACCGGATGACAAAAATGCAGGAAGAAGGAAAGACAGAACATCCACATCCTCTCCCACCCTCAATCAAATTGCAGCAATTGTAGATTTCCTTTCAGGTGCTTTAATGCAAAGTACTATTTACTGCCATGAGAAGAACAGTTCCTACAGAAGAAATGATACAGCTGAGTTGGTGCCCTCTCTGACAGATTCAGGATCAGCTTTTGTCAGGTTGGCAGAAGCATGCAGCTAACGCTTCAACCCACTGGTAGAAATACCGACGAAACTGCTCTTAACGATTATTCTGTTTTAGATACTATCTGGAATGGGAGGAGTTGTGTGGCAGTTGGGCCTCCAGCTGTGCATTGCTGCTGCGCTGCTCTTTGGTGGAGGAAGAGGGAGAGGTAAGAGGAGATCTGGAATCCACTGTGCAAAGACAGGTACATGCCTGTGCTCATTTTCCATTCACAGACCCTTCAGTATGCAACCCAAGATCTTGTGACTACCCTTTCCCAGGTCCCAGGAACCAGTACAGCTGGCTGGCAAGGCCAGGCTTAGGGGACTGAGCACATATCGGACAATCTGGGCACCAGAAAAAGTGTAGCCATTGCCCAAGATCCCTGCTCTAAGATTTTACATTCATCTAATGCAGTGAAGTGTGTTACAACAGAGTAAGAACATGATGAGGAAGATTAGATGCAGTGTCAGCAAAGGAAGTAGTAGCAAGTAATGCATTTATTTGATGTACTAAGCAAGGCATCATCTAGTGATACATGAATCCAGTTCTGGTCTCCTTCCTCTGCAGAGCTCTCTGGCAGCCTGAGCTGCCTGAATAACTACGTGACTACCGTGAGCTGCGTGTGGGTAACGGAGAAGCCCATGGGTGATGGACCTTTCCACCTGCATTTCACCAAGTAAGAGCTGCACACCAAGAGCTGTCTGTGGCAGCCCCAGCCCTCACATGGGCAGGACAGCACTGAGAAGCAGAGATGGAGCCCAGCTGTGGGCTTTGCTCCCTCCACAGCAGGAGAACTGTGGTACAGCTAGTTCTGCTACCCCATCACCCCAGACCTGGGCTGCCTCAGAAGCTGCTCTCTTTTGTGGTCCTGTAGCTTCAGGGGCTACTGCAAAGGTCCAGTGCATATGGCTCACCTGTCAGCTGATCACCTGTCAGCTGTGGGCTCTCCATCTGTTCAGTGAACCCTTCTGGCAGGCATCTCAGCGCAGAGAACCTTCCCTTTCCAGCCTCTGGTTCCCATGACCTGGGAACTTCCAGAGCCCATCCTACATAAAGCTGCCTAATCAACTTCTAATAATTTCTTTCCTTTTTGCCTAGAACTTAAACACCTAATGCTTTAATCTATATTAGTAAATATATAAATACAAGTCCAGTGTGTTATAAGCTTTAATAAGATATTTAGAATATTATCTGAATAGTTTTCCCTCTACTAGAAGAAATCAGGTAAATAGTTCGCTAACTGATAGGATAATTTAAGATGAATATCTTTAGGTTATGCAGTAACATTGTCTTGACCAACAGTAACTATTCCATGAGGGTAAGCCACTCTGACATTAGATGCCTCATATCCTGCTACAGTTAAGTAAAAAATAACTAACTTATTAATACTGGATTTTATACTCTTATTAATAATACTCTTATTAATATGGAAAGATAGGCAAGCTGATAAACTGTGATCTCAGTTTCCTGTGGGATCACATGCAGTGTGAAAAAATTGCTAATAAATGGCTAAACCACAAAAAGACAAACCAACTTCCAACACGTTTTGCTGTCAGTACTGGTTTGTTTGTAGTGAAAGAGGACTTCATGTACAACTTATTGTTACCTCTGTGCTACGCACTTGTAACCAACTGTCCATCCACTCCTTTTCCCCTACCCACCTGCTTTCCAGCAGTGACAACAGCCCTCTCATTTTCAGAGGGAGCAGGGAACAGCTACTGGGTGCTATGTGCAACTCCTGTGAGATCTGGTGCTCTCAGCAGTAAGGTTATGAAGGTGTCTCCTTCTTCCCTATCCAGCCCTGCCATCCTGCCAGCCTTTGGATTGCTGGTTTGCTTGCTGTCTGCACTGAAGACGTTCGTGGTCTTCCAGAGTGCAGTGCGGTGCGGTGCTAAGCTGCCACACATCCATAAACTGAAAAGCACTTAATTGTATGACTTAAAAGAAACTTCCAGCCTTTTTATTCTTCTAGCCTCTGGTCAAAGGGCCACAACGCCAGCTGCAAATTGACTGCCACAGAGAGCTTGCAGAATCAATACCACTGCACAATTCATTTAGCCAGCCAGATCTTGGAAACAGATGGTTATAGAGTTTCTCTCCAAGGAAACTTCTTCGGACATAATCACACATACATGACCTTTCCAGAGTACAATCCCCGCAAACACAGTAAGTATGAACCCGGGCAGCTGTGAGCTGAGGCTCTGCCAAGAAGCTTCAGGATAGGTCTGATATGCTGCCTAACAAAGGATATCTCAAAGATAGCAAGTGAAAACAGTGAAAACAAGCAAGACTGCCCATCCCCAGAGAGTGTACTGTGTGAACTGCACCAGTAAGGATGCAGTCACTGAGTCTCTCCATCCTGACTTTTCCCAGACTTCAGAGAGGGCTGGCTCTGGAGCACTATTCAAGAATACTTCTCGTCTGCATCATGCTTTCTAGTGCCCTGGGTAATTTGCAATTGGATTGCCTCAATTATTTGTTTGTTTTGTTGTTTTATTTTTCCCTAAGAAATTACGTAATGAGGAGTTATGGATTTAACTGAATGTCCCATGGCCTGGTACTAGAGAGAAATGCTCAAAACCTGTCCATATTAGTGGTATGTTGTAAGGGCAGAATGTGATATCCAGAGAGGTTCTTTGCTTGCAAGATTAACCCTAGGGACTACTGGAGTGATCATTAATTTATGTCAGATCTGCAGCTGTTCTGATCCTGTAATCTAACTCGGTCTACTGCTAGTGTTAGTATCCCTCTTTAGACTCAGCTTTATCTTCCATGACTTCAGTCACCCTAATAGAATGCATTTTCTTTTGCGTTGTCCCAAATACTGTGAAAAACCCCCCTCCTCCTCTATTTGCAGTAAAACTTGATCCACCTTTGAACATCCAGAGCAATGCCACTGCCAGCAAGTGCCAGATATGGTGGAGTGTGTGGAATGTGCCTTGGTACCTCGCTGAAATTCTCCAATGCGAGTTGCAGTATAAGGAGTACAGCATGCCCTGGGAGGTAAATGGATGAGGCATACAGTGATCCTGCCTTGTTCTTTGGGTACAGTGGTCTTGCCACTCAGCTCAGGGCTCTCCACCAGCTGACTTAAGCTGGCCTTTCTGGTTTCCCATATTAATGCTGAGATATTTTACATAAAACATCAATACTGAGGTTCAATAACTCTTCTTCTCATGAACCCTGCAGAATTCATCCATCATCATGAAGGCCCTCTTCTTGCATCTAAGAAAAGAAAATCTGGAAAAGAAAAGAGAAGGGAAAAAACAACAACAAAAGAGTATTTAAAAGACCGTCCTTTTGCCCAGTCTCATTAACAGTAATGCTTTGTAATACTTTGCAGGTTGCATTGAACAAAACACTACCCAGTTCACTGCCACAGGTAGAAATTGAAGCCACAGAGCTCCGCAGTGGCACTGCTTATGCTGCAAGAGTTCGCTGCAAAGTTTCTGAAAATGAGAATTCGTACCACAGTCAGTGGAGTGAGTGGAGCCAGACAACAGTGTTTCAAAGAGCAGGTACAAAGAATGTTGTTTTCATCTTACTTCATTTCTTTTCATGTTCGTGTTCCAAAAAAAGAAGATACACGGTAAAATGAAGCTTTTCAGAACTAGCTTTCTTCAAATATTCATAGCCAAATTACTTTCCTTAAGGCCTGTTACATTTGTAGTGCTTGGTTATTTGGGGTTCTATCGTGACTTGCAGAATTTTTATTAAAAATTTTTGTGCTGATTCTTTTCCCAGATGTCCCGAAAGTCTCTGAAATGATTCTAAATACCAAAATGATGCAGTTCTTATTCATTCCTCTGAGTTTTGGCACTCTACTGTATTTATTCTGGAACTGCAGGCTTTCCTCAAGGTATGTGATTTTCATTAAGTTCCCCTTGATCTTTATGGCCTGAAAAGGGTAAATCAAGAGTCATTATATCCCTTTTCCTTCCTGTTTCTGCTGCACAAACTCAGTCATTTCCAAAAGGTCTTTTGACAGTCTTGGAACGTGACATATTCCTTGGTTGATGATAGTTAATGACCCGCTATACAGTCCTTAAGGAGACCAAAGTACCTTTGGGACTCCCAAATTTGGCTACCGTCCAAGGATGATGGTCTCTTGGAGTTAAAGAAATTTAAGCCCATGGAAATTTTTGAAGTTTCATGTCGATAAATTAAAAGTGCGAATACACAGCAATCCATAAAGGTGGTTAAACTCATGTCAATGTTAAGCTACTTGTGACATTCCTGGCAGGAGTCAGTAGGTAAAATACCAATATAGGCAAACTAAACTGATTCCGATTCATTTGAGACCAAGTTGTACAGAGAAAAAGGTGGTTTTAGAACCTTGGTTCGACCATCCTCTGCAATTTTTTATGCTGGCAGAGCATAGGTAAATCTCCTACCTCCTTCTTTTTTGCCTTGACATACACCATTATGTTCCATATACACATCATTGTTAGAGAAACAGAATACATGATGTCCATATGATAAAATATTTTTACAGGATAGACTCTAATAAAGGGGCAAGGATGTCTGCAAGAATTTCTCTGTTTAAATGTAACGAAACTAGAACTCTTTAAAACACTTTCAGAAACAGTGGTTTAGATCAAGTAAGATGATAAACAAATGCTTAAATAGCTCAGTGCATATGAGTAATAGGCCAATATATTAAGTTTGTGGCATATTCCTAAGAAGTTTATGAGACTGTGCTTCAGCTTAGAAACATTAAATGCATGCACAGGTGGCAGACAAACAGTTGCCTGAGAAGTCAGAAATCATGATGAGTGGGCTTCTTCTGCAATCTTACTAACGTAAGTGTGGGAGGGTTCATCTAACCAGTATCATGGAGACAAAACACAGAAAAACTGTCCATTTTTTTAAAGTGTTGTTTTCTCACTTTAGGGCAAAAAGCCTCACCTGCTTCAACATTCCCACGCCAGCTGCTTTCTTTCAACCACTCTATAGTTTGCACGATGGGAATTTTAAGGTAAGAAATAAATTGCACTTCTTTCTTATGACCCTCAGTTCATGACAGGAGGATTTTTTTTTTTTCTGGGATTAACCATTCTAGCTCCTGAGCAGAATTACTGATACATGGTTCTGATCTTCCTGAGAGTTTATAGTTTCTCAGTTTCCTGCTTCCACATACCAGCTAACCACCAGAGCTTCAGTCCAGCTTCTTGCTCCTTAGAAGTGGAACTCCTCCAATGACTCCCAGCTCAGACCGAATGCAAAAGATGCACCCTTTCAAAACCAAAGCAATACCAGCAGCTTGCATTATATTCTGGTAGTGTAATCGTGTAAAAATTCTTGTAAAATTTTGTGAACTTAGCAGCTAGGTTTTTACCCTATTACTCTAACTTTGCCTGTTGGATTTGCACTAAACGTCTGGGTTACTGTGCCAAAGCCATAAAGAAAGAAGAGTTATTTTGGAATAACTATGCAAAATGACCCAAACTTATTGATGTTTTCGTTAGGCCTGGGTTGGACCAAATGAGGCTTGTAGCCAACTTGAAAGAGAAGAGGCCAGCAACTCAAGCAAAGTGAATGAAGATAGAATTTCTGATCCAAACACCCAAGAACTGATATCCCAAATCTCATTGAAACCTACAGGAAGCACAGATCTGGTTACTGCAGAAGAGAACTTTGCATTTGCCTCGAGTCCAAGCCAGCAGTATGTCCCCAGCAGGTACATAAGAGCAGAAGAGATAGAGTTGAGGCCGGGACTATTGTTTGCACCAAACCATGCTGATGATACCACTGGCCTGAAAATCTCCGAAATAATTAAAGACAACCTTGAGAGCCCTAGTGTTGGAAGGAATTATCCCTCTCACTCACAGCATGGAAAGGATGACTTTCTTATGCTTGAAGAATCTTTGGGGATAGCAGATGTGTCCTTCAGTGGTAGTGACTACTGTACTTTGTGTGACAATGATACCACAGGAGGTTTGATTTCTGCTGAACTACTGAAGCTTTCTAATGGCAACTGTCATGTTAAACATCAGAAAGATCAGTGACCTTCCCTGAGGAATACTGCCTACGAAGTTCCTTGTGCTCTCCTATCACCTCCCAACACTGTCCTCCCAAGCAGCTAAGATGGTGACTGTGAAGACAGTTTCAAACATTTATAATTTTAAAATAAATCCTCAACTTGTGTACTTCAGAAGAAGATTGTGACTAAGGCCTCTGTCTAGCCAATACTACCCCTACAGGCATGGCAAAGCCTGACTCTGGCACCATCTGTGGTCCCAGAGACACATGACTACGCCCTTCCCTAAACTAACCTCCTGGCTGCAAGATCCAGTAACCCTCTTGTCTAAAGAGGCAGCTGCAGACCTGCTGTTTTCCTCAGGAAGAACTATTGGAATTGCATGCCTCTTGGAAGCAGAAATATTTGCAGTGTGATGAACCATGATTCAAACTCCATCATTTTGTAAAAACTATGCATGATTTTTCATAAAATCATGAGAAACTATTTTTGCTTAAGAAGGTAATTCTGCTTCTTAATATCATATTGATGAATTAAAGGGGTTCCTGATTTGATCAGAATTTGTAATTGCTCTATTTAAAGATAATCAGGCAGTAGGCCTTGTTCTTTATTATCTTGAATGGCTGTAACTTTTTATTTTGCAATAAGTAAGCCTCATGTACTGCTTTAACAAAAATTTATTTCATGGTTAAGTGGCTAGGTTGATCTAATGGCAAAAGGTGAAAAACAAGAACAGCACAAATGACCTTCACTCAATCACAGAACAGGCCAGGCCCACTGCCTCTCCAGGGCTTCTATTATTTCTCCAGAACTGATGAGTCCTTTGCCTATCTGCACAACAAGTACAGCCTTTCTGAGCTGAATCTCTGGAGGTTTACTTTCTGCCTTAGACATAGAAAATCCTATACATGATTAATTATCTATCAAGGAGATTTCTGGAGTCTTAGTTGCATCTCTTAGATTTAATGGGCTCAACAGTTTCAGCACGCATACTGAGATATGTACACGTGCATCCAAACTAGCTAACACACGTATATACACAGTCATTCTTTACTCTTTGGAGTGCTTCCCTTGTCTCTCTGGTGACAGCACAGATTAGTTTTGACGAGGCAAAGAAAGATTTCATTTAGAAGAAACAAAGTAGGTTGAGACATCCTTCCAAAAAAGTGTGCTAAGCCAGAGAACCATTGTGAGGAGTCCTCATCTGTGAGAAAAACAGGAACAGAAGGAGGAGTTAACATCTGATTTGTGTGACAGCCATAGGAGGTGACATCAGTGATTTGTTTTCAGTGTTGTAAGCAAAGGGCTTTTCTGATACCTGAAAAAATATCCCATTTCTGGTCTTTGGTGCTTTTTAACTTGCAAAAACTATATTCAAGGGTGCTTCTTTTACTCTGCCACAATCTAATGGCAAGAGAAGAACGTGATGTTGCTGTCATTAACAGTTGCTGTAATTTCCCCGGGATGAGAAAATCAGAAAAACAATGCCACATACCTGGAGGATTTTGGTGATCCCAAACTTTTAGACCCCATAATGTAGTTTGATGTAATGTCCCAAATTTCAAATCTTCATAATCTGAGGAATGCGTTCTGAAATTGTCAGATCAACTGTATCTTAAATTCATCAGATCTTGACAGCCCTTACTAATGAACATGTCTGCACAGAAATGGAACCATTTTCATAAAATCTTTTTCTGTTAATAAGGTACCAGTTCTATTAGCAAAATTAGAGTGGGAACAATTATATGCAGGTATGAGTAAGGAGAAGCAGGTCAGGCTATGGAAGGGAGAGTGCAAACCTTCATTAATAAAGAAGCAAAAGAAAACTGAGAGATTGAATGTAGTCAGAAATTACTTGAGAGAAATGAAAAGTCAAAGACGCTGCTGTGTCCATTAGGGCAAGATAGGAAGACTGTAAGAACTGAGTCTGCAGATGATGACAGGCTGATGGTTTAAAGGCTGAAATGATATTCCAGCATCAGCAGTTCTCCAGGTGAAACTCTTAAAAACTTTCAGCTGCTTCTGCTTTTATGGAGTTACTTAAAAATATTAATTGTTGTAGCTAAAACCAAAATGCCTCTGCTTTACAATTAGGTCTTTGGAACAATCAAAGCCTCAAATTTAATCAGCTATTGAAATACTACAAATTTCCTAAAAAAGCAGGCTATAACCCTGCCTTTTTTCCCCTGTCCTTTTGCTGTGTTTTTTTCTTTTAAGTTTTTGGTGGGTTTTGTTTTTTGTTTTGTTTTGTTGGTTTTTTGTTTGTTTGTTTGTTTGGTGTCGTGTTTGAGACTGGTATTACGTTCAAGCTATGTTTTTTCACAGCTTCTTCCAGAATCTCTGAACTATTCTAAGGCTGACTTTTGCCTCTAAGAGTGATATATATCCTTCAAGTGGAAGATAGAGAACTAATACAGTCTAATAAGGAGACATAATATTGGCTCTGCTCAAACCTATGAAGCCTTTCATATCCTGGGACTACCGAGTGCATGCTATGTGTATCACCTGCAACCAGAACAAAGTAGAGAGCATTCTTCCCCTTTTCTTCTGTTGAGTTTTGCCAAAAGAAACTATTTTGGAAAATATTTAAGTAGTGCTTGTAAGCCGCTAAGGAGCTGAAAATGTTCTGTGACAAAGATTTTGGTTTAGTTGTGGGTTTGTTTTTTGGTGGTGTGTTTGGGGGTTGTTTTGTTTTGTTTGTTTTGTTAGTCTTACCTGGGATTTCTACTCACCTACACTGCCCAGGGCATGGAAGCTCTATTTAGCCTCCACCTAGGTCTGAGGGACACAGCTCGTCTTCAGTTCTGTCTTTGTGTCGCTTCCTGTATGGCCTCTGTGCCCGACCTTCAAGCAGGTTATATCCGGATAGCCCCCTTGGGTGGATGCGGCAGTGCCTTTCCCCTCCGGGGCAGTGTCCCCGCTCCCCCGCCCAGCGGATGCCCCTCGGCGCAGGCCGCCCCCTGCTGGCGGATCCCGACCGCCGGACGCCGCGGGCGGTTTCTCCCACGCCCCCCACCACAGGCTTCCCCCGATTCTCTCCAACTGATTCATATCTTCCGGCAGGCACCATGCCTAGACCTGGATATACTATTCAACTGCATCCTCATTTGTTACATGAAGAATGAAATAAGTACTAGCTGCTGTTCTCAAATTCCGTATATCATTATGTGCTAAAATAAGTCTTTACTTGCAGTAACATCTCACTATTAATTCATTACTTAAATTCTGGTACTCTGTAGCTCTCACTCTCACATCCTATTTCAGTATATTGCTAATAACCTATTATTTCAGAGTTTATATTAATACATTTGCTTTCTTTGTCAAAGTGCAATACTTTGCACTTGATGTAATTTCATATTATTTAGAGTTTATTTAAAATACGTCAAAATATTTTTTCTCCTCATTTTTGTCTCTCCAAGTGACTAAAATCCTTCCCAGAATAATATCACAAATATTGTATACATACTTCCTATTTCATTACCAAAACTGATGAAAATATTGAATCAGACCAAGTTTGGGCCTGGAATGCCCCTTGAAATGCCATTTCACTTTAATGGGGAACTGCTAATGATTAGACTCAAACGCATTATCAAAAAATTTAATAATTCATTTACAAGACTAGGTGCTAACATTTAGGTCAACTAGCTTCCTTAGCATTCCTTTAAAATTGAACTGTGTCAAAAATCTTAGGAAAGTCAAATTACATACTATCTACCCTGTTAGCAGCAAGTAAACTCCCTTGTCAAAGATGGAAGTTGATGAATCAAATTACATTGTTTCTCCGTTTAATCATTCACTGGGTTTAGCATTATTTTGGGCCTTACTTCTCCTACATTTGAAGATCAGACTATCATTCAGAAGTCCTCTAGGTCTCTTGAATGGCTTCTCAGAAATAACTTTCAACATTGCAGACACTGCTTCAGTTCTTTATGGTTTGCTTGGTTGGTTTGGTTTGGTTTGGGTTTTTTGTTTGTTTGTTTGCGGTTGTTTGTTTGTTTGGTTTTGGTATTTTTGTTTTGTTTCATTTTCCCAAAAAAATATTTTGGGGCAAATTTCATCTGTCCCTGCAGAATTTAACACACTTGCCAAGGACTTTAACTCAAATTTTTTGTGTGCTATCATTGTCTTGTTAAAGTTAATAATATTATCCTCATTGTTAAACTAGATTGTTCTAGTGGAAGAAAAAGGGCATGCTCTATTCTTCAATCCATTACACATTATCTACTATTCACTCCCTTTCCTGAACAGTAACAGGCCTTTACTCTCCCTTTTTCCTAAGACTGATGACAAACTTCTAGATTTTGTGGTTGTCCCCTTTTCTAATTAATTTTAGTTTCTCAGTTTGCTTTCAACTGAACAGGAGATAAAAATTTCTACTGTCCACGTTTTCCAGCAGGTTTGGTACCCTAAACTTTGCTAGATGAAGCCACTGGACTCTACAGCATTGTCATCTCGAAGGATTACATACAATATACTGATATCTCATGGCTTTAAATGCTACTGTGTGTTTTACTACCTCTGTTCTAAAGGCAGCATTTGCTTTTCTAGAAAGGAAAATGTTACAGTTTGCTGATACTGAGCAGCAGAACCTAGCAAATTGCCTATAGTGATGCTGTTGCCTGATTCGTGTTTGCCTCAGCTCATACATATTGGAATACACAGAATAGTCTGTACAGCTGATCCACAGCCCAGGGAAGCTGAATCAGAGTATCACATGTGCCCAGGTAAGCCCTACTGGAACAGGATGTGAGCCTGCACAGAACAGTCTTGACACATAGAGCTTAATTGAGTAGTCATGTAATATTATTACAAGTCTGCCCTTTTTGGTTCCTTCCTTGTGTTCACAACTCTTGGTTGTATAATGTTTGGAATAGCTGTAAACTTGCTGTGTGCAATTCACAAATTTGACTAGTTTCGTGATGAGCCTGATACTTTTTGAGCCTCATAAAAATATCCAAGGACATAAACATAAATCCAACTGGTCAAGCAGCTGTGTGGACCATTATGATACTGTCTAGTTAGACCCGTAACTGTCAACAGAGGAGACAAAATTTTTACCAGATCACATGGAAAAGAATCTGCCTTTTTGCCAGGATAATCTCTTTGAATTCACGTATGTGAAAACCATCATAGCATCATTCAGCAGCCACAAACACAGTTACGGCACTACTGGCCTAAGTTACACAAAAGCTTTTTCCTACTTGGCAGAGTTTCTCTAGGAGGCCTAAAATATGGGTACAGTCTCAAGAGTGCAGGTAGGTTTCCAACGAAAAACTGCACACGCGTGCACACACGTGTCCACTGACCCATGCATCCAACCTACTACAAGATTATGATCAATTGTTCTACTCATCTGCAGAAGGATTAAAAAAAAATTATCTACAGGAAACGTGATTCGGGCTGGCTATTTTAAAAACCTTTCTGAAAAAAGTGGATCAACCCCTGGGACACTGCGGTTGCCCTGGCCCTCCACGCCACCCCCATCTGAAGCTAAATATCTGCATCTTGTAGGTTCTGACGCAGTTCAGTAAACTAGATGGTCTTTTCCCGCCTCATCCTCTTGAGTAACACCTCACAATTCTAGGAATTCCTTGACAAATTCAATTTGTTCGCTGCAGTGTCGTGCACCGCTGGCCCGCCTCCCGGCGTCTGCGGCCGGCGGGCTCGCACACGGACTGACAGGACGCCGGTAACGGGCACCGCGGGCTCGTACGGAAAATAGGGAAAACGGCCTCTCAAAACCGGCGAGGGAGCGCGGGTATAACGCAGACGAGGCAAGCTCTCAGGAGCGAACAAGCGCACTGGAATTGCATTTATGACGCACTCAAAATTCCGAGCTGCGCGGAAGGCGCAGCTCTGCCAGCAGCCACACCCGCCGTGCTCGCGCCACCATCGGCCACTCCCACAGCACGCCGCCGTCGTGGCACGAACCCGGATGTGAGTGTCCGGGGGAGGTGCTGCCCGGCGGCCCCGCCCTTTTCCGCCCTTACTAGACGCAGGTTCCTGGAGGCGTCATGCCCCCAACTGCGCATCCTCTTCTCGGCTTGGACGCTGAGGTTGACGGGGGACGCTCCGTCCTGGCTCGCGTGTGAGTAACAGTTACCGCCACCAGTGAGCGAGCGCAGTGCGCGGAAGACCCGCCTACGGCGGGGGGGATTGTTGTGGTGACGTCGGGGCGGGGGACGCGGGTGCCCCATTGGCTCAGGCTGGGCCGAGCGCCTGGCGCGGAACGGGTGGGGAGCGGTCCCGGTCCGGGCGGGCCATGGCCAGCACCGGCAGCCCCCTGGTGAGTCCGGGCGCGGGGGGCGGCCCGCGAGCCAGGCGGGCCATGGCCAGCACCGGCAGCCCCCTGGTGAGTCCGCCTGGGGCCGCGGCCCGCGGGGTGCTGGGGAATAAGTAGGCCCGGGCGTCGGGGCTGGCCCGTGAGAGGTGGCCGCCCGTGCCCAGCGCTCTGCCGGCGGCGGGGTCGCGGTGGGCTTTCGCGAACGGCCCCGCCTCCTGCGCCCGCTGGAACAGGGCGGGTGAACGGGCGCTGCCGTCCGTGGGGCCAATCTTGTCGCTGCTGCTCGCGGTCCTTCTTCCGCCCCCCGCTCCTGGGTCGCCGCGGGCCTCGCGAGAGGGCCCCGTTCTCCCCCTAGCGTAGCCCGTTCGCGAGGGGAGGTGAGGCCGATGGTGAAGGGGCCACACCGCGGCCTCTCGCGGACCTCCGTTTTCGGTTCCGGGTACGGGGCGTTGGCATGGCTGTGCCAGGCCGTCTCCCGCCGGCCGGACTGGCGTTGTTGCCCTGTGGGAGCTACCTGTCACTCTGTAATCGATTTCTTTTGTAGTAGGAACAAACGCGTGAGGAAGATCGTGAGGGGCACAGTAGGACGCCGTTTCAAACGCAGTTGTTTACGTTAGTCTGACAGCGTAAAACTCGTTTTGTGTGCACTGACATATCTCGAAGATGGAGTTGTAGCTGGTATACAGACGTGGTAATGGTAAATCTTCTTTTGTGTTGTAAATTATACAGTTTAGTTAGTGTAGACATTCTCTCATGAAAAGAAAAATAATCACCAGCTTTCACTCGTTTTGGCAAAACTACACGGCAGTGATATGTTCCTTATCCTCGTGTGCTGGGCTTTTGGGTCTTGTGCTCTGTCGGTTGCAAGCTGCGAAGCTTCGCTCTGCAGCACTTAAAATATTTTCATCAATTGGAATTGGCTAAGGGAGGGTTTTCTGTGGAGACTGGGTTTTCTGTGTTGATTCTTGACGTTCTGTTTCAGTGCGCTCTCCTCTTGATGCTCAGTGATTTTTTTTCATCAGGGTGTTACACAGAATGATATTTATTGACTGAAGATGAGAAGTACTATGTGAAATAGCCCTGCAGAGCACATGAAATGCAACATCAAGGACTATGAGATAGACCAATTTTTGATTTTTAAAGGAATTAGTTTTTCTTTCTTGCTAGTTGATACAGCTCTATAAAGCTGCTTCCTAGCGTCAGAGATGACTTCTGTTTACTTGGACTCTTAAACAAAGAGTATGCTTCCCTTTGTGCTTCTGCTCTTGCTTATTGCCCATCTTTTTCAGGTCTTTTTCTCCAAAATACTTGCATTGCCATTCTTTTTCTATATACAATTTAGGTCCCTAAGAAAAACATGCAGAGGCATTTAGGCCCATAAGACAAACGTGCAGAGAGGAGAAAAATTAAGAACGCAACTGATGACCATTTTTTGTGAAAATTAAGATATTTTGTCGGGGTAATTTTTTTAAAATTCCTTCTCTTCCATTCCACTTAATATTTTCCTGGTCAAGTAAGTTTATTGATAGGCAGTACCAGATAGAGATGGCCTGATTCAACTAACCTTTTTGTAACTCAGATGGTATCAAATATGGGAAATCCAGTATTTCTGAGACTGAGCAAGTTACTGTCAATGTTAATGTGATGGAGTTAATGACATAATGAGTTCTGTAATTATTGATTGTAAATGCATAAGATAGGATTGGGGAGGGGAGGTATGAATAGAGCACAGCTTTGAAAGGAATGTTCTAGCAATTTTCTGCCAAACCAGTTAATTTCTTTGTTTTTGCACTCAGGGACAATTCCTAAAATGTTCCATTATTTTCTGAAGATGTGGCATAAGGAGGGAGTTGTACTTCTAAGAAGGAAACTATTTTATTTGCAGATGCCAGTGTGGTCTTAGTTATTTGCTGTTAATGCTATTGTGAATGTATTGGGTCTCAAACCAAGAAGTACCCTTCCTCTCAAAATGAGAAGTCTGGAAGTATGAATTAACATCTTCATTTGCAGCAACGTCTTCACTGAACTGTTTAGCTGCACTAGCAATTACTAGATTCTAGTAATTCTAGTAATTCAGTGTTTCTGACCTGATAAAACCTATAGTGTAGTCATGGATCTGGCTGAACAAATTTGCTAGCTTCTTTTTTTTTCACCAGTGGAACTAATATGAACTACACTTTTCAAAGAACTGGGCTCTTAGAGCTTACATAGAGTAAGTTTTGCATCTATGTTAAGAATTAGATTAGGCTATGTTAAGAGTTCTGTTTGTAATTATTTGTAGGTGTAAAACTTTCAGATATGTATGTAGGGGAAACCCTTCAGACCTATCTATCTAATATTCTCTTCTCTTGGGTTCTCATCATAAAGCCGTGACAGGTCTTTATCACTCATATATAGGCTTTTAACTGGGATAAGTATTCAGTAAATCCCTTACCAAAGCAGGCTGCAGGAATAGAAAATAGTAGAAGACATGGATGTTGAAAAGGTGCTCAAAGGTGGAAAAACTGGGAGTTTTTTATGCATTCATAGTTCTAACATTAAAAGGGCTTAGAGCTAGGTGAAAGGACATGATCCACATAATAATCTGAGTGATGTTCTACCAAACAATGATTCCACTGTGTGGGTAAGCTTTTTTTTAAAACAAATTTTTCTTTGGGTTATTGATCTGTTACAGTGCCAGAAGTAAAGTCTGTTTCATTTAGCTCTTGAAACAAGTAGATTACTGTAGCTGGATGTTGTAAGATACCCTGCAGGCTCAGGCTCATTGCACTGTCCTAAAGCAGATCAGCTGGAAGGCAGCGTTGCCGGGAAAACTTGGAAAGGGGTGCTGACTACTGAAGTACTTGCAGGAATTTTTGTACAGAAGATATGAAACCAGGGGCACAATCACTTTGTTAGACTGAAAAATGTAGTAAACTGGCAAAGTAATAAAAATAAATTTGGTCTATGAAGATGTGAAATATTTTAGTAATACCTGTTTCTTAACATTAAACTCGTATTTTCTATATATATATTTGTCTAGAAAAGCGATACGGATTGCTGTAGAACTAGCACATTTATGGCATTCAGAAAATATGCAAGTGACCTTAATTTAGAAAACACCATGTTTGAAAGATAGAATCCAAGTTCCTCATATTGGATCTTTCCAAAGAATATGTATGATGCCAAATAATTATTGTTTCTGGTATTTCAAATGGAAAAAACTTTCTTTGCAAGTGGCCAAGTTAGATTATGTATATATAATAAAGAAGGAAACAAGGGGAAGAAACAAATTTTCCTCCCTTCCTACTTCCCTTTCTGACATCTTATTTGCAGGTAAGCTTGTGGAAACTTACTGCAGTCTAAAGTGTCTGACAGGACTGGATACAAAATGTACAAAACTGGCTATTTGGTCTAGAACCTTATTTTTCACGCCATATGAATTCTACTCAAAATTGATATAGGAAATAAGTGGTTTGCTGTGTGAGTAAATACTGAACTTGAGGGTTGCTTTCTGCTTTAAAAGACAAGCTGTAAATACTTCACCTGCAAATATTTTATAATTCTCTGTGGTGAAAAATTGCAAGGATTAACTTGCTTAGCGCGTTCTTCTGAAAAGAAAATACTAAATTCAATGTTTGGTTCTTTAGTAATCCTGCAGGAATTTACAGTTCTTGACTGTGCCTTGAAGCCTTTGTACATACACTTCATCTATATGCTGCCACCTCGGTGTGTCTACTTCACTCCAAGCTGTTCTCTTTGCCTCCTAGAGCTGCTAGCAAGGAGCCTGGCATAGGAAGTCCTTTCTTGTTTGCTGGCCTGAGCCCCCATCTGTGCTGCGCAGCACCTGATTATCAATGCGCCTTGTGAGGTAGCTGGTGGTGTAGCCTGGGATGCAAACTATTGTGATCACAGATGGCTTTTGTTTTCATGTGAGCTAGCCTAGATCTCTTTATGTTAAATGAATTCTCAATGGCTTGTTTACATTATATAGCTATGAGGGCCATAGACTGACTTTAGGTTCTTGGAGATTTCTGTGGTTTCCTGTTTCTGATTTGTTTTGAAGCACTACGCAGTGGAAGGACGCCTTAAATAATCTGCCTCTGAAGATGCGTGGAACTTAAGTGCTTTGCTTAGCAGTAGAGGAGGTTAGAAGGTAACTGGCCGATATGCAGGTTCTTATAAATCCGTTCATTAGCTTTAATCCCTGTCTGATTTTGGAATTAGAATCCTGGAAATCAGTGGCAAGAAATACCACTGTATGTAAGGTGGTCAAATTTACAGGAAGGCATTTGCAGAAACTAAAATTTTGGATCAGCATTGCTTGGTATGTGGAAAATTAATTTCTCTAGAAATGAAATGAGTCTTGTGGATAAAATACCTTTATTCCCTAAAGGTCAAAACAATCTAAGAATGTAGAGGTGTTCTCTGTGCTTCCAAAGCATTGAGCCTCTTGGCTATATTTTTACTGACCCAATATGAAGCTGATATCCTCATTACTCACTTATGGATGAACCGTGTTATGCATTTACTGCACAAAGGAAGACATGTCAGTAGACGAACAGTACTTCTGTTTCCCACTACTGCAGAGGTACCAGCCATTTTAGGTAAAATAGTATGTTTGAATACATTAATTTGTACAGTCTCTAATCTTGAAATGTATTACCAGGACATGATTTTTAAAGATCTTTTGTTGTCCTTTAAATGATGGTTATTTCTGTCAAGATACTTCGTTAAGAGATTTTTTGGGAGGAACGGTTTTATGCAGTGCTTCAGTGAGTGCTTACCTTTCAGCATTAGGTTTCCAATGATACAGGGCGTGAAGGTGAGCATAGTTGCTTTGCTGGGTTAGAGCCTAGACTTCTTTAATCAGTTAGCATAGCGGTCTGTTTGGAAAACAGCAGAAAACCCCTCCTTTTATGCAGCCAAATGCTTTTGAAATTTACGTGGTTAATACGTAAAAATGGTCTTTAAACAACAGTTTTTCGTGTGGCAACTTGTGAGATCAAAAAACTTCACCCTAGATAGATGTAAGACTTCAGATTCTCTTGCAAAATGAATTTTTGTTAAAAGAGTTTTTATAATTGAACTATGAGATTTTAATATGTTCATTTAAATGTAGTAGTTGGTAACCATTTATGAACCTTGATCAAAGTATAGATTTTGACAAATTGTTTGGCTTCAGACTGTTTTACTGACTGTGAGGGTCAGTTTCTTCAAGGTATGTGGTGTTAAAGGGGCAGTTTGTTGGCTTATGAGCTAAATTTTTAAGTTCTCTGTAGTAATCTTTTGCATACCATTTTATGATGAGGTTTGAAAGAGTGCTGATGCAGCTCTACGCAACATGAATGCAAACCCCCGCTACACAAGATCACAAGAATAATGTTTGATGTTAATGCTTTTTAAATATCTACAAATAATTAATACTTGGAGTAGGGTTTGTTTGCTGCGTTTTGCAGAAAATGGCTTACTATTGTCTTCAAAGAACTCTGTAGAGAAGAGCATCCTGTTGTTTTGGGAAAATATTTTTGCAACCTAGTATGTGTTTTAATAAATGCTTTTTAAAATTTTTTTGTTCGGTTTGGGTTTTTTGGGTTTTTTTTTGTAGACGGGTGTTTGCTCTTAGAAATCATGTTGAACTTCTGTCAAGCTGAGAGTGTGAGCAGAGTACATGTCTTTAAATACCTCCCAATTACTCTGATGTTTTAGTATGGCTGTATGTATTTTAGTGTCAAAGTTAACGTGTTAAGTGGGTGAACAGTTAACTAGCTGTGTGATGCATTCAGAAGTACTTCTGAGGCTTGGCTTACTGTGAGTTTTGTCCCGTTCATTACATGCTTGATTTTATGTTACAGTCAAAGACAGTCTGATAGCAGCTAGTAACCTTTTTTAATGAATGTTTTTTTCTCTTTAGGCAAGTATTTTAATTACTGAAAGATAATAATAATGTTGGCAGATAGATGTATTGTTGAATTCTTGAGATTATCTGGCAAATTTCTAAGCCATTCTAAGTGTATATAAAGAGAAACTGGCGTGCAATGGAGTTTGATTAATCAGTATATTGTTTCTCTCTATACAGATACGTGTACAGTTGATTAATAGAAAGAGGATGCTGTTGGTCATTTAGGAGAAAGTCCGACAATCCATTTTTAGACAAACATCCAGAGTATAAATAGACTTGAGCATATAAGGTCTGAAAATTGATGTTTACTGCAGTTTATGAAAGCACACCATCTATTATTGTCTTCATTTAGGGTGCTTCACTCTGGTGCAGCAACGGACAGAATTTATGAAAGGAAAATTGGTGTTAAATATTGATAGGGCTCACACAACAATCATTACACGTCTGCAAACAGCTCCTGTATGGGATTGGTGTTTATTGGTGCAAACTGTAGTGTGGTTTCTGCACTGAAAGGTGAGGCCTTTAGCTGGATTTTGTTACTCTAAATCAGTGGGTTTGTATCTTCAGTTTCTTGTGCCTGAACTACACTGCTTTTGCCTGCATTCTCATTTTAGTAGGAGTTTGAGGACATATATTCAGGCCCATCTAAGTGTCTGACCTGATCAGTTGCTTTTTTCTTTTGGAACACGCTGGAACTCCTAGGGTGTGTTACGCTGTAACCTTTGAAGCGGAGACTCTCACAGCTAGGTATTGGGGAACAGAGAGAAGGTTTAACATTTTCATTGTGGGATATGAGGGGGGAGGAGGCCAGTGGAAAAGCCGTGTGTAGTATCTGTTAATTACCCCTTATGATGCTCTTTTTCAGATACGAGATGTGTGTCACGTGCAGTTGGTACATCTTTGTCAACCCTCTGAAACATTAGTGTGCCATGAAAAGAATATATTGAGTATAACTGCTTATCTTTTAATTTTTTTCCCTTTAAAACCCCAAGTTGTCAGTGTTTAAATTGTAAGCAGTACAAAATAAATTTTAGTTTCAAAACTTTTGGCTTATATGACAATGTCAAAACAGTTTACAAAACAGCTCAGGCCAAACCTGTCTGACTTAAACTGCCTTTAGGAGAATCTTGGGTTGTGCCAACCTTCTAGCTTATAGTCTCATTAGCATTATTTATAATCAAAATAAATAAATGAGGTTTAGAGATCATGTTGCTTTGTATAAAAAATACTTCCCGTTACCATGGTCTCCTTCCAAAAAAATGAGCCTTAGAGGTAGTTAGATGGAAGAGCTTTTGCGGTCATGTCTGCCCTATGTCTTAATGCAGCTTGAGATTCAGTAATACTCAGCAGTCAGACTCGGTGTTATCAGGCAGCTGAGAGGTCAGGATCCTGTTCATAGTGATTTTCTTTGTAATAGATTGTCACCCCAAGACACAGATCTTGCTAGTAGAAATTCAGCAATAACAAAGATATTCTCAGTCATCAACATCCTGTCAGTTAGTTCAGAAGTAAAGGATACTGGAAGTTTTAGAAGCCCAGTCTCTAAAAGTATTTTTTGCTGCTGTCAGTGTTGATAGAACAGTCTCAGCGACTTAGTGTTGCAGATTTTGTGGTGGGAAAAAGCTAGTGGAGATGGCAGCTGTTGTGGTTGTACTTGCTTTAGAGAGGTGTGGTATGTGTTTGATGCATATAAATACATTAGCAATTGTAGTGATAGTGCAGTTGTCAAAATGCTGAATTGCGAGGGGGAAAAGCATGAGTCCTTTTACGTGGCGTGGAGGAAAGGAAAAACATAGTGCTATCTAGTGGGCTTTTTGCATTGATTCCAGTTTACTTAAAGTTTATTTCTGCTCTTTGCAGACAAGTGGGGAAAAGAACAGTATTAGAACTTACTTCACGTATAAATAAAAGGAATCCTGTTTCTGGTGATTTAGTGAAAATTATTTGATGAAGATTTTGAAATGACTGTTGATCTGTAATGCCACGTACATTCAGCAGATTTGGGGGTTTTTTCCATGAATGACTTTCAAACTCAGAGTATGTTGCACTAAGAATGAAACAATTTCTATGTGAAAGTAAATGAAAAGGAGAACCCTTAAGGGTTGGGGAAAGTAGTGTTAGAGACTACTTTTTAAAGAGATAGGATTATTAGGTCAGTGGTAATCAGTGTGATTCATAGTGATCCATGACATGCAATAGCTAAGTCTGTTGTTAGTATGTGAGGATCTCTGCTTTCACTGGCTTGCCAGCTGAGAAATGTTGATAATTGCTAGAAAGAGAATATCCTCAAGTTTCTGAGAATTGCAGATGCAATTTAGAACATTTTAAAATTCTGCTGTGATTGACTTCATATCTCACTAAAAAATGCCTGCTTCTGGCAGAAGAAGGATCTTAAGTTCGATTTTTACAAAAGAGTGATGGTACAGGGTTAGATCAGATAAGCTGACCTGTATTCTATCTGGCATACGTGAAAACATACATATAGAGACATGAATGATTTCTGCGGACATGTTTTTGGACCCTTTCAAAATAAAACTGAGAAGGTAAATAATGCAGGACAAAATACTAAAGAAGAATATACGGAATGTGGAAAGGGGAGTGCAGGAATTACCTTTTTCTGTCGATGTTGAGGTGCAACATAACAGACCTAGTTGCATAGTTCTGTCATTTCTAAGGTAACTGATCCTCTTAAATCTACTGCATGTTCCTCTGTCCTCTTTGTTCCTAATCCCGACTTTCCTTTGAGAAAGTCGGGACTAATTGATGTTACACCCTGGCTGAAAATAATCTTTTCTTCCTACAAAGTCCTTTACTCCTGTCTCTTCCCTTAGGATATTTCTATACTTAATATTCATTGTGACTTGGTTTCAGCTACTGTGTAATGAAAGACACTGCATCCAGCACCTTTCCCCCCCTCTTCCTCACAGTGCTCCCTCATGCTTTTGTGGTGGATTTATTTCTTGCTTGTTTGCTTTTTCAAGGTGATCTTGCTGGCTGCATAATCTAATCAGACCCCCCCTGCAATGCTACTGCTTTATTAACCTGTAGAACCTCATTTGCTCATTTGTGACTGGAGCCAGTTCATCATTTAGATCCCGATATTTAGTCTGTGTGTATGTGTGTTTTATTTACTGTATTTCAATTAATGGGATGTTTTTTATCCTGGCATCACTTCAGTTGTTGAGCACTCGTGCTTGTGTCAGTCTTGCTGCAGTCTTGATGGGAAAGGGTACAATCTGTTTTTAATTCTAGCTAGTGTGTATCTTTAGACATGCTGCTGTTTGAGTAGCTGTCTGAAGGAGAGGTGATTCATCTGGGATATGAAAATGCTGGGGACAATAGATATTCTGTGGAAAGTGTCAGCTAAAATATATGTATGTAAGGCATAAAAGGAACTGTGACCTACAGCACATATACTTTAATGTGTATATGCTGTTTTCATAATAATAGTATCAATTTTAGCAGTAAATAAAGGTAGCTTTTCTCTACTGCACAGAGCACAGCCAAGTGAGGAATCGCTTATTTGGGAGCTGGGTTCTTTAAGACCATGAGCGTGACTTAGTGCCAGTCCAATTCCCTTCTGAGGTGGTTTCTGACAAAAATGCAGAAAACTGTTTCAAATTGAAATTCATGAGGTAAAAAAATTCTTTTTGTCAGAAGTAATTTTTAATTTGATAACATGATGTATGTAACAGACTATCTGGCATGGTTGTCCATTATATTTGTTTTGAGATTAGGTGATTTTCATTAAGTCATAGTTTCATTCTGCTGGATGTACGTTAGAATACTGAGATTAAAAAATAATGTTCAGTCATGGTGTTAGCCTTCTTAAATATTTCCTCTGGGGTTTTTTTGGGGTTTTTTTTTTTTGTCAGCAGTAGTTTAGCAGAGCTCTCCTATTTGTTTGTGTTTTCTGGCCAGTTTCAAGTAAAACATCAGAAGCAGTCCCTGACAGACTAATTGAGGTGTATTGCCAAAAGGGGCAGAAAGCAACTTGACAAGGTTCCTTGGTCTTACTTAGGGAAAATTGATAAAAGGGTACCAAATGATTATTTGCTTTGTATATTACATTAATCAGTTTTACGAGTGTGTCTTCTTGTACTTGCTGTTTTCTTGGCTATATCTGTTCTTTTTGTTTTGCAATTCGGTTGTCTTTATGTGGCCATATGTACAATTTAAATAGTGTGATCTCTCTTGTTTTAAAAGGCCATGAACCAGAGCATTCTTCAAAAAAAGTTTTAAGTGTTGCTGATTATTAAACCCTCTAGCTCATGTGCCTTTTTTATGTTATCTCTTTTCTTCTTGTCCTTCCTTAATGTGTATTAAAGAGAAATAGTACCAGAGAAAGTGAAACTCCAAGTAAAAAATTAAGAATGTGTCCTTTGCCTCCATTAAAGTTTTCATGTGTTCATCTCGAGTTCATTGTAACTTGGATCCCTGAACTAATATTACTGGTAAATACAGGTGTTCGTTGTATAACTAGAAATTTAAGGTCATGTTATTTGTAGGAGAAGGTACCATGAAATTTGATAACTTGGTGTTAGGAGCATTTTTTTGAGTTTAAAGAAAAGCATTCTGGAATTAAAGTGTTCAGGCGTTTGACCTATGGCTATATGACAGCATGACCTAAATAGAGTTATTTGTCAAATTGAAGCTGCCGTTTCCAAAATAAATACTAATATTCCCTCCTAAAGAGATTTTTAATGATGACCCTTTCAAAGAAGAATTTGTATGATTCTTGTATGGAAATAAAGTGCAGTTGTGCGTGGTAGTTATGTCAGGTATGGGAATAATAGTTTCATTTCTCTTTTCAGTATGATGCTGTTCCAATCCAGTCAAGCGTGGTGTTATGCTCCTGTTCATCCCCATCAATGGTGAGGAACCAAGCAGATTCCAGCACTCCATCTGTCATTTCCACTTGTGGCAGCAGACAGGGATCTAACATGGAGGGTACAGCACCTGAATCAAGATCTAATTCAAACTCCTTGCAGCAACATACAGGACAGCAACCTCCACAGCCTCGAAAGAAACGACCTGATGACTTCAAATTTGGGAAAATTCTGGGTGAAGGATCTTTTTCAACGGTAACTTTATTTTTTATAAGAAGTGCCAGATATCTTAGATAAACTTGAACATTTGTTGTGTAAGATTGATGAGATTGAAATGTGGAGAGAAGAGCTTGAAGAGTAAATGAATAGAATATAGTGGATTTAAGCTTACCTTTTAAAATTAATTGTTGCCGTAAATATGGGTGGTGATGATTTTTTTTTTTTTTTAGGCTCCTTTTAAGTTGATCAGAAGTTCTCTTGTATCCTAATGATTTGATGCTTGGATGTTCAGTCAACATTGCTTTCTAATGTAAATGTGATAGCCATAATAGGTTATGTGAAGAGTTTGATATAAAGGATTGCAACTGATCTAGGAGCTAGTGGTAAGAACTGTGCAATGTCCTGTGTATGGGAGGAGGTACTGCCAGATACTTTCAAAAGAAAGAGCAGTGATAATTCTCCAATATTCTTTCTTAGCCTCTATTGTCATGGTCCTTGAGGACTTAGTGAGTCACAGTCAGTATATTTGTGTTCAGTAACCTTAAATGGTTTGTTTCTCACATCCACAGCATTGCACAAAAATGAATTACTTAAGCGTTACCTTAATGAATCCATGAAGCAATTAATACTTTAATTTGATGGTTTGGTAGTTTCCCAGTTGTCAGAATAATATTTCTGTATCTTTTTCATAGGATATTTTTTTGTATACAATTTTTGGTTGTAGGCCTCGAAATGTTGGTGTTTTCTGGTTCTTCAGTACGGCCTACTACAGTGTTTAGGATGCAGGCCTCTGATACTCTTTGCACTCAAACACATAGTTTGCGTAACTTGCAGGTTTCCCTAAAGAGTCCAAGAGTTGTTGTGGCTTGGGTATACCAGAACACTTTGCTTCAGTAATACACTTTTCCTTTCTGTTTTTGGTCGCTGAAAGTTAATGCCATGTTCCATGTAGGTGGAGAAATTCTTAGGGCTTAGCCCAGACTGAATAAACTTTTGTTCCAGCGCTCTGCTACCTGTCTCCCTGGACGGCAGCACAACCCTCTGATGTATCGACTTCAGAGCATTTGATCTGTGGGGCATGTATCTTTATGTTGTTATCAAAACATCTTGTTAAAAAGCATATTATTTGTTCTTATTAAACATGTTTGTAGACTCAGAGATCTGACTGTACTCCCCAAGATCCTCACCAATATTCTAAATGAAAAGTGTTTATCTCAAAAAGCAGGGGCCTTCATATTACCATATATCCAATGACATCTTCAGATTAAAAAAATATTTTATTCGCGGTCATAATGAATATATTCCATTTTCTCGGACTTCTGTTAAGCTACCACAAACTGTCACCTAGTGCTAGTGCTGCGTTTTAAATTCAACAGAGATGCACATGACGTGGCTTCAGGGTTTTTCTTCAGAGCACTCTCCAATTTTGTGGGACCTTCTTCTGCAGCTGCAACTTCTTGGACCCATGCTTGATATAAACAAACACACAAAAATGCAGGGCCTTCTACTTGTTGTTCTGCTCTTTTAAACTAATGAGAATCTACTTGCTTTGTAGACAGCTTCAGGCTGCTGTCAGAATAATATCTGTTATGTGGTGGAAGAATTAAAATTCTCATGATTGAGGAGGCGTGTTGTGTTGCTCACCTCCTTCTGTATAGTGGGTACATATATATTCCACCTTGGTTTTGTCTCCACCTATAAATGAGGCATTTCTTAAAAACAGGTGCTCTAAAGAAGTATGATTGTCTGACCAAAACCAGTTCTTAAATGCAGATTTAATCTCTGTCAGCCTGAAGTATTTGTTCAAGTTTAGAGTGGGGCTTGGTCATGATGTATGCCAGGTACATTGTCAATTATTTCTGCTCAGGGTTCTCTGGTCTACCTATCTCCCCTTCCTTCAGTTTGGGATGTTTAACTACATTTCTTGCCTTGCTGTTGTCTGAATTTACAACATACACGTTTACATGTTCTGTGAATGCTTTTGTTTTTCTGCTAGTTTTACGTCTTTTTTTTTAAGCTTTCCAGCTAATGTCTAATTTCTTTCTGTAGAATTTACATTCCATATTGATATTACATCTTCCCATAGGGTGGATGAGATTCAGGCCCCTGATAACAGAGACATTGTATTCATATGTACCTCTGAGTTTTTTCTTTCTTTTTCCTTTTTGGTTTGGTTTTTTTTTTTTTTTTTTGGTACATGTCTGCTGGGGTTTTCTGGATTATTAGTTCGGAGGACATTAAGATATGTGGTATGCTCAGATTTGTTCGGTGAGGAAGGAACTTGAGGGTACCAAAGTACTCCTGCTATCAGGTTAGTGCTCAGTTGTGTGTACTTAGAACATAGCTGTTCAGTATCAATGTAAGTATGTGGGTAATATCTGTGAAATACAATGGTAAAAAATTGGATACAGTGCAGGACTGGAAGAGAGTCAGTCCGCAGCCTAATTTGCCAAGATATATTTTCATCTGTGTCAGCTGATCCCTTCTGCCGTCTGAGTACGGTCTCCATGTATGTGGGGTTTTATTTAATAACTGCCTTTTAAAGTGACCTGCTTTCAGAAGCTTTCGTGGTAGATATGGTTGATGAAACCTAGCTACAAAAATTAGAAAAGTTAATAAGATTCTCATTTGACTGCATGTCTTATCTAGTGTTACGTGTGTACACAGAAGGATCTCAAAAATTCCTTATGCAGAGATGCAGATTGGGACAGACTGGTTGTTTCTAATGTTTCTAGTGGAAATTTTTGTTGATCGAATACGGTAAACTTCAATGTGTTTGTAGGAGAGGAACTTTCAAAGAAAATTAAGGGTGCCTGTTACTACTGAACTGAGGTCAGTTTTTTAGTACTAAAGAGGGCAACTGCATGCGCTTCTTTCATCTGAAAAAAATGCCCTATTTAGATTTCCTAAATACCTAACATTTAGCATCAGGTGTGTGTAGTAATATTTTGGAGTACTCTGTTATAACTGATTTTGCAAGGGGTTAGAATATAATGAGAACTGGATTAGAGGCAAGCCTGGTGCAGTGATTAAAAGAAAATAGTATAAAGTTGAGATTTTAGCAAGGTGTTGAAATGGATATAAACTTACAATGAGAAAAACAGAAAACTGTAGTTATCTATTGTTACAAGATTATTGCTTGCATTCATGCAAGAGGACTTTTCAGATTGTCTCTAAAGTTGCCTTTTATAAAGCTCTTTCTTGAAAATGAGCCTTGTGTTCCTCCAAAAGCTTTTCTCTTTAAAAATGTAAGCCTGCTTGCCTGAAATTTCATCCCTTGCTTCTGCTAATTGGAAATCATCTGTTCCTTTTATTTAAATCTTTTTCTTAACAAATTGTAAATAGTTGAAAGTTCTGTCTCAGTTTTTACTTTTGCTCACTCAGATAAAATTTATCTTTCAATGCTTGCCATCTATGTTAAGTAAAGTACTGTGACAATTATTTTTATGAGTATTCCTCAGCGTACTTGCTTTTTGTTCCCCCCTTTAAGAAGATTTGGCAATTTACTTTGACTTACATTGCCATCTTCAGAATTCTTCTGGAAAAATAATAAAGTGAATAGGTATTCACACTCGTATATGTGTAAGTCTTTTGGCAAAACAAGCATTGGTCTGCTGAACTGAATTTCTGCGGAAGTCTTACTGAAGCCAGCATAATACGAACACATGCTCAAATATTTTGCTGTGTTCCAAATACCTACTGGACGATCAATATTAGTGTATGTGTTTAGTGGCCAGTTACAATATGTTTTCTTTCCTCTGGCAACAGGTTGTCTTGGCTCGAGAATTGGCAAGTTCTAGAGAATATGCCAGTAAGTATTGACTCCTTTAACATGAACTTCTTGAAAATACAGTATCAATGTGGTCCAGTTACAAAACACCTCTTGAAGAAATAGAATTAGTGGTTTCATGTTAATTATATGTAACCAAAAAACTCCAAAACAAGGTGGGCTTCATGAAATTGTATCTCTTGCATTTTTACTCTCTCTTTTTTCATTAAGTTAAAATTCTAGAAAAACGTCATATCATAAAAGAAAACAAGGTACCATATGTGACACGAGAGAGAGATGTAATGTCCCGTCTGGATCACCCTTTTTTTGTGAAACTCTACTTCACCTTTCAGGATGATGAAAAGCTATGTATCCTTTGCATATTAAAACTTGCTGTAACACTTTCTTAAGGGTGACAATGCCCAGTTTTGGTTCCTTTGAAATATGATCTAACAGAAATGATGAAAATAACTTGAGGTATTTAAAATATCCTAATGTATGTGATGCAATTTTTGCAGTCATGCTTTTAACAGAAATTAAGCAGGTCGAATGAGTGGGTCCTCTCAAAGACAAGAGTAGGTGTCTTGTGGGACAGGGGGGAGCAATTAAACAAATTTTCCATGTGGTAAATGTTGAAGGGTCCAAGTTTAAAATAATTTAAAAATTCTAAATCGGGGGGGATGTATGAGAAGTGTTTTAGAAGTGTTTTATTCCTGGTGTGTGTGTGGGGGGTGTGTGTGTGTGTGTGTGTGTACCTGTAGTAAAACACTGTAATTCCTGCATTTAAAATAGGGGTAGCCAGCTATATTTCCTAGTAGTTTCATTTCTACAATTAGAGCTGTTATTTAAATTTTTCTTATGTAAAGGCAAGGGTGCTTATAGAATAATCTGAATCCTCTGTTTGGGTGACTGTATCCCAAGCTCTGTCTAGCAGTAATCTCAAAGTTCAGTTTTATCCTGGAAGCTCATTGGTTGGCAGTTGGCTTTTTTTTTTATTTTAATTTTTAATTTTTTTTTTTAAATCTCGCAAAGAAAATGTTAATTATGTGAACTTCTTCCTAAACCTCCTGCTTGGAATTGTCTGTGCCAAGGGTAAAGGTATAGATCGGTCTATTTCTGGGGTCAGTAAGTAGTTTTCTGGTTTCCCCACAGGCTACTAGTAGTGCTGGCAAGCCCTATATATCATACTGTATGAGCTCACAGGGCCTTTTTTTGTAATGTAAACTCTTGCTTGGCTACTTTCCAGGTGATGGGACAATTTTTAACTTTGATCAGTTATTACTCTAAATAACTCTCTTTGAGGGCAATCATGTATGTAATTTAAATTAATTATTCAGGTCACTGCCTGGAAAAATGACAAAGTTAACCCTTTATGTAGTTTTTGCTATGCTAAGAAATTTGGACCCGTGTCCTAGGTTGTTAATATATTTAAGAAATTATTTTGGGTTGCTACTTGTAAAGTTTCGAATTAACCAACTTCTTCCCTGTTGTTCATGTATTTTTAGTAGTATTCTTGTCTTTGGAATAAGATGTGGGGATTTTTGTTTTAGAGTGTCTTAGAGATAAACCTTAACTAAGTTGCATTCAGATTTTGGGCTTAGCTATGCCAAAAACGGAGAGCTGCTAAAGTATATACGCAAAATTGGCTCATTTGATGAGACCTGTACAAGGTTTTATACTGCTGAAATTGTGTCAGCCCTGGAGTATTTGCATGGGAAAGGAATAATCCACAGGTAATACAGAGTTGAAACAGACATGCAGTTGATCATGCACGAGGTGGTTTTTTTTTCTAGAAATGTTCTTTGTGAAGTTAAAAGCAAACGTGGATTTTGTGGAAAGCTAAAGAGCACAAATTGCATTTGATCAGCACTAGTACAGTTAACATCAGTAACTAAACACAGCAAACTTGGGGAGGAGAGCCAATTGCTGTTATACCAACTGTTGGAGCAGGAAAAGTAAGAAAACCTCCTGGCCTAGAATTAACATTACTGAAAGCTTGTCTTTCAAGCTTCATTGGTTGGCCTAAAAACCAGAAACTGACTTTTTGTTTAACTGCACTTTTTTTTTCTGTGCTGTTATGTAGCAAAAGTAACTAGAATTCTTTTTGTGTGGGACTTAATGTGTACTATATAATCAAGTAAAATTAATCTGTATCGGTTTTCACTGAGTGAACGATTTCCACAAAGCTGCACAATAATTAGGTAAGTGATGAAATTAGTGAAGTTTTGAGTGGTACTTTTGAAGCTGGTTTTGATGTGATACATTGTTTGAATAATCATGTTTTGTCATTCATGTTTATTAAATAAAGCTTTAAGTGCTAGACATCTGAGCTGCAGAACCTCTTACTGGGTAAGAAATCTATTGTGTCTGTAGGTCACCAAGCAGTTGTCGTGGGACACTCGATGCTAGTTGGCAAAAAGTCGACTGATTATAATTCTGATGGCATTGTTTCTTTCAGTTACTAAAAAACCATTTTTTCCTTTTACATACAAGTTTTTGTGAAATACTTTGAAATAGAATCTAAGGGGGATGGATGTGGAGAGTACTGAAAGCGTAAGATTTTCTACAGGGGCAGGGGGGAAGTTCGAGGACTCCCAGTTTCACTTTGATTTTACGTGAAGTCCGTGTGTATAGGCTGAGAGAATGCTTATAAAATGAATGTAGCATGATTGTCAGTGTTACTAAGCCTATATTGGAAGCGTTGTATTGTAGAAGAGCTGCTTTATACTTGTCTTTATATGAAGGACCCTACAAGGAGCTCAGAAGAAAACAGTGAAATTGTGCAATTAGAGAACTTAGTATGAAGTTTATGAGGCCACAGCTCTAGCAGTGCTTGAAAGCTCTTGGGATTTTCTTCTGCCTGAAGAAATAGGATATGAGATAGAATCACTTTAAGATGTCAGGCTACCCTGGAATATTTATTACAGATATCTCTCTGTGTATCTAGAGATATAGCTATAGATCCATAATACAGTATTAATGTAGGTATACGATATATTATATAAACAGTATATATAAGTGTGTATAGAGTATAATATATCTACGTACATATGTATCTTATAAAAGCCCTACACAGAACTGTGAAAAGGGTCCATTCCATTCATGTACTTTCTACTTCTCTCTTAGGACAGGCACAGGAAAATCAACAGGATTTTTATGGCTTGTGCATCATAATTACTTCATTCCAGTTGCTCTCCATGCTAGTTTCCATACTTTAAACTCGTGCTTTTCCATAGTAGGGGGCTTTAATCTGAAGAAAATAATGCTGCCCAATGATTGACAGAAACAGCTTTCAGTTTTTACTGGTTTTTTCTTACCAGTCAAACAAAACAACTCCCATGCTTTTAGATTTCTTTATGAGCATTCAAAGATATGCTTAGGAGGGAAGTATGTAATTTATTTTTGGATCAGCTAAGGAAACTTGGTGCAAAGGAATATCATATCGGTGTAATTGAATGCTTGTAAGTTGTTTCTAATGCACCTCTTGACATCTAACACTGTATTGCTATCTATTGTGTTTCTGATACTGTGAAGTCTGGCTTTATTCACCATCAGAGGTAGTGTATATGCAAATGGTAGGCATGCATTTGAAATACAGATTATGCATGGAGGTGATCTATGGTTCTTACCTGGTCAGGACATTTAGCTGGGGCGAAGTTTGCCGGTGTTTGACTAACTGGAGTTTTGCAGTGAGGAAACAGACCTAGAAGATCGTAATGCCATATCAATCTGTCAGATGTTATTTAAATTAAGGCTTTGGAGTGAAGGGGCTTGGGTTTTTGTGTGTGTTTTTGTGAGGTGGGTTTTAGTTGGGATTTGTTTGGGTTTTTTGTTTGTCTCTTTGGATTTTTTTTTTAATTTTTTAACCTGTGACATGCACAGTAGCATAGTTTAGAGATGATTATTTACTTGATGTTGTAAAAAAAACGTTAAGTAATGGATTCATCAAAATCCGTTAGTTTGCAGGTTGACAGCTACAAGGTAGAGAAGTTGTTGTAACAATGTTTATAGAATGTCTGCATCATTTATTATAGCATTATGTACCTAAGTCACTAGACAGTTTTGCAACTTTAATTTGTATGCTTGAATATAAAAATCTGTCTTTTCCAGGGACCTTAAACCAGAGAACATCTTATTAAATGAAGATATGCACATTCAAATAACAGACTTTGGAACAGCGAAAGTATTATCTGCAGATAGCAGACAAGGTTTGCCATTATTCATTATGCGACACCAGTAATTATAGCAAGCGATCCTTTGAAAATGTACATATGTTGTATTTACCATATTGTAACCTTCAAATATCATTACCTCACCTAAATCACTAAAAGATCTTGAAACAGTTTTGACTGTCACTACTTAGATTATGTCAGAGGAGGTAATACTTGGTGTAGTGGTATACCAGCTAGATTACCAAATACAGTGAGATGTTTAACTACTTCAGATTACTTAGTTTTCATTTGCAAGACAAGAATACAAATAAGTACTATGGCTAACCTGGTACAGTAAGTTTTACTCTGCTTGTATGTTTAACTCCAGTGGCTGTCAGAATTGCACAAATGTGAAGGTTCTAGAATTAGTGTGTCTTTCGTTGTTACTAATAGTCTGTAAACAGATGCTGCACATAATGCCTGAAAAAAGCACTAGGCCAAACTGAATTCAGTAGACTTTTTTTTTTCTTGACCATAGCAAGCTTGTGTTGGTAGATTTTATAACTAAGTAATGCCTAAATGCCTAGCTTCTTGAACCAAATAGGTATCACTGAGATTGATTTGTTTCTTCCAAGCAGGTTTTGTGGATAGGTAGAGAAATTAAATGGTCATGAGTTATTTGTAGCATTATGTAACTTGCAGCAGATTTCCTTTTGGGTCTTTTTCCAACTGCATGGGGACAGGGGAGGAAGGGGAATATTGGCTCATCCATGAGTATGTGTTTGCTTATTTCTTTCTATTTCCCTAACAGCACGGGCAAACTCATTTGTAGGGACAGCACAGTATGTTTCTCCAGAACTGCTGACGGAGAAATCTGCCTGTAAAAGGTGAGGACTCTGTATTCCAGAACTTTACTGGCTCTGTCAGGAAGCTGTCGAATGGGGAGGAGTGGATAAGTCAAGCAAGCAAGCTTAGTATTTTAAAGAAACAAGATGCTTGAGTATAAAGGTTTTTTAGGAGAATTTGAAAAATTTTTCTTATCAAGTATTGCTTCTTGTCTGAGGGCTGGTTTCCCTCCATTCGTTTACTTTTTGGAATTCTACAAACAGGATTAGGTGTTGTTGAAAAAGGAGGTGTGTGAGGTGAAGTTGGATGTCTTACCCATAAATAGATCAGAAAAACTTTTTTCTGTTATCCAAATAATATAATTATTTTAATTCTGTTTCATGTAAGATTGCTCAAATATGGTATTTCCTGCTGTAGTAACAAGAGTGTCACATGCTGTTCAGTTAGGGAGAAGGCTGCAGCTTTCTTTGACTTGTATTTAGATCAACTTGCAGTTATCTTTCCTAAGCTGTACTTGGGATTTGCAACATTTTAAAGCTCATCTCTGTGCCTGGTATGAGCGATGCCCTTAAGAAATTTCTTAACTCATTAAAATTGCTTGTTGATGGTAACCTACTGAATGTGTATATCTATTTTATTGCAATGATGGAAGAGTAAGGTAGTAGCTGACAAATCTCAAGTACAAAAGATGATTTATATGAATAGGTGTGGTAATTTGTGCTAGCATTTTTTGAAGTGATAGAAATACCATCAGACTTTTCACATCTTTTAGTGAAGAGCTTCTGTCTGTTTTGGCTAATGGAAAGACTTAATCAGAATATCATGTCCTTTTAGAAGTTGCATAATGCTTCACCTATACAGGAAACTTTTAATTTGAGTAGTTTTAAGTCTTTGTTAGTATTTTAGTCTTCCATGAGGATTTTGAAGCTTTAATCAAATCTATGGATGGCTTACCTTGAGGTAAAATAAGTTAAAAGTGCTCTTTTAGGCCAACACACTAAAAATTAAGTTTCCTTTACCCACCACACTAAAACTTAACTTTCCCTCACATACCCTGTCTTTTTGTTTGTGTCTTAAGAAAAGCTTTAAATGAAAAAGGTAAAAAGCTGTATTGTAATTTTTAAAATCAAATATTTAGAGGAAAGTATTTTAATTCTGAAGGGGCATATATTGAATTTAGTTGGATGCGTCTTTGAATCATCATGTGGATAATCAGTGTTCTTTTTGGAGCCATTACATACCCATTATTTTGACTGAGAATTCAGCTGTCTTCCACTTGTGCTTGTAGTCAGTTATTGTGGGACTGTTACTCTACAGTTCTTTCTTGAAAGTTGTGTCGCTAGCCTACTCTTCTGTCAAGGGCTGAAGTGAAAATAGTATGGAAATCATACAAAACAGGTTTGTCCTCTGGGCTCACACTATGTTCTAAGTAGCAGAAGGTTAAGAATTTTTCCTTTTAAATTACATTATAAAGACTTCTTTCACAAAAAGATGCTATGTTTTTTCCTCTTTGTTTTGAAGCTCTGACCTCTGGGCTCTGGGATGCATAATATATCAACTTGTAGCTGGATTGCCTCCATTTAGAGCTGGGTAAGAGATTTGAGATAGTTATTTACACACGGATCATAAACATATTGTCTCTGATTTGATTTTTACCTTACTACCAGTTCTGAAGTATTTTCATGATGCAGAGTTGGTGTTAATGTCATGCCTGCTTTTATTTGTCCTTTTTGATGTCATGAAGTTGCTTAGACAGCTGTAACTAGAGTTCCTGAGAGGGAGGTTCCTTAAGCTATCCTAGAATTTCACACGTAATTTGTGCCATGTAACTATATATTTATGAGGCATATCCTCAGCTCTCTCTGTTGAGTCATTTGAGCTTTTCTTGTTACTGCTCAAATATCTGGTGCTTACAGGATAATAGTATCCCTTCACCCTAGGAAGATTTATGAGAATATTACTTAACTTGTAGATCTCTTGTTTAATATTTGTCTGCATTATTCAGGTTAAGGTGAAAGAACGGTGGAGAGCTAATAACGAGAGTTAATATTCTTCTCTTCTGCAGAAATGAATATCTTATATTCCAGAAGATAATAAAGTTGGAATATGACTTCCCAGAAAAATTTTTTCCCAAGGCAAAAGACCTTGTGGAAAAGCTATTGGTAAATATTTGCGCTTTTCTTCTTGAATGTAGTAAGGCTTGCGTTGATAGATTTCATAACTGACCAACTACCTAAATGCCTAACTTCTTGAACCGAAAGGTATCACTGAAACTGATTTGCCATTAAATGGTGTGATGACATTGGAAACATTCAGCTTATGTAGTTCTCTTTTCTGAAAATTTCTATGCATTCTTGCAAATCTTACAATATGAACATCCGTGAACATTATTGACTGTGTAGGGGAGTGTCTTGAAAATCAACATCTGTTGTTAAACAGCACTTTGAATTTTTTTTTTTTAATCTGAATTCTAAGCTATGGACAAGGAATGTCTTTCTATGAAATGGAAGCAAACGATTCTAGATACTGTTCATTACAAACAGAAATTAAGATTCAAATACTTAGGCTTACGTAGTTCTGAGATTAATTGGTTTTGAGTTGTATAATGGATCATTTAATTGAAAACATTCTATGTATCACAGGCAGATATATTCATTACAGTATAAATCCAGTTGCTTTGCATTTTATCATGCAGTTACCTTGCACTTAACATGTCTCAATAGTATCGGGCTGAGAATTACTGTGCCTGTGAAGGGTTGACAGGTAGGAAGAAAAAGTAGTTCTGTTCCATCAGTGAGATTATAGCCACTGAAGTGAATATGCCGAGAACTTTTTAGGTATTATAAGCTTTTTTAAGTTCAATAGTCTATCATATTAGCAGGAGGTAAGGAGGAAGCACTTACCGTTGTGGATGATGATAAATACAACCTAAAAGGCCTAGCAGCGTGTTCCTGTGTCCAAGGCCAGCTCTATGGCCAAGCCGGTGTCTCCTGAATGGTGAAGTCCAGGTCGTATTAACCTGGTTGTATCCAGAGAACTGTGTCATTTTAAGGTGCTTGAGAGGTTGATGTGTGACACCAGCTATAGTTTCCACAGCTTCTTGGATCGATCACTAGAATGTCATGGTGGACTAAACTTAAATGAGATGTGCTTCAGCAGGCGTTCTCTGTGTGTTTGCTTCAGTCTTTATGAAGAAGCAAAGCCAAAAATTTGTGTGGACCTAAAGAAGTGCTGCTGTCCTTAGATCTGTGAGCTGATCTAATACAAAATGTTGTTGACAAGACATACTGATAAATAACATCTTTTATTATAAACAACCTCCTTATATTATAGATATGTATGCTTAGGGCAGTGGGACAAACTGGTTTTACGTTTTCACATGGTGCTGTGCAAATGTGAATACTGCTTGCCCTTAGTCCGTATTTTGTGCAGCTTAACTTAATTTTAATTTGCTTAGGTTCTAGATGCTACCAGCAGATTAGGTTGTGAAGAAATGGGAGGATACGGACCTCTCAAGGCTCATCCCTTCTTCGAATCCATTGTGTGGGAGAACCTACATCTTCAAACACCCCCTAAACTTACAGCGTATTTACCTGCTATGTCAGAGGATGATGAAGACTGTTATGGAAATGTATGTTTGTTTACTACTATATTCAGCTCTGATGCTGTCTGAGACTTCTATCATAGCATAATTATTGAATATTAATTTAAATAAAGAATATAAATATTAATATAAATATTTTTACTGAAACTACTGAGTAGTTATAGTTTAATGAAGACTTTAATTATTAAGAGTAATAAAAATTGCTGGTTAAGTTTTTACTTAAATCAGCATTTGTTTTCTGATAAAGCGAGTGTTTTGAAAAACAAGGCTGGCTTGCTTTTGATCAGTCATACTTTTTTGCATAAATGCCTGCAGATCTATAGGGAATAGGATGGGGTTTTGCCCAAAAGCAAAATAAACAAAAGCATGCTTAAATTAAAAGTCACAGTTTAGTGCAAAATAAGCTTTTTAATAAAAGATATTTAATGACTTCGTTTTGTTTCCTCCTTTAGTATGACAATCTCCTGAGTCAGTTCGGTTGCATGCAAGTTTCTAGTTCTGCCTCTTCCCATTCACTGTCTGCTGCAGAGACAAGTACACCACAGACATCAGGAGGAAATATTGAACAGTATATTCATGATCTTGACAACAATTCCTTTGAGCTGGATTTACAGTTTTCTGAAGATGAAAAGAGGTTACTTCTGGCAAAACAAGCTGGTGGAAATCCTTGGTAGGATCTTCGACTTTAGCTAACTAAATTGCACAGCAATAAAGAATCCTGAAAAATAAGTGATTTTGATTCAAATTAATACTTGCCAATCTTAGTATTTTCAAGTAAACAATTAGCAACTAGATTTTTCTTGGTTTCTATTTTTAAAGCAATAGCAGCAAAACCCTAATATTATATTTCTAAAATTTACAAGGTCTAGAAGATGATGTGGAGTGTGTTTATAAGATAGGCAGAATGACGCTATCCAGTGCTGAGGAGTCTTCGCTCTACAGTCCTAGAACTAGAAAAGGTTCCTCCTTTTTTACAGATGCCATAAGTTGTTGGAATTTTTTGCATGATAATATTCTGTGGATATCTAACCAAAATACCTCCAGACTATGTAACAGCATTTGTTTTCACTCTTTGGAGAAGTCTCTCATGTGTGAATTTGTTGTTGTTGTTCGTTTGGGGGGGGGTGGTTGATGTGTTTAGGTGGGGGGTTTTTTGGTTGGTTTTTTTGTTGTTTATTTTTCGGTTGGTTGGTCTTGTTAATTTTTTTGGTTTTGGTTTGGGGTTGTTTTTGTTTGTTTGGGGTTGTTTTTGTTTGTTTGGGGTTGTTTTTGTTTGTTTGGGGTTGTTTTTGTTTGTTTGGGGTTGTTTTTGTTTGTTTGGGGTTGTTTTTGTTTGTTTGGGGTTGTTTTTTTGTTTGTTTGTTTGGGGGTTTTTTTGTTTGTTTGGGGGTTTTTTGTTTGGTTTTGGTTTTTCCTTTGATTTTGGTTTTGTTTGGTTGGGTTTTTTTATCCCCTGTCAAATTTTAGAAAAAATTGTCTGGTCTGGGCTGAGGAAGAGTCCAAAACTCATGTACTGAAGTTGTTCAGGACTCTGGTGGAAAAGGACATGCTAGGGAGTGACGTGAAAAACTGCTTGATAATAATAGCTGTTTCTGTGAAAGAATTACTTCTGGAGTAATGGTTATTTTTCTTTTTCTAAGGCACCAGTTTGTAGAGAATAACTTAATCCTAAAAATGGGTCCAGTGGACAAAAGAAAGGTAAGGGCTTTTCTTAATTTCCTGTATCAAGATTCAGCTGTCAATTTTTTGCAGTTACAGCATAGATAAGCAGCCTGTTTTAAAGCTTCCTTGTTTAAACACTTTGGCACCTATAAACAAGTTATTTTTAAAAATTCATGTTTTCTTGTGAATAGATTGGTTTTTTTCTTGATTTAGTGATGTGCTCTTGATTTCTTGGAAAAGCCTGAAGTGAATCTGCTATTGATGCTTTCATTTTGAGGTTGTAGCAAATGAGTGTTTGCTCCCCCTCCTCCTCCCAATCTGATATAGTCCACTAAACACTCTTTCTTGATGCATGTCTGAATGTGGTTTGAACCAAAAATACCGAGAAATGAAATACAAGCCCATGTTGTTCTCAACTGTGGTGTTTTTTCTGGATCTGACTTTGTGCCTTTATCCTGAAAGAGGCAGAGATGGCATTAAAACAGCTTTAAGTGTTAACTTTAGCAGTGTACAGATGAGCAAGGACAGTCTGCATCGGCTTTACAGGAAAGAAAGTTCTCTTTTATCTAGGTTACTACCTGCTTCTTCGTAGTCTTTTCTGCAAAATCATGACTATTGATTTCTTTGAGAAATAGATTCCGCTTCACTCTGGACAGCTAGGTGTTTTATGTTTTACTAGAACTTGAAGATGCTTTCCTAAAATAGTACTTGTGTTTTGCCATGTAGTAGAAATGCACTGCAACACCCTAAAAAAAGGAGTGAGGTCAAATAGGTAAAGTAAAATTAAAGACCCCCCCAAACCCAAACATACCATCCTATCACTGAGCTGGTTTTATCCTGTCTCTCTTGTTCAGGTCAGAGATCTGTAAACTTACGTTTTTAATTCCTTCATGGGTTTTTTTTCGCATTGCTGCTTCTACTTTTCTTGTTAGGGATTGTTTGCGCGTCGGCGCCAATTGCTGCTCACGGAAGGGCCCCACCTGTATTATGTGGATCCTGTCAACAAGGTTCTAAAAGGAGAAATCCCATGGTCTTTAGAGTTGCGTCCAGAAGCCAAGAATTTTAAGACATTTTTTGTTCACACGGTAAGTATCTTCTTTGAATTTCTTTGTAAATTGCTCTAAGGTCCTTGGGCAATTTCTGTAAGTTGTTATCAAAAAGATTTTTCTGGAGAAAGTATAATTGCTTAGATACAAAATTTCATAATCTTAATTTAAAACAAAGCTAAATAAAAACCTGAACAGTCAACCGACCAAAAAAAGCACAAAATCCTCACCGCCAAACAAAATCAAACAATAATAAAACAAAAATCACACAAAAAGTCACTCTGACATACAAATTTATCACAAAAGTGCAACTGTATTTTTATTAGTAGTGTTTAAATAAACTATAAATGGATTTTGGGATTTGAAGGACGTTCTTAAGGGCTTCTAAAATTTAGCCCTCTTTGTATGTAGTGAATTATGAGAGATGTACTGATAATACACTGTCAGTTGACTGCTTAAAAATATTCAGGTGCCAGATGTGTGGTTAATCAATAATATATAATGTTACATAGCTGTAATTGAGTTTAACTTTCAGAAAGTTAATGAACTAATTCTGAGTAATTTAATTCTGAATAATTATTTTATTGGTAGGTGCAGAATTACTACTGCTTTTTGGTTAAACTGTGTTTGGAGTAATCATTAAAATGTTGTTCACTTATAGCCAAACAGGACATATTACCTGATGGACCCAAGTGGGAATGCTCATAAATGGTGCAAAAAGATACATGAAGTTTGGCGGCACAGATACCACCAGAATGCTGCAAAATAGTAAAGCTCATCCAAAATTTCCCTGTTTCCCTACTTGCTGCTAGAACTCCGTGTGCAGCCGATCAGAGGAATCTTTTCAACCCACCTATTACCATCTCAAGGGGAAGCATACGTCTGAAATGTTGGGGGTTTTTTTTGTTTTTTTTTTTTTTTTTAGAAGGATAAAAAAAAAAGGAAGAAAAGCAAAAACCTAATGGAATTCAGGGTTGCTTTGCTCGCTCTTTGTGCTTCTGTTGAGGCTTCCACATGCATATCATTGCAGTGAAGATCTTGCTTTTGTGCACTTCAGTTCAGTTTCTGCTGCAGACTAGTGGATAGACCTTGCATTACCAGCTTCACTTAAGATGAGTTAAAACCAATCCACACGCACACACGCCGAATCATGTACCAGCCTTGCATTTTATGGGGCTGGAGTTTTCTGTGACTCTTAGATTATCATTGAACTGTGTTTCATCAGGGAGCTTTTATATGCCTCTCCTAAGTACCACCTCTTTGTTTTCTATTCCTTTCCTCACAGTCCCCCAGCTTATTGGTATATGGCATTTGTAGCCAGGTCAGTTGCACCCTTGTGTAATTCCTAATATAGTTCTGGTTGCAGGATTTGTGTGGTACTTTAGTAATTACGTGAATGAATCAGGTGTATTTGTCTGGCAGACAGGCTCCAATTATGAAAGTTTTGAGAGAGTAACATGTTGAACACAGCACTGAAATTTCTAAAATTGAAATGTTGGCTTCTGAAGCATTTTAAACATTAGGCTTAAATTTTAATATAAGTCATATGTGTGTTTAATCAAGGGACGATAAACTTACCAGCATGCTTTTAACTAATGCTAACTAAAAGAGAAACTAGTTAGTGTGGGGGAGAAAAGGCTACTATTGAAATAGTAAGTAGTTTTTCACCTTTTCAGCAGATGAGGGCTAGAAGCTTTCTTTCCAGGGTGTGTATGTGTTGTGCATTTTAGTGGGGCCAACCTATTTATCTGAGTAGAGAAGGAAGTGTGAAAACTTCATACAATCGATTACTTGACTCTTTTTTGTCTCATTGTATAATGAGATGTCAATTCTATTTTTGGTCCTTGGCCAAACATTCAGGAACTCTGGAAAAAAATATAAGCAATTGAAATATAGATAATAAAGTAATCTGGTTAGAAAATCAAAGGCAAATGTTGATACAAAGGGGAAAATATATGGTACTTAAAGCATATCCATAAAATGAAAATATTTTTCATATCGATCTCCTTTATCCTCTTCAAATTATGGCTATTTTTTGTGGTCAAACATTTCTTGTAGTGTTACAAAGACATAACTTCCTGTGTAGTAAAAAAGCCTTCCCCAGTGGTATTTTCAACATGCCCGTGTTCCTAAAACTTTCAGAGAGGAATGAGCTAGGTCTGGACAAAGGCATTCCTTACTTGTTTTAAAATCAGTATAAACATCACACCTATTTATTCACTCACTACACATACCATTACTTTGCATTTTGAGTTGTCACACTATGATGTGCTTTTCCTTCCAGCAAAGAAAGGATTCTTTAAATGTTGAAAAAACTCATGGGCTACTGTTTTCTAGAAGCAGTATTTTAAAAACAATGGCTTATCAGATTTCTCAAAAAATACATGAATGTCGAATATTTTCTTGTACAGGGTGAAGGAGATTTATTACTGATCTCTTAAAAACTGTGTTATGTGGTTGAACTTGATGGCAGTTCAGCTTTTCCAGTCTTTAAAAGAGACAGTGCAGTTGCCTTTTCTTTTGGAGCCAACTGCGTTCTTGTAGTCTTCTGTATCCCACCACTTACGGAAACCTGAGAGAAGCAAATCCCTGGCTTACTGTGTCTGGTGTTAAGGGAGAGAAGGTGTCCTGTAAATGGCTGAGATGAGGAAGACAGAAAAGTGTTCCCTTTGCATCATGAGAAATTTCATCACATACAAAGTACACTCCTTGTCACTCAAATTTGAGTGGAACAGTGCACCTTTGGTCTGAGTCTGTAGTAAGCTATATGTGCCATTCTAACCAAGATGACATGTATTTTAGGTCTGTTGCAGTGCTATCCATTTGTTCTCCAGCTGTCAAATTCCAGCCGTGTGTTGTGTGCACCGGAGGAAACCCTACCACGTTTGGATTTAGTCTCTGGTATAGAGATCTAGACAGACATATTCCCATCTTTATACAGGAGAGTTGGGCAGTGATGGAGGTTCATGGTGCCACTGCTGTTCAGTGTGACAAAACTTGGCCTTACATAAAAAGTCTGGCAAAATGACCTCTGCTGGCTTGTTAACTAGGTAGAAATCTAGGTGTGCTTAAATGTGTTTTCTGTAATATTAAGATTTTTAGTCATTTTACCGTAACAAGTTAATTGCTATGTTTTTTCATACCTTGAAAGTCTTCTCTCGGTAGACTTCCATCCTGCCCACCAAAAGCTTTCAGCCAGCCAGATCTTGGTAGCAGTATGCAGTCAAGAAGGCATCTGGAAGGCTGATGTCTGCATTCTAGAAGTCCTTTTTTTTTTAACTGACAGTGCTGTTATTAGAAAACTGTGAGCATCTCTTACAGGCATCACTCCACTTAGAACTTCAGTATTCCTAATCCAGTCTTACTTAGCTACTGCTTTTTTTGGACTATAGGTGGAATCTGTGGGTTTGAAAGGTGGCAGGAGGAGAGAGTGAGACGTCACAAAGCAATCGTGGATTCAAGTATGTTTTACTGGTTTGTCCACTTAAATGTGTGTTGACAGGTGCTGCATACTATGAAGGGCTGGTACGCATTTTAAATGCTTATACCTGATGTGAGGTAGATTCATATCTTTGTCCTGAAGATCACTCCTATGGTTCATGGGAGTTCATGGAATGCAATGTGCAATGGAGGTTCTTCAGAGCTGCACATAACCCAGGTGATTTTTCTGCTTTTAATCCAAAGTTTTCAAAGCATTAAAAAAAATGTCAGGTACTTGAAGACTCTTTCTTAAGATTCCTCCTCACTGCAGACCTACTGAAAACCCAATCTGTTGATGCATTCCATCTCTTGCAATTTGAACAATTGCCAATCATTTATGAAGAATCTGGTCAATAATGTAATTTTGCTTTGTTTGGTATTTGAACTTCAGAAAGGTATTTATTCCATCTTTTTCTGTGGTGTGGAGCTTAAGAAAGGATGAAGTACTACTCCCCAGTCACAAGAAGTTTAAGACTGCTTTGATAAACTGAGAAGTTAGTTTGTTACCATTCACCTTAAAGTCAAGTTCTGTAAAGGTTTAGTATTAAGGAAGAGTTACTTCAGGTTTGATGTTGAGGAATTGTGAGCAAACTGATATTGCCTATTATGATTCCATTTGCTAACCACTTAGATGCTGAAAAGATCAAACTATCAGACAGTACTGTGCTCTCCTTTTCTCCTTCTGACATGATCTAATTGTGAAGTATCTGCTACTTTATAAGTCTGGAAAGAATTGTGGATTGAAACAAATATGTGATGATTCTAATCAGTTTTAATAGTTCAAGATGCTTAATTTAATGTGCTTGATATATTTTGTGCTGGGAACTTTGAAGAATTATGAGAATTTCCCACATGTACATTTTCTTTTGAATGATTTAGTAAAGTCAAGACAATGACTTCATTTGGCTTGTGGACAAAACATTGGATTTCAACGCCTTGCTGAGGAGAGAACTTGTGTATTAATAGCTGCTGAAAGATGTGGCCTATGGATTCTGATCATTCTTTCTACTAGTAAATTGCACAAATAGGTGTGGTATTTATAGCTGAAATTTTGCTGAATGCCTATAATACTTCATGGAAATACTTCATTAATCAAATGGAAATGCTCCTGCCAAGCCTCATGATGCAGATAGTCCATCAGTTGATCAAGTGAGCTTACATACAAGTAGTTCTGTCACCCAAAATGGCATGTTTTCATTTACGACTGATAATTTCAGAATGTTTCCTCTTTCATAGAAGAAATTACTGTTATGCAACAAACAGTTGGAGAGGTTCTAGAATAAATAGAATAACTGAGTTGCAAAGGACCCATCAGGGTCATCAAATCCAACTCCTGGCCCTGCGCAGGACTCCCCAGCAATCCCACCATGTGCCAGATACCTTCTTGAACTCAGGCAGGCTCGGTAGTGTGACCACTTCCTGAGTAGCCTGTACCAGTCTTCAGCCACCCTCTGGGTGAAAAACCTTTTCCTGACACGTAACCTAAATCTCCCGAGACTCATCTTCATGCCATTTCCTCGAGTCCTGTCCCTGGTCAAGAGAGAAGTCTGTCTGTCAGCCGGGCCATGAATGTAGATGGTTGCCATTTGACAAAGCTTCCTATGGCCGTGTACTAACTGATTTGATGTGGCAAATGTTTAAAATGGTAGCAGAACTTAAAATTACTGTATCTGACAAAAGAGAAAAAATAGGAACCAGGAACAATAATCAGTTTTGATAGTCGTATGCTGTTTTCAGGTTGGTGGCAGTCAGTTACACGTGTAATATGCTCTACCTGGTTTGTAGCTGTAACTGTGATGTACAGAAAAAAGAAGAAAAAAAAAAAAAAAAGAAAAAACCCACCCCAAAAACAAACAAAACCCCTGACCCCCTTCAACAAACCACGAAACAATCTCCCCTCCTCCAAGAACTCGTGAAAACAGAAGCAAATAATGCAATGATATAAGATACACACTTTTGTATTTTTATTCTTATAAGGTTATTTGCTGGCTCTTGTTGGCCTCTAGTTCAGTCTGTGTTATTTAAATTCTAATATATGAATTATTTGGATTGAATTCATGTTCGGGGCCATGGTGTTGTATGTATTGATGTACAGCCTTGAATGTGAATAATTATTGTAAACTATATTTTACACCTTTTTTCTGGCTTTATTATATAAATTTTCTATTGGTCGATGATTTAATCATATCTCATAATTTAATGACTGTTTATTCTCCTCTCGACAGATCTCTGTGCTGTAGATGTGTAGTTAGTGACTGGATGACGGATTTCACTTATGCTTGGTAGTCTGTAATAAAGGCATGTAGGGTTCTGCGCGGCCTCCGCCTCTTCCTTCCGCCGTGGGGCAGGGGGCACACGAGACGGGCCCGCGGCCTCCGGCCCGGTGGCGGCCCTGTCGCAGGCGTGAGCGCTGGTCCCGGAGCCCCGGGCCGGAGCCGCTCAGGCGCCGGGTGAGAAGGGGGCAGGGCGCTGTTCCAGCCGACGCTTCCGGTGGGCGGTGTGCCCGGGGCCCGGCAGCCGGGGCGGCCCCTTCCGGCGGTGGCGAGGATGGCGGCGGAGAACCACTGTGAGTTCCCGGTGCCCCCGGCTGGCGGCCTCGGCGCGGGCGGGCCCTGCCGTCGGTGTAGCTCGGCGCAGCTGCCCGGCGCGGGTCCCGGCAAATGGGTCCGGCTGAACGTGGGGGGCACTTGCTTCCTGACCACTCGACAGACGCTCTGCAGGGACCCCAAGTCCTTCCTCTTCCGCCTCTGCCAGGCCGACCCCGACCTGGACTCGGACAAGGTGAGCGCGGGCCCCGACGCGCCCGCTCCCCGCTCCGGGCCCGCTCCCCTGTCCCCGCTCCTCGCCCGCCGCGCTGAGGGTGCGCTGCGGTGGTGCCCGGTCCCGCTGTGTCGCCTGCCTAGGCGGCCGCCGGCGTGAAGGGAACGCGGGGCCCGGCGCCGCGGTGAGGGGCGGCAGGAACGACTCTGCTGCCGCGGAGGGAGTCTTTCTGAAGAGAGTCACTTAATGAGTGATGTCGTGCGAAGCACTTGGGTTCGTGAATAACAGAACTGCTCATAAATACAGCAGAGAGCACAGTACTGTTTGTACGTTTGTGTAATTTTTAATGTTGTCTGACGGGGTTTAGTTTTAGCGTTTTAATGGAACATCTGCGTGCACTGACATTGTGTTATTTCTGCACTGTCATTATTCTCTTGTTCAATTACAAGAACCAGAGCAAAGTACTTTAGATAATAATCTGTCACACGTAGCATTCTGTCTTTTCAGCAATTCTTGCAGAAAAATGTTGCAGATTCTGCATAGATTGCAAATGGTGGGTGAATGTTTTGGTATTCACTCTGACTCATTTTTATTAGGGGAAAAAAATTATTAAGATTTTATTTTTGGTGTAGTATGTAGTAATGGATATAAAGTATTTGCATGTAGTGCTGGCTCTGCAAGAGATTTTGGAGCATCACGGAGAAAAAAACCGTTTTCCACTACAGTACAGTTAGGGAAAAGAAAGGAACAGCTTATAACCCTTGAATGTATAACCAACAGTTTCAAAATAAGGAGTTGCTTATTGTATATAAATTTTGATTTTTTTTTTTTTTTTCAGTGAAGTTAATAGTAAATGTCATCATTTTTTCTGGCATAACTTCCGGAAAGGATATTTGAACACTTAAGATAGGGAACGGAACCTAATGTTCCTGAGTTAGAGGAAAAAAAAACTTAAAGTGTGGTGGTGTGGGAATTGTTTTGTTGTTGTCTTTGGTTTTGGTTGAGGTTTTTTTGGAGAGTTTAAACTTACCTATAAAAGTAAATTCAAAAATGTAGGTGGCTTGCTGATAGGTCAGCTGTCTTTGTTTAGGAGAGAGTAGGAAAGCATTCCTCTAAGGTTTCTTAATTAAAAGGTAAAGCACTGCCATATACCCATATACATATACTGCCATATACGGATGGGAGGGCCAGCTGTGTCCTGGGGTGCATCAGGCCCAGCCTTGCAAGCCAGGCAAGGGAGGGGATTGTCCCCCTCTGCTCTGTTCTGGGGTGTGGCCTCATTTTGAGACCTGTGGACAGTTTTGGGCACCACAGTATCAGAAGGATCTAAGGCTCTTAGAGAGCATCTGAAGGAGGGACACAAAGATTCTGAAGGGGAAGCCATATGAGAAATAGCTGAGGTCACTTGGCTGCTTCAGCTGGTGGAGGCTGAGGGAAGGCTCATCGCTGTCTGCATCTTCCTCCTGACGGGCAGTACCGATCCCTGCTCTGTATGACCAGTGACAGGACCCAAGGGAACAGCATGGAGCTGTGTCAGGGGAGGTTTATGTTGGATATCAGGAAAAGGTTCTTTACACAGAGGTCGGTTGAACACTGGAACAGGCTTCCCAGGGAATGGTCATGGCCCCAAGCCATGAGCTTGACAGAGCTCAGGCTCACAGTGGGGTTGTTGGGGCTGTGCTGGGCCAGGAGTTGGACTTGATCGTTGTGGGTCCTTTCCAACTCAGGATATTCTGTGATTCTATTGTTTCCTTAATGCTTGCTACTGAAAAGAGCTGACAGGCTTCAAGAAAGGTAGCATTTTGGCCTTTAAACTACCTTCAGGTACTAATTTTGAATAGGACGGGGTAGCCTGTCTCCTGCTGTCAGGTATGTTTCCAATTCTAATGGAAGAAAGATCAACCTTTGGCGCACCCTGTGGCCAAGCTAGTGTTTCATGGAATAAGATAGTGACGTAGTTTTTCTGAATGTATGTCTGTAGTATGTTTCACAGTGACAACTTTGTATTTAAAACTGTTTGAGAATCATTTCAGCAAGTGAATGAGCAGTAGTGGTCACACCTACCATTCACAATAGGATTTGTTTTCCATAGTATTTAAATCTTGGTTTAGAGATGAATACAGAGAAATAGACAAGCAGAGTCTTGCTCTTCTTTTCATCATTGTGTAACTAATTTAATGCTTTTACTGCATTATTGTTAATGATTTACATATATTTCCCTGTTTCAGCATCTTCCTCTTTTAGCTATGTACCAGTTTTTCTTTTGCAAACTGTTTTAGCTAGCATTCTTTTAACTTTCCCCTAAGCAAGGAGATTGTCAAACTTTCTTAATAAGGTTTTGGCAGTAGTATTCATGCTTGATTTTTAGTGCCTTTCTAAAGTTGACATAGATTCTGTTAGAGAAGGAAGCACACAAGCACTGAGTGTTTTAGAAAAATCAAAGTCTTCCTGGTAGCACAACCTTGACTGTCAGCATTAAGAAATATCTAAATTGTAGTCATTTTTATAAGAAGTAACAGATACACTTCATTTGTCCATGAGATTTCTGACTTGTCAGGTAGGTTGTGTTAGTGATGTAGTTTTGATAAGTACTGCTAGTCTGCAGACACTCAAAGTTTTTAGGCCACACGGTTTGTGAAAAATTCAATAGTTCAATATTTAAAAAGCACAGAGGATAGGGGAGACAGTTATTTATAAATGCAGATTTAGTACCAAATATTACGGTATTTCTCTGCATATTGCTGCCTTTATCAGAACTTCTGCTTGCTCAGTATATGTAAATGACGTCGTTTTTTAAAATAGTCGTGTTAGAGCATACAGCCTTGAGCCAAGAGCCTTGTGGTGTGAATTCTGAGTGTATCCAGGTTCAGTATTGATCACAATGAAGATAATTAATTTGAAATAAACTTATGACATTTCAGCTAGTGTTTTAATGCAATTCTTGGGGAGATTGATAAATGGGATTAGGGAGGTGTATGTATTTGGTCCACCTTTTGAGTCCTACTGGAATCGTGTACTGGATTCTAGTATCCACAATTTAAGGTCACAGCAGGTCGGTGACTAATCACAAGGTGAAATATGATTTGGTGAAAAGTTATAAAGAACGAAACTTTTTTTGGCAAGAAGTTTAAGAAGTGACTTCTCAGTCCAGAAGTACATACATGGAGACAAGAAATCTACTACTGAAGCCTGTTCAGTCTAGCAAAGGTGTTGTGAAATCCAGCTAGCAAAGTGTCAAATTATAGATGTCCTTGCTAGAAAGTACATAATGTTAGCAGTGACAGTAATTATTTATTGGAATGGTTAGGTTTCACCACGACTTTCTAAAGGTTAAATTCCACTGTAAATAAATTGAGTTCTATGTGTGTTTTAAACTAAGATCAGAGTAAGTGTTCATTATGATTCTTTTGAGCCTCAGTCTCTATAATTGAGTGAAAACATTTTCAGCTGGAATGCATGATAATTTAATTGCTTTGGTCAGTATTTTTCAAATGAATATGATTGTGAGCTGCACTGACTTTTCATTAGTACGCTGAACCAGGTGATTGAAAATTTAAGAGCAAGTTACTACGTTTCCTATAAAATTCCATGGTGTTTGTAACTTGAACTAAACATTAGTGCGGGAGAGTGGTGATAAACAAATGCAGTCTTCTAAATGGTGTCCTCATAAGCATGTATGAAAAAGGCCTAGAGCTTACAGACAATGAAGAAAAAGCTCTTGAGAGAGGAATGTAATGCAAAAATAGAACTGGGTAAAAATACAGACAGGTGATTAACTAGCAGTTTAGGGTTGGATGCACGAAGACAACTGGTGCATTTGTTTTGCGTTTTCTTGTGAAGAATGTCAACGTTTGCACGAAACACCTCTCGGTATGGGGTGATGTGACTATACTGAATAGAGAGGAAACTTGAATTTCTGCTGCTGTTCTGGTAAACATTAACACCTGTTTGTATAAAATACATCTAAAAGAGGGAGAACTTTGAAACCTTATTAAAATATAGGTTTGTCTGACATTTGTCATATTCACTTTGGGAAATGGCTTCAAAATACCTACACTAGTTGTGTCAGTAAAGATTCAAACTTGCTCAAAACTTGTAGAAAAACAATTTACTAGTTAGCAGAGGAAATTGCTATTCAATGTCTATTAATACTTAAGCCAGCAAGCCTAAAGCTAGTTATGTCTGTGCAAACTAGCTACCTCTTTAAATTATCCAGATCACACTGGATCATGTTTGGAATTTATTGTTTTATCTTACAATAAAACTGTTTATATTAAAAGTGTAAAAATGCTAATTGCATGTTATAATACAGTGTGTTTTCATGTACATGTGGATGAAACCAATCCTGATAATATTCTGAAAGACTTATGACCTGTATTTTTAGAGTTTTAGGTAGAGCAGATGACTACACTTCCGCATCAGCTTGTGTTGGATTTATGTTTACATAAATATCCTTAACGATCTAGTGTAATCGGCTTTTCTTAGTGATTTCAACATGAAGTGCTTAGCATACATTGAAGGATATGCAGGCAGCTCACTCAAAAGGAGGAGTGATAAGGCATTTTCTATAGGAAGATGCTGAGGAAGTAAATTTTTTGCCTCGCTTGTGCATTATTTGCGTACGGTTACAATAGTCTTTACTGATTGGTTCATCTTTTGGGTCTTGACTCCCTGGTGCTAGTGTGTAGCATATCTGAGCTGTAAGGTCAATGTTCAAGACATACATCCTCCTCTTAATGTTAAGTAATGCATATTTTCTATGTCTGTAATCTGGGTAGGCAACTTTTGCATGGAATTTAGATGCCAAAGTGAATCCTGTTGACAGAATTCGGGTTGCACACTGTTAGAATTTAGCCAGCATTCTTTACCTGTTGATATTCAGTAATGTAAAAAAAAAAAAACTATTTCAGCAAAAATTGTAGGACTTTTGTGTGCCTTCTTTTTTATTATTTTTCAAGACACCTTGTCTAAAAGGCTTCATAGAGTAAACTATGACACTACTGAGATGGTATTTTTTTCATGTATGACCTCTCATAAGGTGGAAGTTGAAAGAGAAGGCCTGACATAGCTTCTTCCCTTTGTGGTTTTGTTGGAAGCTTGTTTAGTATATAGAAATCAACTCAGAAAAAAAAGTCAGATAATGTAGCCCTTTGAAAAAAAAGGTTCAGGCCTTTTGTGCAAGGAGTGAAGTAGCCATTGTTACTTAAGATTTCATTTAGAGCTTTTAATTTCTTTGCTTCTGTGACCCACCTCTCTATCTCTGTAGTGGCACAGAGCTGATGACTGGTGTTGCTTCAGAAGGTGATGTGAGGAAACACTGCAGTGTAAAAAGTTACAATCATCTTAATGAAGAAGATTATTTCTAGAGATCTGTTTTTCTTAACTGGGAAGACTTCCAGTTTTGTAAGCCCTATGTTTCTTAATGCAGTTCAAATGATGACCAAGTACTGGGGTTTTTTTCTTTAAAACAGTGTTTCTTTTTATCCGTTTTGGATCTTCCTTTCCAACCTCACTGGTTTCTGTTCTTTTACTAAATAATACTTTTCAGCTTATAATTTGTCAGCTATTTTAATTTCTTTGGGTTGTATGTGTAGATTGTTCATTCTTGAAGTGTTTTGGTAATGTAAATATATGTATAGATGAAATATTAAAACTATACTACTTCATCTATCTACTGGTTTTGATGCATAGTCTCGCTTTTGTGAGACCGTGAGCTTAGATCGGAAGAAATTGTGATCAGACTTCATCGAGCGTTGTCTGGTCTGAGTGTAGGTTAACTGACAGCAGGTTTTAATATGTTAGCATTTTCTTGAACAGTTAATTTTATACAAAATTATACACCCCTTCACTTCTTCTAAAATGACACTGTGTTTAGGTGTGTAAAGCATTTAATTGTAATTTTAGAAAGGGTTTATGGCTTTTGTAGTTCAGGCTGTGGTCTTTCTACATTCTGCAAATCCTGGTTAGACAAGTGCAGTTATTCAGAGACTAAATCTATGTACCTGAAAATACATCTGCCATCTTTTCTTCCAGTGAAGCGTTTTAGGAACTCTAGGTACTGTTGAGTACAGAGAGTTTCCAGGTATCACAGTTCAGTAATCAAACTTTTACATATAAGCGTTAATGTTCAAATACAGAGGATTGATTCAGTAGAATTTCTTTCATATGGAAGAGCGAGCATCACTAGTACATATGGTTTTGAGGGAGTATGATCCAAATTTAGCTAGGGTTATCGGTAATGATGATTTTTTGCGTATCTCCCAAAAACTACTAGAATATTAAAAATAAGAATAATTTAAAAAGTATTTGGGGTGCTGCCACATCTCTCCAGTATATATCTGTAGGATATTGATTTCACCAAAACGTTATGTAGTAACGGATTAATACAGTCAGTGATCCGCTTGGTAGGAGAAAGGAGCGGTGGATCAGTTAGGAATCTTTCTATGAATCTTTTCTAGACCTCCGGCCAGCACGAAGTATGTCAGTACTGTCTTGATTGCAGGGGTTCACTCATAGATTCTAAACAACATAGGAGATAACCAATTCTGCTTCTTTATCTCTTTGTTGAGAATATCAGCTCTGCAGGTGATTTTCTTGAACTGTTTTGCAATTCATAAAACCCTGTCGTCTGTCGGGTAAACTGAGCATTAGTTCGATCTATTCATCTATTCCTTCATTGTCTGCGTGAGGTAGATAGGAACTTCATCTTCAGTGTACTTTTTTTTTGGAAGACGAATGTACAACCCTTGCTTGGTACACAGCAGTTCTCAGCACCTGCGAGTATTTGTACATCTGAGCTAAGACAAAACCATATGTTTTTAGAGTAAAGTGTTGAGGTTAAAAAGAATTAGGTTTGCTTCCCTTTTATTTAAAAAAAAAAAAAGGAAAAACTGGTATTTGAAGCTCGCTAGAATGTAGCCTTTGTTCTGACTCTTCAGGTTCCCAAGCAAAATTTCCTGGTTTTAAGTGCTATTTTTAACCTTAATTTTCAGTGTTCTCACTTGCCACTTAGATCTTTCATGCTAACAGTGTTAATCATTGATAAGGGGTTAGAAGGATTGATCAGAAGTTGTGTATTGGATGATTTGAGTGATCAGTCTGATACAATTACAGTTATATTGTTTAAGTCCTTTTATTGTTTTTAATAAATCCGGCTTTCAGGGATGTGGCTACATCTGAATACCTGCTCACTGCAAGATGAATATTAGCTTGCAGTTCCCACTTGGATGTTCAAATCGTTTTGGGGTTTTTGGTTTGTTTGTTTGTTTTGGGCGTTGGTGTTCTCTTGCTTTGTTTTGGGTTGTTTGTTTGGTTTGTGTTTGTTTGTTTTTTCTAATCTAGGATGAAACAGGTGCCTATTTAATAGACAGAGACCCAACCTACTTTGGGCCAGTGCTGAACTATCTCAGACACGGGAAACTGGTTATTAACAAGGACCTAGCTGAGGAAGGTAAGACATTTCTAAATATCGCGTTTGCTTGCCACTTGCTTATTGTTTTCACTCTTTTGAGTCACCAAGACTAATTTAGAACAAAATGGCAAACCTTAATCGGCGTAGCATTTAAATCTGTTTCAAGCAAAACTGATAGGTATGATGCAGTTATAGTATATAGGGCTATTTGAGCGTTTTGAGTATGATTCCTGATTTCACAACTCCCATTCTCAGTTGGAACATAAGTATTCAAACAAGAGGGGAGATGCCTTTTGTTGTGTAATCTTGTATCTTTCCTGTATGACTGTGAAATATTTGGGTTTAGTTCTGTTTAAGCTAAAGAATGCTGCCTAGGAAACAAGCTTTAGAAGATGTAAAGCAAACTAAAAGTGAAGTTCTGGCATGTTCAGATGAGTGGAATATGCTTTTGAAGACTAAATTCTGCCCCCAACTTCTCCCTCCTTGTTCCCAGTTTGTATCAATTTTACCCTAATGGAGGATGACTGTTTTAAAACATATAGTAATAAAGCTGTATTGATAGCATATTGAAGATATTTCTCAAAGAGAAATACAATTTAACAATACTAGGAGGAAATAGTATGAAATGTAATTTCCATGTGCATTGTTAAGCGCACTGTGTGTGGAGAAGAGGTAAGCCTTGAACATGTGAGTAGAAGCAGTACGTATCTTTAAGCTTTTGTTTCAGACTCTAAGATCTCAAATGGCAGGAAGAAAAATTTTCTGCTTGCTAGCAGCTGCAGAGATTTTCAGTAGGATTATTTAAATTTCTCTTTTGCATTCCAGCCTGAGGCAGGGCCTCAAGTATGGTGGTCTATCGGTCTGCTATGAAACGGTATCTGTGCGCGTTTTTTTGTTTCCTGCCTTATTTTTTTATGTGAAATGGCATCGGTTTTCTTTGGGATATTTTTAGGACAATTTTTTAGAATGAGCTAAACATTGAATTACATGTACCTGAAAGAAGCCAGAATCGTTAGGCTGGTAAATTGTCTTATCATAGGGAAAAATAAATAATTTTCTGTAGCGGTTGAGAGGATAATCTTATGAACTGGTTGGTGATTTTGGCCTGGAATCTTTGGTTACACTGTCTTCCCAAAAAATATTTTCATACTAGGTGTACTGGAAGAGGCTGAATTCTACAATATCACATCTCTAATAAAACTGGTAAAGGACAAAATAAGAGAAAGAGACAGCAAAATCTCACAGGTGAGGCTGTTTTCTCATTTGCTTTTGATTATTTGTTCTATGACAAGTAGTGAGTGGGTTCCATTTGTTTTTTTTTATGTAACTGCTGATTTCCCCAGTAAGATACTGAATGGCTGCCTCCATCACTGCATGATCTGGAGCCACTAGTATACAAAGATTAATATTCTTAATTGCAGCCAGTCTGCCTACAAAGTTCACAGATCTCATTCAAAAACTGAAAACATTCTAAGTAGTTGTTCCAAAATGTCTGGTAGTAGTAGAATTTGTCTTAATATCATTTCCGGAAATAGTTCTTTTAGAGAACAGCTTTTGTAGAACATATCTTTCTCATTTACTTTTAGATGCTCTGAATATGATGAGTTTGCCTAACTATGGTATATCTGCTGTTCATACAGTATGTTTATGCAGCATACATACAGATGCTGTTTAGCTCCTGTCATATGTTTTTGTAGCAAAGTTACTTTCTTAATTTGTTATGCTCTGTGATTGAGAAGGTTGCCTCTTCTCATAGCAGCTCATATTTTCCATGAAAGTGGATATGATACAGCTTGTTCTTTAACTCTGCTACTCATGCTTCTCTGGTAACTGGGTCTTCATGGAGATATTACAAACTCATTTTGCCAAATTTCTCTTGAAGCCAGGTTGTGGGACTGCAGAGTTGCTCTGATAGCATTTACTATAGGTCTCAGCTAAAATGGTCCTAATTATTCATTGCTCTGCATGGGTTCAAAGTGGTGTTGCTTGCCATTTCTAGAGAGTGAGGGCAGCTTCAGACAAGTCACAAACATAGTGAATTCCATGCCCTATTGAGCATCTTATATTTCTTCTTGAAGGTGCCAGTCAAACATGTATACAGAGTGCTGCAGTGTCAGGAAGAAGAACTCACTCAAATGGTTTCCACAATGTCCGATGGCTGGAAATTTGAACAGGTAAAAAATCCATATGGAGTATAGTTACATAGTCTTCTAAAATAAGAGTTTTGTGAAACAGGAATAGAAATTAAATTCCATACATCTTTCATAATTCAGCCATTTACAGAATTTGGATAAACATACGCGGCTAAGTTAAAATGGGATGTTTGTGTTTGCATTTATCATAGAACCAAAAAAAAAAATAGCTTTCCAGGAGGTAAATTTTGCTGACTTTCTATAAAAACATCTGTAACATGTCTGAAATGTAATTCTTCAGTGTCTACACATGAGCAGTTGAAGGGTGAATCAACTAGAATTAACTAATACGAGTTTATATGAATGGTGCGTTAGATATGAAGAGATCTGGGTAAAAGAGATGAGCTTGGGAGATAAGTGTTTGCCAGGCCCAAGGAGTGGTTCTTCAAAAAAACCTGATACACAAAGGAGGGTGAACTTTAACTATGTGGATGTGAAGCTTGATAGTTGTGAGGTATGTGAATGTTTTTGTTCTTTGCAGTGCATAAAAATAGCTTTGTGTGTACATTCAAGAACACACTGTAAAATCACAAGATCTATGTGTTACCTTTGATAATCTCTGTAAGTAAGAAATTAACTGTACAGATTCTTCATCCTTCACATTCCTAATCCAGCAGAATATTTAATCTGCATTGGAGCGATGAATCTGTTAACTCTGAAACACAAATGTTCATCTGCTAGCACCTTTTTCAGCATCTGATGCCTACTATAGGAGAAACTGAAATAAGCACGAGCCCATTATCCTGTGCAGTCTCACTCTAATAACACAACAAAGCGACATTTAAAAAATGTTCATGACACAAAGGTAAAAGAGAACATTTTGTTTATATTTGATAAAATGTGTAAGGTGCTAGTGACATGGAGACAGTCATGAGCAAATAGACTAAACTGGCACAGAGAAAGCTTTTTATGCTTCAGTACTCTGCTTCAAGTATTATCAGGTCTGTTTGCCGTGCCAGAAGCTAAATGTTTAAGTCCCTGGAAAAAACTCTCACTTAATGCACGTGACTGTTTTTTGGCCAGTGCATTGAAAAAGGTTTTTCAACATTCTTCTTTGTCACGAGAAACTAGCTTTCATTACAAATAGAGCTCCTTTACTTTTTAGCAGATTAAATGACACCGTGGTTTTTACCTATCCTAAACCCTTTGGGGATATTGTATTTGGGAGTAATACTGCTTTGGTAGTGCAACTGCTGAAAGATCTATTATAATCTCTTTTACGTCTGGAAGAATCCAGTGGTTTTCTCGGACATTACATCCTTGTTTCATCCAGCTTTCTCCCTACTTCCTCCCTCTCCCATGTTGCACACTTTTAGACACATGGTTTGAAGTAGATAAACACAACAGCTGTATGATCTCATAATATTTAGCATCTCATTACCTCACACTAGGCCATTCCCTCCTTTGTACTGCAGACCTGCTTGTAGCAGACATCATTCACTTGAAACAGGAACAGAATATTGTGCATGAACGGTTTTATTGTTAGTATCTTCAAACACTGTAGCATTTCTGTAATTTTTTCTAAGCCCATGTTGCTCAGCAGCATGCTTTCTTTCAGAAGCAGTCTTTGGGGCAGTACACACCATGTGAGAAAAGATGAAATCATCAGCTTTTTCAGAGGAGTGATATTCTTACAGATTGAGAGTCCTTGTGCTCTGAGCCGCATATAACTAGTTCAATAAAAATATTGAACAAGTTGTATGCGAAGAAAAAAACCATTTTTTTATGCTTAGCATTTCAAAATTTTATTGCTAAATACGATTGGATATGGTTAATAAGTAGGAGTGGAAGATGCTGAACTGTTGGTGCACTTATGCAGATGTATTGATGCCCTTTTCCAAAGAACACGTGTGAAAGCTCTGCTAGAACAGTGCAATTATGTATTAGTCCCAGTCCAAAATCTGTTACCAAAAATTTACCCCACTTTTGTGATTTCAGTGGGTTATTTTGTATAGGATTTTTAGCTTCAATTGTTACCTCTTTAGGCAATCGGAAAAAAAACGGTATTTTGGCGATACAACAGAATAAAAAACTGTGGTCTATTCAAAATGGCCAAATACGAAGGCTTTAGACAGCAGCAGTGTCAGTCATGTAAATGTTAATGTTTAATGTAACCTGAGTCTGTCACCGTAATGCAGTCTTAAGTATGTGCACTGTACGAGGAGGATGGTATTTAACTGCTGTCTTCAAAATTATGCACATACAATAGCAGGATATATATAAATTTACTGTTCGTGGGCCTTCTCATCTGTCGTAATCTCCAGTTTACTCAGAATAGGCAATTGTTGTCTAACTCGTCATGCTTAATTTAAAGTTCTAATCTCTCTCAAGTGCACTGACAGGCTATGCTTTAATTTAAATGGGCTAGGAATTGGCATGTGTTATTAAGGTAAAATATGTTTTGTAATAAGAGGTTGAGAAATTTAGCTGAGGTTGAACTTTAAATTATTGGACATTTGGCCTAGTATTCTTGGTAGTGATTTTTATGGGAACAAGACAATTTTTTTACAGTCCAATTATTTTCTTGGATCTTCTGTAAATTACTCCTTCTAAAACTAATCTAGACCACTCAACCTTTTTTTCCTCTTGTTGACTTCTTATGTTTCCTTAGCTGTATTTTATCAGTATTTGCAACAGGATGAAGTTCTTTAATACCCAGGATTTATATATTGCTTTACATAACACCTTCCAGTCTTATATCCATGTTACCTTCTCCCCTTGCCAATGTATGACAGGAAAATAATGCTCACTTTCATATTGCACCAAACTTTGTTTTTCAGAGTAGTTGGCTACAACGCAGTTATATGGGGAGTTTTCTGTCTTCTTATCGGTAACTCTTAACTTCCCTTTAAATTAAAAAGGCCTTTGCAATTGCCTCAGTAAATTTTAAGTTGAAATGAAAGTTGTAGCTTGATAGCAACCTGTTCTAGTGGCAAGTAAATGTTACCTGAACGTTTGAGCTCATCTCTTACTTGTACGATTTGGATAACCGTATGTGCTTCAGCTTTACAAAGGTTTCTTTTTGTGTTTTGCTTTGATTGGTTATTTCAGCTTGTCAGTATAGGTTCCCAGTACAGCTGTGGCCGGGCTCAGCAGTCAGAGTTTCTGCTGATAGTGTCACGGGAAGTGAAAGGGGAAGAGAGATGCATCCAGAAATGCTGCAGTGAGGTGTGTCACACCATTCTTTTTGCCCTCACACTGATATGCTTGGCCTCCTTGCGTTTCTGCTGCTTTCAAATCATCCCACTTTTTTTCTGGATGTACAGCACATAGTAGTTTGTGTGTATTTGTGACTGGCTTTTATTTATTTTCACAATATTTCATTACACATTATGAATGTCCACATTATAAAAATAATAGAAAAACCACCAAACAAAAATCTCTTATTTATTTGGTTAAAAGTTTTTCTTAAGAAGAGTTCTTACCTCCTCAGTAGATAACTTCTTTTCCTTAAATTTGTCTCCAAAGTTAACAGCCTTTGATCCATACTTGTTAAGTAAGAGGTACAATTCAAACCTAGGGAGCCCAAAAAATACATCTTTGAGTTCACTGGATTCAGAAGGGGACATTTCTGGTAAACTGGGACAATAATTATTTCATCCACCAAAGTTGAGTGCTGAGTTTGAGCCCTTTATTTCTGGTAACTCAGAACTTAACTGTTTTTTAGGTGGATAAGATATGTTCAAACTGGAATAATGAATAATAGGGGGTTTTTTATAAGTAAAATATAGAAGAGTGAGGGGAGAACAAAATGCACAGTTTTACATCTTGTGTCAAGTTGAAAAAACTTCCTGGGTGTTTCCTTGGCTTTATTGTTTTGTTGTTTTGGGGTTTTTTTCCATCTTGTGAAATTTTCTTGAAATCCAAATGGAGAATCCTAGCTTCATTCATTCTCTCTTTTTCACCCTTCCTTCTCCCCTTGTTCTGCTTTTTTGATTGCTGTGTTGCTTTCAAATATTCATGAGTTTGGGAAGGATTTTTTGCTCTCAGTAATGCTGGAGGCAGTTTCCAGTTCTTTACGTATCTGTGCTGCATTTTGATGTGTTGTATGTGAATTGATTTGGGAACCTGGTGCTCTGTAGTTTTTTCATCAATAAAATGCCTGGAGTACTTGCTCTTTTTCTCGCAACATATATGGTTATTTAGTCTGAAAGATGAGTATAACATTATGAAGATAACATGATAGTGAAATGGCTTAATAAAAACAAAGCTTTGCCTATGACTTTGTATGGACACTTAATCATGCAAGTCTAGATTTGAAACCTGGACTGTCACCCAGCTTTATTCCAGAATCTGCTTTCAATGTACCGAGCACTGTCTGTTTCTTGCAGTTGTATAGGTAACATTTGGAATATGAAGTGTGTGGTTTTCAGAATTCCGGCAACAGAGGAAGAATTGTGGCTCGTTAGGGATACGTAGGGTACAGGCAGCATGGTGTTAGTCGTGCGTTTGTGTCCTAGATAGCTCAAAGTAAAGGTCAGCATTATAAAACGGAAGGTGGGGAAGGCAGTGAAGAAATTTATGCAGGTATAAAATAAAAATTATGATTTAAAAAAAAAGCTTTGAAGTCTGACTATTGCATTAAGAAATGCACCTGAAATAAATATTCTTTCAGGCCCGGTGTCAGTCATCAGTGCTGAGTTTTAAGATCTGATGTGCGTGTATCTTCATAACCTTTTGCAAATCCTTTGGGAAGGCAGAACAAATGCATTATTACGTCTAAAAGGCATAGAGTCCATTCTTAAATTCATACAACTTGATTCTGTAAAAAGAAATTGAGTGAAGGATTTTCTTTAATTCTCTTAGCTGATAACATAATTAAAAAAAAAAAAAAGACAGTTTTTTCAAGCTTTCTAGTGCACAAGAAGTTCACCACATCTGAAATAGAAGCAGTAATATTCAAAGTACAAGAATATTTAAAATAGATTTTGAGAATAATTGTTACAGAATTTACTTGGTTTTGACAATCAGACCATCACAAAATAGAGAAGGAAATTACTAGTGGTGAAGTAGAAGAGTTAGTTAATATGAGTAGCTCCAGTGGTAAGCAGAGGAAGAAGAGGAAGAAGAAGACTGGGCTGCTGTTTGTGCAAGCTGGAGTGGTTATCTGAGATGGCAATACTATTGCTGATTTGTCTGGTAAATGTGCTATATAGGTTTAGGCTCAATAGTATTAAACCAATATAGCAAATCTGTATAGGCATGTTACTGAAATGTGTCTGGTTTTGAGATCTCAGTTCAGTTAGGCATGAGATTAGTTCACTTCAAAAATAAGGTTTGTTATTATGAGACAGGAAATTCCTCGTTGGGATTTCTTTGTGTTTTCAGGAAAATCGTGACCTCTATTGGCACATCAAGCAATAACTATATTTCTATTGATTTAATAATAATAGAAGTAATGCTGCTTTCCATTCCTGTCTTTTTTTAGCTGTAGCTGACAGCCTGCTAGTACCATCACCCTTATTCCATGCAAATGGTTATGGATCTTTATCTGATGAATTTTCTTTGATAAGTAGCACTGGCATTTTCCTATGCTCTGTTCTGACACTGTTGGGGCTCACAGGGATGCTTAAATAGGATCACAGTGCTTTAGTAAGGAGTGTAAGGAAACAAGTTATGGAAGGAATAAACCAATGCAGAAAAATAGATATATGCATGTATACGTATATCTATATATAGATATAAAAACATACAAATCTATGGAATTTACAGTTTCAACATTTTTTTTTTTCCTTCCTTAAGTTCTTGGTCATTTAAGCCACATGAAGCAAAACCAGTTTGTCCTTTCAGAAGGTCTGAGAAACAATAGTCTGGATAATCTGAAATCCTTTCACCTGTTTTTTATACCACAGATTACTCTGATCTGTTGTGGCTTCTTTTCGGGGGTGGGATGGGGGTGGTAGTGTGGGGGCAGATGGACATGGCGGGGGGGGGGTTTCTTCCAGTTTATCAGCATCCTTCTTAAAGTGTTGTCACCAATACTGGGAATAGTGAAGTGACTTTTGGAGTAGGAGTGCTAAAGCATTGCTTTATTGCTGATCTCAATTCCTGACAGAACAGTTCAGTTCTAATCTGCAGTCATTTTTTATTGCTTCTTTTTCTGCCATCAACCTTGTTGATGCATTTCAGAAAGCTACAGTGAAATTTCTAGCATGCAGTTGCTAATACGGAAGTCACGCACTTTTAGCTGCACACATACGAAACTGCTTATGAGAGTATCAGGAGTTGGAGTTTTGAGGAACTTGGGTCTAATTCTGCAAAAGTGACTTTATCAACTGATCGGTATGGCAAAAAATCATTAGATGTTTTGCAGTCCGCTAAATCAATAGTCCTATTGAACTGGTTAAAAGTATTCAATCTGCCATGTCTCCTAAAAAGACTTCATGGGCAAAAGGTTAACTTACGTGGTTGGATTATGGAGCATTTGTTAGTAGCTGTCAACTGAGGACCTGTCAACCTGGTTGAAATAGGGTTGATGATCTGGCTGATGTTTGGGTCTTGTATGGTATCTACTTTCAGAGAGTTCATTTATTTCTTTAGAGTGTCAATAAGTAAAGAAGTATTTTTTCTTCTAGCAGTTATCGTAGCTTACCTGATATTGAGTTGTTGCCATTTTGCAAGAAGGAGAGTCAACTGTATACTAATTAAGTTGTAAGCTTGAATTTTATTCTTCAAACTTCTCTTCAGAGAAGGTGAATTTTGCGTGGCTTTATTTAAATACGTATGCAAACTTTCTAAATGTTTTCTAGCCTTTAAGTGGGTTAAAAATACTGTTTAATGTCCTACCTTTTACCTTAATAATTGAAGCAGTTACTGTATTTGTACTAAGTGGTTTGTAATTGCTATATAATGTATAGTGTAAACTTTATACCATTTTGTTGGGTTTAAAGCCAACGTAACTGCTATTTTTTTCTGAAAATTTGTGCATGATATTTTTGTTGATAGGGAAGACAATCGACAAACCATCTCAATATACGATGTAAATTTGGGTTGATTTTCCAGCTTTTCAGTAGACTTTCTTAGTCCATCTTGAGCAACTAAGAAACTAGTTACTCCATGGGTTTTCTGATTCTATATTACACAAATACGTTATCGTGCAGACTGCAGAGTATTCATTGTGAAAGATTAGCTGACTTGATATCTCAAGGTGAACGGTGCCTTTATATGCATTGGTGCTTCTAAAAAACCTGGGTGTTTGTAACTTCATTTAATAGTTTTGGTTGAAAAAATGTCTTTAACACATTAATTTTTGATCAGCCTGTGTTCATTACTGATTATGTATATATTTTGCAGAACTAGAGTGATGTTAGAAGAGGAGGAGGGAGGGAAGGTTTCTGGCGATCACACTCAGTGTAGTTAAAGTACGTAAATTGAGTGTGACGGATTTTGATGGCCAGTACTGCTCACGGAAGGCTGCGCCTTGTATGCTGTAATATCATCGGGCTCCAAAAACTTTGACATTGCCTAGGCCTGGCATCAAGTTGATTCGTTATGCAGACACACTGCCTGCTGCTCTTTGTAGATATTGGCTCTGTCTGTCTGTGGAAGTGCTTGCTTGGCTGTCTTACTGCAGCGCAGGAACATCTGAACATCTCTCTCCTCTCCTTAGAAAGTACAGTGAGGCTTTGTTTTCCTCTGACAGTGGTATATGGAAGCTGCTGTTAACCTTGATCTAACTTCAGTTTTTGTTGGAGGAATAATTTTACCCCTTAAGTACAAACTCTGGATCAGGATTTCATCTTGACGTCGTCTTTCATGCTTTAAAAAATCCTTTACTCTCTTTGGTGTTCTGCTAGACTAATGGTAGTACACTATTTGTCTTTACAGAGATAATTACAGTGTTTTAAGTGCTGTTGCCCTTAAAAAAAGAAAGCTAGGCCTTTTCTATGTAGCCATTTCTACACTTCAACGGTATAGTAGAGATTGGGGAATAAGGCAGTCTTATTGTATGTGCGTGGTGATTTGGTAGATAGATTCAATATAGTTTGGGTAATGACAAATTGATACGGTGTATCTGTGCAACAGGTTGATTTTTAGGACTTTGATCTGTGTCAGTAGATCTGACGTTATCTTGTAGATCACACATTTTCTTGTGCTTTTGAAATAAAGCTTTAAAATAAATGAACCAGCTACATCTGAATTGAATCTGGCTTAGAAAGGCAGGCTATGTAAAGCTTCTAGCATTAGGTAAGTGTATTGTGTGTAAGGTAAGACAGTTTCTGCCATTTGATAAACGTGGTGCGTAAGAATTAGTACCGATGTTGAGTATATTCTTCTTTCTCAGTAAATTGTCATTTATCATTCAATATAGAGACTCTAGAAACTTGGAAATATGTCACATTTCATTATACATGGCTTCTGCTTGTAGCGCTTCCTTAATTAGCTTCCTTGTAGCAGTATGTATGAATTTCAGATGTTAATCCTGATGTCCCACCATACTGTGCCTTGCTGTTTTCCAGTCGGATGCAAATATTGTGTTTGTTCATTCAAAAAATGTTTTAATAGAAATACCGTTATTCTGTAAGTAGTGATGGGTATCCCTTCGGGCTAAAGAGGTTCCTGCATGCAGCCGTTTACATGTTAAATCATGCCACGTTAAGATACCACGTACAAACTTTAAAAATTAACTTTGGAGGATAGGAAGATGTCCAGTAAATAACAGAAACAAGGAACAGGCTACTTCTTCACTGGCCTGCCTCCACAGCCTTTTCTTTCACAGGATAATTATAACTGTAAATCATTAATTCTGTAACCGCTTAAAAAAAGCTGTGTTTATCTTATCATCAGAGTGTGTATTGTCAGTGTATTTGTCAGCATCAAAACGTATTTGCATTGAAGTGGGGAATTATGCTTCAGGCACTACCAACAGTCTGAAGAGAGGAGTGTTTGTACAAGTCGTGAGACTTTATGGAATTTGTTTTATGTGAAAATACAATTGACTCTTTTTTTCATCTTTCAGCTGGTCAGTATTGGTTCTTCTTATAACTATGGCAATGAAGATCAGGCTGAATTTTTATGTGTTGTCTCGAAGGAATTGCATAACACTCCTTATGGCACAACCAGTGAACCCAGTGAAAAAGCAAAGGTGAGTTACTAGACATTGGACTGAAGAAATGGTGTTGAATTGGGTGGGCTTCACAAGTCATGATAGATCTACCTCTGTTCTGGACCATTATTTAACTGTCCTTTTTTCAAGTCTAATAATGATTCCCTGTCCATTGTGTGAGGGACTGTAAATGGTACGGTCAGCATGCGTTTGTTATGCATGCCTGAATTATTTGAATACAACGCTCTGTACTTTTTCAGTACCTGTTTTTTTTTCAGGTATTGGCAGATATTTGCTCTTTACGGCTGAGAATCTAGGTTTTGTTTCTTATACATTTGAATAACACTGGTTCAGTTAAAAACTGGCTTTTTTGCTTGACTCCAGCTGAAGAAATCTTACTGTCAAGAATGGAACTTCTAAGATGCTGTCTCTGTAAAACAGTCATGTGCAATATGTTATAAAATGAGGGTACTTGCTAATGTTTTCTACCAAGGGTTCTACCAAGTTTACTTTGTGTAACCGACTTTACAAAAAGATTGTAATGGGCACGGTATCTTAGCATTTTGCTCAGTTGTATTTCAGGATTTGTACAACGGAAAACTTAAAACCGCAGCTGACTAGCCATAAAGCAGAGCAGTTCTGTAATGTAAGTGTATTCAGTGTCATGCGTAGTGAACAGCTTTTATCATTGTATTGCTGCTTTGTATGAGGAGATAACTACAGACAAACTGGAAACTCCTGTATTTGCCTTAAAAGCTTTTGATTTCCCCTATGTAGATGGAAAACAATTGGTAAAAAGCTTGCTTTTTCGAGAATCACCTTCAAAGAAATTGTTTTTGAAATAATGCTAAGAATGGAGGCCTCAAACAGATAAAACTTCGTTACTTTCTATGCTTTGTAACATGCTTATGCAGCTACCCATATGGAGTAATTTTTATAATTTGCACTCCAAGCTGTATGTTGGATTCCTAGTGAAATGAGTAATTTATATTCGTCACTGTTGAGATAAAACTTCCGAAGAGTTTTAAAGGATTACTGTAGTCAGGGGTAAACGGTGAAACGGGGTAAGCCATGTCTCACTCTTTCCAAACCCTAGTTAAGGTCTGCTTTTGCCAGGATTCTTGAGGAAGACTTTGAAAGTTGACGTGTTAGAGGTGTCTGGTAATAATTTAGGGCTGAGATATCTACCTAAAATAAAATGTGGAATTCTAGAGCCTAATAAACATCTTCATAAGGAGTGGTAGTGCATCGTCAGGTAATTTCAGAAGTTGCCAGAGTTACATTGCATCCTTAATGTAAAAGAAAATATGGATCAAATGCAAGTGTTAAAGATGAAAAACAAAAGCTAGTTCAGACTGCATTACAGCTGTGTAAATTGAGTGGCACTGAGAGAGGCTGTCTTAGGCCTCTCCGTTGATGTGCTGCTTGGTCATTGTTTCAGAGATGAGAGCAGAGCAGAGCATCATTTGACCACTGTGATGAATAGGAATTACTGTTAATTTTGGTTGGAGATACAAACATTCACTCCTTTTGTCCTGGAAGAGTTAAGCTGTTGCTAGCAATTAATAGGCAATACTTGAAGAATTCTTTTATGTATTATGTTTCTAAATGATCGTATTTTTGTATATAGGTATATGTTGTGACTGGGAAAAAAAGGAAAAAGAATTAATTTTTTTCTTGAGAGATTTCTGGCAGCAGTGTTCAGGAATCTTGACTTTGGGCGCTGTTATCGCCACAGTTCCATCTTAGCAAGCGTTATCCTCTAGTCTCAGTAGTGTCTGAGTTGGTCTTCAAGAAGTTCATATGATTGAAATTCTGGTATCCACTGTTATATACAGAATAGTATGTTCAGGTACTGGGACTGACTTTTAGATGCCATAAGAAAGTCTTCTTACTACTTTTACAGCAGACTGAGTTAGAGAAAAAAAAAAACCTGCCAGTATGTAATTTTTATTGACAAGCACTTCAGTTTTAGTTAATAGTCCAGGATTTTCAGAGTAGGAGAATGTATCTTCTGATAGCTATCTAATCAAGCTTCACCTTCATTCCTTCTTAGGAACGTTTTTCTTGTGTTTTCTTTTGTTGGTTAACTGTCAGCATAATAAGTTAGTAGATGGCTTCTGTGTAACTTTCTAATACACCTAAGCAAAGGAAATTCATCTTAAGTGGTTCCAGTGGCTTTTACTGGTAGCGATGGCACAACCAAAAGGTAGCCTGTATTCCCACAAGCATTCTTCTCTTTCGTACCACTTTGTTGACCTGACTATTGGCTTCTATCTGCTGACTTCAGGATATTTGAAAGAGGAAATTGTCATGAAATCTGTTACATTCCTTCTTGAAACGGTCAGCTGTCATGCTTTTTTGTACAAGGAGTGGAGGTCCCAGGTAAAAGTGAATAAATGTCATTGCCAGATGCTTCAGGTGTAAGTGGATTGTACTTTCTTTGCAGCTCTGACTCACTTGCGATCTCTTCTTTTCCCTTCCTTCTTCTATACGTGCTGCATGCTGCATGACACTCAGAGTGAGGATGAAGAAACGGATTACGATATGAATGACTCAGATTAAGTGTAAATGTCATGGTGAGCACTAGCTGCCCTAGGATTTTAACCAGATGCTTTTCTGCCCCATCCAACTCCCACCCCTACTAGTGCTGTCCTTTGGCTAGTCCTGGTGGTGTGTGTGTGTTTGTGATTATAGTTGTGGCATGGTTAGCAAAGATAGAATTCCTGTTCTGGATATTGCTTCTTTGACGAAATAATTAGTGTTGCTTTTATAAACTGTATTGTGAGTAATTCCTCTAAAGCGTCGCTGAGAAAGAAAGTTCTTCATGTAGATTCTAGGACCAGAATTGCTTTTCATTCTTATTTCACGTGCACCAGCTTTTCTGTCAAATGGGTTTTTTACGTGTAGGGGGATCTGACGCAAACTTACCGTACGTACATTTTCAGTAAATGTCCGATTTGGCAATAATTTAACAAACTTATTTTTGAAACTAAGGATTTTTTAGTAAAGATGTGACAAATATAAGTAAATAGTGTGAGCTTGGTGCTACAGTTGTATTTATCACAGGAAACAACTCTGGGGAGGGATCCTTTCCACTGTAGTTTGACGTCCGATTGAAGAGCAAGTCACATTAAAAGTTACAAGTGGAAGAGCAAAAAAAAAGCTGCATCTGAAAAAACAACTTAGGCACTTTTCCTAATGTGTCTTTAAGTACCGCTCATATTTATTCCGCTCTCTAGTTTCTAGAAGATAACATACCATTGAATGTTCAGTGGTATGGTGTGGGTGGTCACTTGAGGCAGTATAAATTGAAGATATTTACCATTGCATGAGCTTAAACTTCAGCTTCTCACGTATACACCTGAACTTTTTAGATGTAAAGCAGCCTTACACTTATCTCTGAAGTTTGGACGATGCTCTCAGGCACATGGTGTGATTTTTGAGGTTGTCTTGTGCAAGGCCAGGATCGTCACTTGATGATCCTTGTGGGTCCCTTCCAACTCAGGATGTGCTGTGATTCTACGAAGTTGCTGCACATGGCTGAAGAAGAACCTACATTATTTTCTAAAATGATGCTAACAGAAGCTACTGCTAGGGTAGAGTAATGCCTTTTGCCGGATCTTCAAGAATGGCTGAAAGGAATGGATCAAATCCGAAACTTTATTGAAACAAAGTAAACTGGCACTCTACTGTAATTGAATGTAATATTCTTAAGGTGCCTGACAGGCAAACAGTCCTTAAAACGCTTCTCTATCAGCAGCAGCTTTATTTTGAGTGGGAAGAAATAGTTTTCATGTTCTGCTTCCCTAAGAAGCAGTCACACTCAGGCCCCTATATGAGAGTTCATTCAGCATTGTTTAGAATTTATAAGCCGGCTTTGGATCTGGTGCACCCGTAGGGAAAATAGACCAGAAATACAAAAATAAGGAAAATTCTCTATACGGCAGATCTGTACTAGGGTTGGAACAGTCCCCAGTATCAGTACAGCCTGGGTGATAGATGGATTTACTGGAGCATTGCAGAAGACTTGGAGATACTGGTGGGTGAAAACCTGAATATGAGCCATCAATACTTGCAGACTAGAACGCCAGCTATCCAGGACTGCAACAAAAGAAGCATGGCCAGCAGGTTGAGGGAAGCGATTCTCCCTCTCAACTCTACTCTCATGAAATCCCACCTGGAATGCCGCATCCAGCTCTGGGATTCCCATTACAAGAAAGACCTGCGAGAGGATCCAGAGGAGAGACGCGAAAATGGCCTGCGGGCTGGAACACCTCTCCTGTGAAGACAGGCTGAGACAGTTGGGATTGTTAGGCCTGAAGAAGAGAGGCCCAGGGCCAATGTTACTGCATTTCCGACACTTAGAAAGCCTTATGAGAAAGATGAAAAAAGACTTTTTACCGGGGCTCATGGTGACAGGACAAGGAGTGAGGTTTTTAAACTGAAAGAGGCTAGCTTTAGATTGGATATAATGATGAGCATATTCTTAACCATTAAGGTGGTGAGACACTGGCACAGGTTGTCCAGAGAAGCTGTGGCTGCTGCATTGCTGGAAGTGACCAAGGCCAGGCTGGACAGGGCTTGGAGTAACCTGGGACAGTGGAAGGTGATGCTGCTCATGGCAGGGGCTTAATGAGATGATCTTTAATATCCCTTCCAACCCAACCCACTCTGTGATTCTATGATTTCCCCTTCAGTAGAGGTAAAGGTTCCAGAAGAAGTACCGAGAAAAGTGTTTTAAAATATTGCCTGGTGGAATAGAATTTTCTGCCTTATATTGGGATTACTGGCTCAGTAAAGCGTGCAAAGTTCAGTGTCCGAACTGTCAGATCTGGCTCAGGTTTATCTTATTGCGTATCTGATGCTACAGAAAATAGTTCTAAGTCTTTTAATCTTGCAAGTACTCTTCTAGGAAAGAATGAGCTCAAATACTTCATATTAAATCGGAAAGATTAACAAAATTAATAGATCCGGTATTACTTTCTAGTTTCACAGGTATTTGTTTCAGCCATGTTTTTGTCTCTGTTGAATATGGTTTCACTTACTGACTCCGTTTGCTGGGTCAGACTGTTATCATCTATTACGGGCGTCTACTCCAGCACTTTGTTCTCCGCTCTGACCAACGGCAAATACTTGGAGAAGGAGTTTTAAGTATGAAACATTTCTGATGTCTACTCCTGATACATTTCCCCACCTTCTAGTAAAACTCAGTTTGGGAGTTTTGGCTTCAAGCCTTCATCCAGGTCATTGTATAGAAGCTACAATGACACTGTAATACCATGAATTGGTATCGGTGTCACCATCTTCTCTTAAGTTTATCTAGTCCCTTTTTGCATGTATTACGGAAGCAGTTGCTGAGTAATTTACGGAGCCTGTTTTCTCCACTCAGAATTCACTTACATCTTTCCTACAGTTTCATATGAAATGCTTTTTGCTTAGTACACATGGTAAATTATCTTCATGACATAACTGGTGTTTGCTTCTAAAATATACCTTAAAGCATGTCATGGCCGGTGGAAAATGTCTTTCTCTATTCTGGAAACTTTTCAAAGTAGTCGCACTGACATCTGGCTTCGTAACTTCAAAACAATAACACCGAATTTGAAATGAAAAAAAACTTTGTATGCACAAAGCTAGATCCAGGTATAGGAGAGAGTACAGTGAGCGGGTGATAAAGTGGATTCTTTTTTTTTTTTGAGCTAATACCACACTGTCTCTGAACTGTCCCTGAGCTACACAAATGGTAATGGATTTTTTATGAACTCCAGCCCTTAAAAAATCCTATGGAGTTGTGCAAAGCAGGTGAGACCTTGCTTGACTTCAGTCACTATGAAAGATATAATAGACATTTTAGCAATATTGAAAGGAAACAAAATACCTAGACTTTTAATATTTAAAACCATACTTAAACTGTTGTGCCGTATTAAGCGATTGCTAGCCTTTACCCTACAAGCACAGAGATTGAAGTGTTTGCGTGTGCTGGCAGATCCTGCGGGCTGGAATGTGCTACTGAGTGTTGTAACATCAGGCTGCACGAAGATCATCATAGAAGGAAATTCCTTCTTGAAGGCAGCTCTGCCATTGTCCAGGGATTGTGCCTTTGCTTTCTTTCAGCTTTTGAAATCAAGAGCCCTTCACAATACTAAGAAAACTGTCAAGAAGCAAAAGAAAATGAAGTACCATAAGTATCATGAGTCTTTTACTTACAGATTAACATTCTTAAGTACTTGGGCTCAGCACGTTTGAAGCTTTGCCTAATGCTTTGTTTGCCTTTTGTCACGATTGCTTCTACAGCCTGCTGACACAGTTCTAGAGTACTACACAGCCCGAGAGTTGACCATTATTGCTGGTTATGATTCAGTTTAGAGCAGCAACATTAAAATATTGTTGCTTGAACAGTCAGTCCTAAGACTTGGATCCTTTCCTCTCTGGAGGAGCCAAAAAAAACTGAAACAGAAAAGGAGAAAAAATAGTCAAACTGGAAGTAGAAGGGGTGTTGTTGATTTAAATCTTGCCAGATTGTACTTGGCCTTTAAAAACTTCTTGCATCATTGCACCCAATGTGCCGCTTCTGCACATTTTGATTTGCTAGTTCATGTTTTCAATACTAATTTATGGAACACAATTTATATCTGAAACTTCAGAAAGTTAAGGACATTTTACTGGAACACAAAAAATGAAGATTAAATTCAGTTTCTAGTAAAGTACCCAGGTTAATTTACCGCGTAGGACCTTGTGATCTTCCGAACTAGATTGAGGTGCAACGGCTTGCTTTTTACAATTGCCAACTCTCAAGTCTTATTAGTGTATTAATTATTTATATTAATAATACTCAATTCCTAGCAGTGTTTTACATCTGTTTTAATGGTATTTGATAGTAGACATTGTACATATCGGTCTGGTTTTTTTCAGCTTTAAAGCACAGACCCCAGGAATGTACTCGAACCAGTACATAACCTGATACATTACCGGTTATCTAAAATAGTCATTATGTTGCTCTTTGATCTCCATGCTTTAGGAATGACAGTGAGCTAATTTTCATTTATAGAATTTTTATTGGTCTATTTCAGATTTTGCAAGAACGAGGTTCCAGAATGTGAAGACAGTATTGAACGGTGACAATTTTTTTTTCTTTTATTCGAAGATGCAGTGAATTGTCACACTGAAGAGGCTCAGCTGCAAAAGAAAAAATCTGATTTAGACAATTTTCTGTTGATCTGGGTTCAACCATATTTGCCTGTAAGCTGGTGTCAACTTCTGGAAGCATTGCAAGATTACATAATGGGAATAGATGGTGTGGGAGTGTGTGTTAAGTTTTGGTTATAGTGCATGGTTGTACTCTCTTGTTGGCTGATTGGCACTGGTCGTTTGAAAAGAAATGACCATGTACTCACATTTTCCTCGGAGACATGTAGCACTTGATGTCTGGTGCTGGATGACCCAATGTTGATCGGTTTGGCGACATTTTCCTACTAATCATTGTAAACCTTAAAAGGACAATGCAATTGGTGCTACACACACACACACACACACACACACACACACAAATGTTACAGCCCACAAATGCAAGTATTTGGGCACACATTGTTTTAGACTCAGTGTCAGCCCCAGTTGACTGTATTATACTGCACATTCCTTATGGCTCTGTGACATAATCTGTTATGTAATAACAGCCTAGGAGATCAACTGAAACTAGCACGTGTAAAAGTTACACAACAGAGAAAAGGTTTCTCAAAAGGGTGTATATATTGACTGGATGTGTAGCTTTTTTTCAATACCCAAAGGGAAGACTAAACTCAGAGAAAATGGCCTTCATCTGAGTTATTCTTGATGTTCCCTCTGTTAAAACAGTCTCCTGCAAAAGTTATGCTCCAGTCCTGGTCACATGCTTGAAAGGGGAATCAAAATTCACTGAAAATGACCAACTGAACATTCTGTTTCTTTGGAGATGTTTGTACTCATATGTGTGTTTGTGCTTTTATAAAATGCCTATAAGCATTGAACTGTGTGGATTAGGGTAGAGATTTTTCTAGAGCCGAAGGTTTTACAGAAATGGCGGCTGGCTAGTCCTAGGTCCCTGTCTCTATGACTGGGATTAAAATCAACCTTAGTGTGAACATAAACTCGTCCAGTTGAAAAACCATTTTACTTTGGATATTCAGGATACCTGTAATCAACCTTTCTCTTTCTATACAGTTTCAACTATGCAGTTAAGAGCAGTGTTTGAAAAGAATGTGGTGCAGCTTTGTTAGTTTGTCCTTGATGAAAGCTAATACACAAGATCGGAGCTTTCTAATACACTATGTTTTGAGCAAAATCTTTAGCACATCTTTAAAACACTTAATGAGATGGACTGTATAAAACTTGGCTTCATTGACTCACGGAACGAGTGGAAGGGAGTTTCAAAAAGCTACAAGATGGTTTTAAATTCTAAAGACATTACAGTTTTCATTCTTAGTAATTTTAGAATGTATGCATATACCGTAGGTAATCCTTTACACGAAAGCCTGATTTTCAAACACCCAGGGTCTACTCTTTTTTTTTTTTTTTTTAAAAAAGGACTTACACATTGATGAAAGTTTAGCAAAACAATTTGTAAGAAACATTTCTACTAAGCAGGTTAAGCAATGGGCTAAATGTTTTGTCCGTGTGCCTAATGCTCGAAAGGATTTGTAATGCATTTTGTGACTTGGATGTGGTCTGCGCAGGAAGCTGCTGGCCCCTCCACAACACACAAAATTTTCGTCTTTTTTTAAGAAGTTAAAACAGAATTTAATTTACTAAAACTGTAATTGCGTAGGGGGAAACGTTTATACTTTTATACTTTTTTAGGTACCCATATTTTATCGGCTTAAATTGAGCACACAGATTTCCCCTAAATAGCGACAGATTATCTTGTGTATCTGAAAATAAGCATAACAATTGTCTGTGTTAACTGCATATTAAAACATTTCTTCTGCTGCAGTAGTCACTGTGTTTTTAAACAGTATGACTCCACCAGATTCTCTGAGCTCCCCAGCTCATGGAATTGCAGCCAACCACGTTACTTGTTGTTTTCTTGATGTTCTCTACAGAGTAATTCAGCATTGATGTAAGTGGATTTTAACGCCTAAAATGCCAGTTTTACAGTGATCCTTCTGAATCAGCGTTTCTGTTGTCTCTCTAATTTAACCCATGAAGGTCAGACTATTTAATAAAATGAAATTTTCCTGAATGACATCAGCAAAGCATGAGTAACAAACTGAGCAAACTGAACAAATTTAGAATATGTAAAAGGGTGGGTTTTTCTAAGTATGGGGGTTTTTTTCCACTGGAGTATTTCCAGTTTTAAAACCTGAATTTATTATGAGATTATCTGCAGTCTAGTTTACACTGTATTCCTGCCATAGCTAATTTTAGGGAAATGAGTGTTTAATAATTTTTTGCACTTTGTTTCCAATACCTCATAAAGATTTTAAGAAGGAAAGAAAAAAGAGAGAACTTTAGTAGGCAGGTACCTTGTAAATTATTTTAGATACGCTGTTGTTTGAGACCACCTGAACTAACTACCTTCCTGTTCTTGCTGTTGTCATTATTGCTTAAATTTTTGTGATCATGCAAGCCTTTCAGATAGATGGAAATGCTATCTTCAGCTTTTTTCAAGGCGTTAAGAATTTATTCCTAAATGAGTTTTGTTTCTTCTTGTTTGACTGTTGCAGTTTCAAATGAAGTTAGTGACAGTAACAAGATAATTGCATTAGACTCCAGTCTGCATCACCAGGTTTTGCAAACATTGCTTCATCCGTTAAGATCTTGCAGGATGAAGTACTGTACCTGTACAGTTTAAACTGGAGTCCTTTGTTCCTTTTCTACTGTTTGGAGAGTACCTACCTGAGAATTGCCTGTGACTGTGGAGAGCTGAGGGGTTCACTATCAGGCTGGAGCTGCAAAGCTGTACTGCAGACCCTTTTGACTTAACTCTGGATTTACACTGCTCCTGTATTCTTAAATCAGAACAGTATTCCAGGTTAGAACTTTAAATCCTGAGCTTGAAGAGATCATAGCAGAAGGAATAAAGCAGGAAGGGAGAGATACTAAATTCCTTAAAGGCATTTACATGACAAACTTCTTGCAAAGCTTGTTCAGAAACAGAAGTTCAAATTTGCTATAGCAATTTCTTGCTTTGAGTTAGGAAACAGCATAGTCTTGGCCTTAAGTTTTCTCAGAGGCTATTTTCTGTTATTGGAGATGACAATTTTATGTTAAGTGCTTTTGACTTCTTCGGGCGGCGAGTGAATCAGAGTTTGTCTGCAATGAGCAAGTAATTCTGAGGTCTCAAAGACGTGAATGTCACATGGTCCATAATAACTGTCCAAACGTAGATTCTGACTCAGCAGCTCCCAGCCCAAAGATTACCTGGGATTTTGTCCTACTTACTGTGGGATTTCCATGGATTGTGGTTAATTGCAGTTTTTTTATCCCACAGCAATTTAATTGTGCGTCAAAGACTTGATTGAATTTAGAAGTTTATCTTGATTCTTTACTAAAGTTTCTGTCGTCAGAATCACATACTCATAAAATTTGGAAAACGTACTGTGTTTTTTTTCAAACTCAGATTTCTTGTAATGATAAAAGTTCCTTTCATCTTGCATTGTAGCATTTGGAAAAGCTATTTCTTAAAAAATGAAGCTCGATGAATCCATCCGACTTCTTTGTTTTCAGATTTTCTTTAGACAATAGCTGTGTAGCTCCATTTCTAGAACATGAATGCACAGTTTTGATTGATTAGAAACAGGATTATTTCCTGCAGATTCAAAAATTGAATCGATCTCCTCTTTTTCTGAGAGAGGTGGTTTGTTGGGGGTTTTTTCAGGAGAAAAACGAAAACTTCTGGCCGATTAAACAAAAGATAACTCGTTTGCAGGCCTGCAACCGAGGGAACACGTCTGCTGAGTAGAGTGATAGCGTTATCAGAAAAGTGCTTCTCATAACAGAACACTGTTCTGTGAATGTCTGTTGAGGCTGCTGAGAGTTGTCAGTCTCTTTTTGAGCTGTAGAGAGCTACCACCAGCAAATTACACACATTAATTACAAGTTTTTATTAATATTACAAAAAAGAACTTGGAGTGCAACAATGCAATAGTATCTGGTTCAGTGGAATTAGATAGAATCTGGATTATAATTATTCAGGTATACTGGAATACATTCCTTGGGAAGTACTGGGAGAAGAGTGAAGTTGTCCTGGGCTTTTTAAGGAAGATCGAAGTCAAATGAAAGAGAGCCTGGAGATGAAGTTTGGGATTTTGTTCACTTGAGACGTGATAAAATCAGAAAGTGTCATTCTCCTATTTCATTCTCTCTTTCAACACATCAAAAGTTTCAAGTTTTTAAAATGAACTTTTTCAATCGGCCCTTGAACTGTGGGGTTCTTAAAAAGAGATGAAATTTTGTTACGCCTTTAACAGTGTCTGTTATCTTAAGACAGTTGGGTTAAAACCTGAGTGGTCATTGGAGAAGTGTGTTTTCTAACACAAAAATTTTGAAATACTTAAGCCTGAGAATGCTGCCCATTACTTCATTATAGTTTAGACTGCAGTTATATCCAGTTTTAAGGACAATCTTGGGATCTCATGTGGGTTTTTGTGTAGAATCACTGATTCTTTAAATAGTATGAATATTCAGTTTAAAAAAAAAAAAGTTCACTCTCTGAACTCAGTGTCATATAAGTTTTCTTTTGTCTCACAAAAATCAGGAGCTGTCTTTAAAGGCTTCTTAATGAACAGAGGCTTTCAAGGGCTAAATAGATCTTATTGTCCAGTTTGCCTCAATGACTGTCAGAAGGAACTCTCCATTTTCAGAGCAGAAATGCTAAGGGCTAAAATGCTTTCCAGGGCTCATTTGAGGTTCCAGAGACATACAACATTTAAAAAACATCTAGTCTGTTTTCCTTTCAACTCATGGACTCTAAAATAACTTTTTAAAATGGCTGAACCAATTGCAGATGTAAGCGTTCCTATATGGCTTGTATTTTCAGTATCCAGATGGGGTAAGAGCACACTAGACAAGGCGGTACACTTACCCCCCACTTTATTATTACCTTTGCTGAAATGTAACAACTTTTGTGAACAGCAAAAAGAAAGCTTTGAGGAAGAATCTGCCCCAGGAAATTGTCACAGAATATTTCTTTGCAACTTAGTTGATCTTTACTTTAGCAAGGTCTACCAAAGCATAAACTTCTCAAAAGTTCAGTGAATAGATACTGCTGCAAATACAGCTTTCTGCATGCATCGAAGGGTTCTCTTCCGGATGTTGTGTCTTAATAACTAGTATAACGAGAGAAACTTTTTAAAAAGTTATTTTGCTACTTTGGGGGTGAGTGGAAGGGGGAATAGGTTCTGTGACAGTGCTCTCCTTGACTTAGAAAGCTGAGCCTAAATTTGGACCTAAGACCTGTTGCGATTTTGAGGCCTCGTCATCTGAAATGTAAGAGTAAATGTATTTATTATGTATGTGGTTCTTGCTACTTTTGAAGATTTTCCAAAAGCTTATGCACAACTTTACTCACATTAACTTGGCTCGTGTGTACTTGCTAGAATGAAGCAAGTGCCAAGGCACTCTTAAAAGGAATGTTGCCAACCTCTCTACCTGGAACCGAAACAAGATCACCAAACCGAAGAAGTATCAAATGGCAGCTTTTTCCACCTGCTTCTGTCCTTGTCTTCACCTCAACCTAGCTATGAAAAATCTACTTCCTATGCACTCTGTAGGCCCACCTACCCAATTCAACAAATGTTGGGTTTTTTTTTCCTTTTCCTCCAAATCACTGGTCTCAAAATTAGTTGTGCATCAGCTGTTTGTGCTTATACTCAAGTGGCCGTACTTGCAACATGTTATTTCCTGGATAGTGGATTAGCAATAACACTTTATTTTGTGCCAATTCGTTATCTCTGAAGTGTTCTTACTGCAGCAAAATTTGAGTTTTGATTTGGTTTTAATGCATTTGCATTAACCAAAACTCATAGCGCGGACACAGACAAGAAATTGAAGTCAGGGAAATTTCCCTGGAAAAAAATCTGCTAGGGCTTCCCAAATAATTGGAAGGTGGTTACAGTTAACCATCACTTTCAAAACAAACATACGAATGAAATGTGTGTGGGTATTTTTTTAACTTCCTTTTCATAACACTAGTGTATTGTAAACTGCATGAAATAAACCTGGTTTTTTCCCTTTTAAAGTGTGGTGTCTTACATCTGTCTTTTCTAAATGCACTAAATGATATTAATAGTGTCATATCACCGATAATTCCTAGTTTAGCACTTCGGATGTAAAATGTAGTTGCATATTTGTGCAGTGATTCAAAGCATTAACCCTTTCTCCTTTGTTAAGGAGATGTATCCTTTACTGCTGCCCCAAAGAGTTTGTCACAAAAATGTTCGGTTTATTCAGATATATATCAGTTTGGAAATTATTTTCCTTTGCGGTTGCTACGACTTGCTGATCATTATAGGAGGAAATAGTTGTCTCTTATATGGATATATAATCGCACGAGTAAGTTTTGACTAATCACTTTGCATCCCTTTTCTTTTGCACGACTCAAAAATCACCCTGCCTAACATTAAAGATTCTAGAATCCACTGATAATGCTTCCTTTGTTTGAAAAACTAAGGGAAATTGATGCTTTGTAATAAGGCAAACATATAATAAGTTTCAAGGATAGAAATGGCTGAAGGAAGTAAATGATTTAAGTAACAAGTACAGGTTGTTGAAATTATGCAGGAAGTTTGACAGCTGTGTCCTCTACCGATATAGAAAAGTTCATAATTGAGTATTAGTACTGAGAAGACCACTGGACAGCTCTTATTTTGCAAACTGCTGGTAAGAATTTGAGAAGCTAAGACCCATGATTTTTAAAATCTTAAAGGCTGTATAGTTACATACGAGGTGAATTTCATCTTAAGAGTTTAATCAGTTTTACGTGCAAAGCACATTCTATTATTTCCGTATATGTCCAGCAACTTCAGTAAAATTGTGTTATTTTGCTAAACTAATTTGCTGCATTTAATTGCATTTGAGTTTTCCTAAAATACGGGCTAAGAACAAACATTGCTGTAGTAGTCATGTACAGCAATTACAGTAATTAAGTAGTCAATGCGTGCATCTGTATTTTCATCAGACTGTCCTACTAAAAGTATTTGCAGTTTAGGGTCGACCAGCTTGACTTTCAAGCCGGATTCCTGCTCTGCGTATCTGTTGCGTCAAGTGTTTTCACCAGTTAGGAAAAGTGAGAGCATAAAAAGGACAAGTGTCTACCGTGAACTAGAAACCAGGTTATAAAGGGGACATAAACGAGTAAGTCACGAGCAACCTGTGTGGCTCTTTTGTGACATTTAGAGTTCATTTGGCACTAGTTTTCCTTTTCAGTGGGAAGTTTCACTTCAGAAAGATGGAAATGATCCTGCAAATCCACCTTTCAGCGTGCTGTTCATCTTTCAGCGTGCTGAAGTCTTGCCTGGTAGTCATAAACACGTAGTCCATATGTATGTGATATTCTCAGAGATTGTAATGTGTACAATTTCGTGAGAGAGATCCCGTAAGCCTAGTGTTAAGAGTTTCCACTGCTTTTTGTAGTGCCACTATAATTGTGTGCAAAGTTACACAGGGGAGTATATGTTCGTCCTGGTGCACCATGGGCATTTGCTGCTGGGGAAAGGTTTCTTAGCTAGAGTGATCTTCAGCATGTATTTTGATTAGGGCCGATTGAAATCTAGGTGATTGTTTATTGAAATAGTCAATTGTACCGTTCCCAAGAAAACATTTTGAACTTTAATACTACATAGAACATAGTTCAAGTAACATTGACACAGACCAGCACAAGGCACAGCTGGGCAGAGGTTTCAGGACTAAAAATTCCTCTTGTTTCATTAAGAAAGAGAAGTTCAAGGTAAGAACAGAATGTGATTCGTACTCTTACTTGCCACTAAAAATGCGTTCTAAGAAACCCGAACAACACTCCTCAACACCCTTCCTGCCCCTCAAGGCAAGGAAACCAAACCAAACCAATAAACAAACCAAAGGAAAACAAAACCCAGGGTATAAATCCCGTAAAGGTCAGTGAAACTAGCGCGGGCGGGAGCCGAACTGAAGACCGCCTTCCGTCCCGCCTCCCAGCGCCCTGATAGGTTCCTCCGCCTGCCCATCAGCTGCGAACGCCCCTCCAGAGCAGGCGGCCCATCCTCCAATCAGGCCCGGCTAGGCGCAGTGGGCGGGGTTCGGCCCGGCTCGAGCGCGGCCCGCCAGACCTGCGCGCGCCCGCCGACGGACCAGGCGTTCTTAAGTCGCAGGCGGCTCCCACAGCGCCGGAGGTAAAAATTAACTCGGCTTTTTGCCGGAGCCGGTGGGAGCGAGAGGCGCGAGGAAGTGATCGGCTTTGGGATAGCCCCGCGTGGATTTTTTCCGGTGCTTCTTACTCAGGCATTGTTGGGGGCACTTCTGGGTCCTGCGTCGAGAGGACGCGCAAAGCGTGACGATAGAATCGCAGACGGGTCGGGCCGAGGGACAGAATAGCGCTTTCGCGCTCCGTGCCGAAGCGAGAGGGAGGGAAACTCCGGAGTGGAGACAAAGCAGGGGGAGCGGGAACATCCGGGTCACTCGCGCGGCCTCGATCCGGGACACGCGCGGCGGCGGCGGCTCTCGGTGAGGCTCGGCCGGGAGTGGGGCCAGGTGGCCCCGGGGTCGGGGAGCGGAGCGGGGCTGGGCCGGGCTGGCGCACCTCGCCTGCGATGGGACGGGACGGGACCGGCGGCCACGGGCGGGAGGGCCCGGCAGTTCCTGCCTTGTGGCCTGGCCGGCCGCCGCAGCGCTGCCCGCCTGAGGCTCTGAGCGCCCCGCAGGTCTCGGTGGTGGCGGGTGGAGGTCGCCGAGCAGCGCGTGGAAGCGCTGGGCCTGCCCGAGCCCGTCCCGCCCCGCCGGGTATCTGCCCGGGAACGGCGGGCGGGCCCGGGATGCCCCGTGCAGGCCTTGGGCGCTGCCCCGGCCCCTCGCGGGGCCGATGGGACCAGCGGCCCTCGACGGTGGCGGGCGGTGCTCGACCCTGTCCAATTACTTGGCCGTCGAACACCGCGCCCGTCGTCGCGCGGCATCTTCTGTTGTTTAACGTGAGACTGCCGTCGCCGCTCGGCCTCTTCTTTCTCTGGCCGCAAGCAGAGGAGACTTTCTATCCTAGTCCAGAGTTTGCGTGCTTTGATTAAAGCTCAGACCGTGGCTTTCTCCACCCTTCTGAAAATTAAAGTTTATATAGTTCGGGGGCAAACGACTCCGATAATGATTTCTTCCTATATCAGTATTTAACCTGCGAAGTAAAAATGCAAGGCTAGCAGTCTTACCGTTTTGGGGTTTTTTTTTCTTGCTGCTTGGAATCAATAAGCCGTACTGAAAGCTCTTGAACCTCAAAGAGCATATTGTTGATGTATTTAGAGACTTTTCTGTGGCACGGGAACGATTCTTTGCAAGACGTGCATTTTGTGTGGAAGTAGGTTGTTCCACCCCGTCGGAGGGTGTAAATGGATAAGATACTCTGTAATGAGACACAAAGGTTTGCATCTGTGATGAGCCTGACGGTTTTATTTTGTCCTTTTTCTGAAGTAGGCAGTAACAGCAGTAAAGGCAAGCTACTGAGTAAATTTGGAGGTTTCTGTTAACTTTCTGAGTTGATGGCGCTAAAAGGGACATTACTACCTCTTAATGCCGGGGGTAAGTTTGGATGATTAATGTCAAACAAAACGTGAAGACTGGTCTCTTCGACTTTTGTGGCATGTGCAAGGTAGGATTGAATAGACTTCCTGTGGTGCAAAAATTTTTTCCGGTGATGTAGCACGTAAATAGATTAGTATATAGAGAGTATATGTTGACAGTTTCTTAGCAGATTGCTTTTGAGGGGATGCTTAACTAATGGGATCTTAGTTTTTGAAATGGGCTTTCAGTCTTCTTTGTCTAATCTTTATTTTCTGGTAGACTGATGGGGTTTTAGATGCTTGTCTGCGCTTGTCAACGTAACCGAAGTCTGTGGAAAGCATATATGTGAAACCTGTCATCTCTCGCATATGCTGAAACTTTGGATGTAGCCTGTCAGTGCTTCACTAAGTCAAACGCCTCAAGATTTGGAAACCTATTGGTAGAACATAAGAAAAATCTTTATTATACTAGGGCACAGTATAGTGTGTAACAAAAGCAACTAGGATGCGTGGCCTGAGAACACAGGATTTTTTCAATTAATTGAAAAGTTACTTGATTAGCGATGTTCTGCGGGAGATACGCTGTTTATTTACCCGAAGAGAAATGGCATTTCCCTTGAGGTGAATGTTGTAATTAATTGGCTGTTAGCCCCAGGACATGGAATTCAGGTATTTGAAAGCATCCTGTAATGTGTCTTTTGGCAGAAAAGGTAACTGAGTTTAGGGAACTATGTAAGAATATTTGGATGGTTTGTAAGCACAAATGGTTTTTCGTCAGCCTGTGATAGGAAGGTTAGTTTTAGTACAGTGGACCACCAGGTACCAAAAGCACAACTGAAATTGTGCTCCGTGTTCAGTTCATTTGCATCACTTGCAAGGGTGTGGGCTCACAACATATTAAGAATTGCTCCCTGTATAATTTGGTTAGGGGAGAGGTTTTTTGGTTGCCTTCGGTTTTTTGGGGGGTTTTTTTTTTTTTTGGTTCCACTGGTATCTTTTTCAATGGCTCCGCATCTCCTGCGCGTGAACAGACTAAAATCTGAAGTCGTGTGTACGCACTCACTAAATCCTGCAAGTCTTCTGCCATAATTCAGATACAGGTGTACGTGTTGGGAATACTAGAGCAAAATTGGACTGAATATAGGAATATTTTTGTGTATGTTCATGGTCACTGAGTGTGAATTGTCCCTTTTAAAAAGCTTTACCTGACATTAATTTAGTTGCTACTTTGAAGGTGAATTAGGGAATATGGCCGTCCAGGCAAAAGTGGCTTAAAAAAAAAAGTTGAAGAACGGATTTAAAATACATGTTGTCCTAGGAACTGCATAAATTGCTTAATCCGGTGTTTTTAAAGATCTACGATTCATACGCTTATAACGGTAGTAGACTGCAGTGCTTCTTTATAAGTAATCAACATATTGAGAGGTTGTGAAGTTGTGCCTAATTCTTTACCAGTATATAAGAGTTTGTTTTAAAAGAGTGGTAACAGTGCTTTCATTCATTCTGTGAGCTTGTTAAGTGGAAGCATTCTACTCTTCTGCTGTCAAAAAGACTTGTTAGGCGCTTGTGGAGTTGGGAACAAATTGGCCTGACTTCTCCCGCTGCCAATTATCAGCCCGTATTTAAAATGTGTAGAAGTGCAGTTACCAGGAGGATTAAAAACCTTCATTGGAATTTGAGAATGTGGCTAGTGAAACCCTGAGTTTAGATACAGATGGACAATGAAAAATCAACTCTCGCTTTGAGTACTGTTCTGGGTGAATGGAGAATCCTCCCCTGAATTTGAAAGCACCACCCGTGCTAGAACCGTTCTGTGCGATGCAGTAGTGAATGACCTGTGCTCTGCATATTTTTTCTATAGTCGTGGTCACCATGCTTGGCTGTTACTAAGGCAGTGAAGGTGCAGAAATATTCTTCAGTTTATACTGGAATTGAAAATCTGTCTTGTGGAATGAGCCGCTGGCTCTTCCTTAGCTCAACCTTCTGTGTTGCTGCCTGTTCCTGTTGTTGTCTAGAAGTTTTATAGGGGCATCACTGCAAAGCTGAGATGACTTTGTTAAATTCTGTGCCCGTGTTGCTTTTGTGTGGAATACCGGCTTTCTATGGGAATTTACCCTAAAAGTAGCATTTCTTATTCCCATTTGCCAGAAATGGGAGTAATGCAGGTGTTTGCCTGCAGAAGAAAGCCATACCTGATGTGGTGTAGGAAGGAGATAAACGGAGCGCGTATCAGTCGCACAAATAGGAAGTCTGGGCGCTTTTTCCATTACTAATAGCGTTTCTGTTGTCGAGCTACCGTCAAAGTTGCTTCCGAGACGGGGTCCAAATATAAGGCAATACGGTAAGGATGCAATTTCGTAGGTCAAGTCCGGTAACTAAAAGCTTGATGGCACGGGGAAACGTGATGTTATTCCCGATGATGAATTCTGCAGACCGTGCAAAAACGTGCGTCTTGGTTATTGAAGTGAAAAATCAGAGGTCAAAATAATTCTTGAGTGAGCAGGGCTTATAAACGCATAATGCGCTGTTTACGCTGTAAGTAAAAGTATATACTAACAGCAATTACTTCTGTTTTAGAGGGACTCTGAATATGTCTGGCATAGCTCTTAGCAGACTTGCACAGGAGAGAAAAGCCTGGAGAAAAGATCATCCATTTGTAAGTATGAAAACTGCCCAATTTCTGACTCTGCAGTTGTTTCGGTGTTCTGGTGATGATTTTTTCTTTACCTTGATAGGATTTTTTTTAAAAAGTAAAATTAATATTTTTAAATTAAAAAAGCACTTTTTAAAATGGTGTAGTGCAAACGGAAGTAACTTTGTGTAGAGGTAAAATGTATCATGAAGTGTTTTAAGTACATCTTCTAAAATCCTCACGCTATGTCTTTTTGCCTTAATTCAGGGATTTGTAGCAGTACCTACAAAAAATCCAGATGGCACAATGAATCTAATGAACTGGGAGTGTGCTATTCCAGGAAAGAAAGGGGTAAGACTTACTGTTCTCCTGACTTTTCGTTTATGGTGAAAAGTAACGTAAGTTGCTTATGCATCACAGTGACGATTGAGAATTTAACTTACGTGTAGTTTAATCGAAAGGTTTGTATCCTGCTGCCTTTTTAGAATTAAAAGTGCTGTGGACTAGGAATATTGGACAAAGTACGCCATAAGCCTGTTCAGCTGTTGGCACTTAGCACATTAAGAATACGAGTTTTCCGAGGAGCGTTTAAGAGTCTCGCACTGAACAAACCGAAGGTTGTCTTCTGCTTCTTCTTGCTTCTTCTGAAATACTACTATTAATTACTTGGGGATTTTAGTTCTTTCGGGTCTTCGGTGTGGGACTTTTTTGCCTTGCCTTTTCTACCGCCTTTTGCCAGTGTGCTTAAATACCCTTTTGATCTTGTTTCTTAAAGTCTGAGAAGACTCTGTGTAGGCAAAACCTGCAGGTTCTGTACCGCTGCCTTAGTTGAATGCTGGACATAACATTGCTGTTACAGTTGCAACTTAGTTTTGGTAGTTGTCTGCACGCAGTTTAAGTTAGTTCTTAAAGAAGCACCGACGAATAATCTAAACAGGGTAAGGGAAAAGTTCATCCCCTTGTGTTCTGCCGAAACAAGATTATCTCCCATAAAAGTTTACGCGCCTTATCAAGATGTCACCTTTAAACGCTTAGGTAAAATTTTTACGCCGTACAAAATATTCATGCTATTGCTTAAAAGTTCTGTAAACCACAAAATGGAGCAAACAAGGCCTTAAAGCCAGCTTCGTGTCTTCTAGAAAATGTGTCACACCAGGAAAAGATTGGTTATGCTGATGCGATTCTTGCTAATTAAAAAAACTATATTTAACAAGAAGCAGCATGACTTGCTCATCTCTACCGGACCAAGCAGTTGCTCTCTATTGCCTTTGTGTTTGGAGGCATCCTATACTGCAGCTGCTTCCCCTGAGATGAGTAGTAGAAACCATCAAAATGCTTTCTTGTCAGCCAGATGAAATACTGAAGTGGTGTTAGTCCTGGGTTGGATACTCGGTTCACTCTTTTGACAGCAAATCACTTGTTAACTACCTGAAATATGACTCAAAAAACATCTGCGACCAGTCCCATAATGCAATATGGTTGTGATACTGCCGTCATACTGTTAGCCTTAGTAAGGCTTTTGAGTGTCTGCTGTCTTTCACCCGTAAGGTATGCTGCTCTATCAGAAACATGATGAAAACTTTGCCAACTGTTATATTCTTCTGTGTAAATTCTTAAAAGCTATTTGTCTTCCTCCGTGAGTGAAAGCAAACAAAATAGGTAAAGTTTATTCTGTCAAAAAGCTCATATTTTTAACAAGGAACTCCTCTGAGAAGGTGTAGAGAATAGATGTTTCTAGTTGTTGGCAACTGACTACAGCAATTTAGAGCGAGTTCTTCAAATACACTATAGCAAATATAATCAAACTCATTCACTTCTGGGAATGTGCTATCTTCTTAATTCCTAGCATGTTTTTCTTCATGTTTTAGCTTGAAACTTTGCATAATGAATACCAATCACAATGGAGCGATTTTCTCTTGTCACGTGGGTTTTTTGGGTGTTTTGTTTCGTTTTTGGTTGAGCTAAAAATCGCGTAATTCAGATAGGAAATAATTAAGAATTTCCTTCTAAGGTGGTCATATCTGTCTGTCTGTGAGGATAAGATTGGATCAGTTTTGCTCTGAAGATGTGAGACCATTTTTACTCCAGTTGTTTTAGAGAATCAACCCAACATTTACTTTCATTGTGGTGTTTCCATAGCAAGGGCAAGTTTCGGAGAGGTGGTCTGAATTTTACAGCTATAATAACCTTTTCTGTGTTTCTGCACTTCTTAGCAGAACTCATTTTGGCGGAAGATGGGCTTTTTTCTTTGTCTACGTATTTTGTATATTTGAGACAGTCTTTCTCTCTATTGCTAGATGGTTTTTCTTGTTTATATGATTCTTTTGAGTAGTGCCGTCTTACTTGGTTCGCTCTGTGTCACGGGAACTGCTCCTATCATGCTCTTGTCAGTTTTGGATAGGGATAAAGCGCTTCTTAAAATTTCTTCTTATACGGAAAGATGGAATCCGTGAGGTTACATTCTACCAAACGCAGACAGGGTTAGATTAGACTGGCGAATCTCGTGGACTGTAGCAGTACTACAGTGCTGTCGACATTTTTAGTTTGTTTGCGGTTCTATTCGTCACATTCTCACGAGGCACAGTAGAAGCCATTTACATTCGCATGCTTAAAGGGCGTATCCATATCCTATCTTCTCAAACTGAAGTGGGGGTACAACAGCCCCTTCCTCATTGTATGTGTATCGTGTAACACGTCGGAAGTATTCTGTTCTTATGTAGTGCGTAAATTTTACTTTTATACGGTATTACTGGCGGTGATCCTGACTGCGTCGATGACTCGGCATCGCTTACTAGCTGTAATGAAGAAAGAAACCCCTTCCTTTCCACTTCAGCTCCTTATATAGGTAGGATAGCTTACCGTAGTCCAGACAGTGCGCTACAGTGCAGGACAGCTGTTTTCTACTGTGTAGCAGAAGAATGTCTTGTGCTTTGCCTGAGAAACTGTATTCTTGGTAAGCTTTTTTCCACAATTTTGATTTTTCCTTGCTGTAACCAAAACTCTACCTTAACTTTTTGTAGACACCGTGGGAAGGAGGCTTATTTAAACTACGGATGCTTTTCAAGGATGACTACCCTTCTTCACCCCCAAAATGTAAGTAAAATTACTGAAAACCACAGGTTTATTAGAACAGTGTTGAATGAATCCATGAGGTTCTTACAATTGGTTATTACTTTCTTACAGTTTTGTTTGATCTTGGGGTTTTTTTTAAAGGCACGTTCCTTTGTCTTTTTTCCCCACCCACTTTGCATTCAGAAAGTTGTGATGAAATCAGCTAAGCGCTTGATATATTAAAATGGGGGGGGGGGGGGGNTTGCTGTGTGGGTTCCCTCAAAGTTTGACAAAAGCATCGCTCGAAGTTTTCACTACATTATCAGCGCTCTTTGAAAACTAATATGTAGGCATGCTTAGACTAAATCCCTATGCGTGTTCTTACTGTTAAGTTGGTCTTCTATGCTAAGAACTCAAAAGACAAAACCTTGGAAAAAAGGGTTCTATAACTTGAACCCTTTAATCGACTCGCTCTAAAACATTAATCTGTTCTTTTTCTGCTACTGTGTTAAACAGATCTTCAGATACTTAATTTCCTTATTAAGCTTTTGAACTGAATTTTCCTTATACCATCTCAAACTTACCTATTATAGAAACCTAAAAACATCTATCGCCTTGCACGGTTTCTTGGTTCTTGAATTGGCTACCATCTCGACTCAGTGACAGTGATTACGAATCGCTCTTTTGACGGCGATTCATCTCTCATCACATTAGCGTATTTCAGCTCTATCAACTCCCGGCTACTCCTTTTGTTTGTTGCCACCTAAATACGTGTAACACGGGGGGAAACGTCTCTTTTAACTGAAAATATTTCACATTATTTTCCTGAGAAATACCAGTTTTCACACCCTGACAGTGTTAAAGGAATTGTCATGCCTTAAAATAAAATGTATATGTGACCGATAAGGCTCCGTACCAATGCAGCTTCTGAAGTACTCCTGAACTTGATTGGACGGGAAGACTGTTACGTCTTGTGAATACTTGCGACGTCAGACGGATTAGAAAACCGCACTAATATGTAGATATTTAATGTATTGCAAAAGGCTTTTTCGTTACTTTACTCGAGACGATGGCTGTTGCATTTAAGTCCTGTAAAGATTAAAAGAAAGCCAGAATATAGATTGAGTGGTGGAAGGAAAGCTGCACAAGCCTTCAGTTAGCCTTGTAATTTAAACTCGGTTCCTCTTGTTCGGTGCATCTTGATTATGCGTAGGAAAATATGAAACTGAAAAAATGCTAGGAACTTGAGTCTTCCTTGCATGAAATTTTCCGTATTTTAAGTGAGGAGAGAAAAGATGAGTGAAGGGGGATAGTATCTTTCCTTTACATAGTAGTATGTGAGCTGAAAAGACAGAATTGTTTTTAAAATGTCTTTATCAGAAAGCTACTACAAATTACTTGGTCGGTTTCCATTCCTAAACCAAAAGGTTACCGGTCGAAAAGACAACGTTCGATTGCCTGGATTGATATCACAGATCACAGATGTGATGGAGTTCCCGCTTTCAGTGCGGGCTGAGCCGAGAAGTGAACTGGTATTAATAGCTCGAAAAATCCGTGGGGTTTTATTTGGGGGTTGGGGGTCTTTTGCAAGTGTTGCTTTGGGGTTTTTTGGGTTTTGTTTTCCCCTACCGATGTAACCGAACTCTCTGATCTCCCTCTTAGCACTGTATGCTAGTAATTTCCTCTTCCTTATCAGGTAAATTTGAACCACCGTTATTCCACCCAAACGTGTATCCTTCAGGCACCGTGTGTCTCTCCATCTTAGAGGAGGATAAGGACTGGCGGCCAGCAATCACAATTAAACAGGTCATTAGTTGTACTTAGACATATTCTTAACGCTTACGCTTTGTTTGCTTATCTCATGCGAATATAAGACGTTCACTGTGTGTTCCTGCGGTTGGTTTCTAAGGGTTTTTCACTGAATCTCTTTTAGTAATATCCATAATATATGCCTATGTTACTTCTATTCCTTTTTCCATAGATCTTGTTAGGAATACAAGAACTTCTAAATGAACCAAATATTCAAGACCCAGCTCAAGCAGAGGCTTACACAATTTACTGGTAAGTATCTTTGCATGTCAGTTTGAAAGCTGTCATATTGCCTACAGTTCTCCGTTACTTGTAGTATTAACATGCAAACGGTTTTAGGAATGACCGGGGGAATTTTCTTACCTTCGTGACTGTATTCTGTGGAGATGCCTAGATTGTGCTAAACTTGAACCAAGTGGTAACTTCGTGGCTATTAGTCTAGCGGAGCTTTTAATAGCAAAGCAACAGCAAGAAAGTGTGAAGACTCCTTATATCGTGGTTTTCATCCTGGTTCTAGCCCAACGGAGTCCTTTCCCTTAAAGGCTGAATGGTAACAGTGAGGCATAATGGTGTCATGAGACCGGGAGGAGACTGAATTAGGTGACAAGTCACATTTGTCAGTACAGGAGTAACTTACTTCTGCCAAGTAGCNTTTTGTTTGGGTTTTTTTTTTTTTAGGCTTAATCTGAACAGTTTTCCCACCGCTAAAAATGAGTATCTGTTCTATAATCTTTAGGGAAGCATTTTAAACCAATGCTTTTGGCACTGGCAGCTACCGAAATAATAACCGAGATGGAAATGTGGAATTACCATTGTGGACCGAAGAGGCCTCCAGGAGAGTGCCAAGTTTGAAAAATAACGTTTTATGTGACTGCACTATGTTAGAAATAGTTTTTTATAGGGTCCTAGCGAAAAGGAGACATAGGGATGGGTAGTGTGGCTTGCATTTAATTAATAGCTTCACTCAGTGTTATTTTTTGAAGTACTTACTGAAGGCTCGATGGAGTTGGGTGCATATGGAAGACAGTTAAGTGGCCACAGTTGCAGGAGCCAGGAATGATGAGGCAGGCCTCAGTACTACGCTTCTATACACGTACAGATAGTCTGCGTTTTATTTTTGTAATCTCCTCCCCTATGCATGTACGTACAAAACCGGTCTTGGCTAGTCTCCTTTCTGCTTTAAGTGCTTCCGGGGGGGAAAAAGTCTATTGAGCTTAAAATACTACATGATTTTTGTTACTCCAAGTGTATATAGTCTCCCATTTATCCTCTTCATGTCTCTTGGACACGCAGAGTATTTTGGATGGGTTACTATTATTCTGCAGTCTGAGCGTGTGACTCTCTTGCTACTTAGTGAATATCTGGTAGAAGTTGAACCAGAGCAGGATTGTGCACGCATCGTAACGTTAGCGTAGTTGATAAATACTGCAGAAGATGCAGCATTGTTTACATAGATGTCTTTTCGTCGAGTTGTTAAACTTTTATTCTTGAAAGTTGTATTCAAAATAGGAATACTTACTCTCAGCATTCCTTTGGTACTGTCATTCAGTAACTTTAGCACTCCTAATGTGCTAACCTACCTCTCTTTGCTGTAGGCATTCAGGGTCTGCTACGGAAGGCATTCTTGCGTGTGGATTCTGTGGGTGCAAGACTTAACAGCTAGGCTATGTTCTCGTGTGACAACGCAATATAACTTAGAGAAGAAGTGTAGAATAAAGGTTGCAAATACGTTCACGAGAAGAGAGTATCTTCAATCTCTTTGCTGGCGATTGTTTGTTGCACGTGACCAAAATTGCTTTCATTTCTTCTTCCCCCCCCCCCAATCTGAGGATATAATTTGCTGCCTTTTTTTTTTTTTCCCCACTGCAGCAAGCCTTCCTAGCTGAAAGTAACTTAAATTTACTGCAAAGCTGTCTGCAAAATCTAGTCACTCTACCTCTGGTAGAAGAGTAATGGTTAGAAATTTTTGTTTAGCTCAACTGACACTTCTGACAGCTAATACAAAATGGACAACTGAATGTAAATGGATGCTTTCCTATGCTGCTACTATATAGGTTGTTAGCACGAGAAAAGAGAACAAAGAACTTGCCCTTTTACGTCTTGAGTCTGAGGCTTAGTGACTGGACATAGT
>VZRV01004673.1:5561-59604 GCA_013398115.1 Falcunculus frontatus
TTTTTTTTTGTTATTGTGTTTTGTTTGTTTTGGGTTTGGTGTTTTGGGGGAGTTTGCGGTTTTCCTGGGGTTTTATGTGGGGTTTTTTGTGGGAGCGCGGGCAGCACGGTGGATATTTTTATCGATGTGAAAAAAAGACCTATTCACTTTTATCCTCTGCTACGCTCCATCTCCCCGTGCTCCCGGCAGTGTCAGCGCTGGCAGCCAAGAGCCCATGGCAATAGGTCCTCTCGGGGGCTGGAGCCAGGCAGCGAGCGCGGGGACTCTGGGAAGAATGAAAACTCTTTTCCTTGGGATTTTCGCGCTGTTTTGTTTGCTCCTGTGAAGTGCGGCCGGGTGCGTGCGCGGAACGCCGGGGCCGCGGGAGACGTTTCCAGCCGAGCCGGGCCGGGCACGGAGGCGGTGGCGCGGCCCGAGGGTCGGGATGGCGAAAGTGCTGGCGGCCCTCAGGAACCACTGGAAGAAATCCACGTTCGGGGCCTGCCTGCTGGGCTGGGGCGGGCACTGGCTCTATGGGAAGCACTGGTAATGCCGGCTGGGGCCAGGCCGGGCCGGGCGGGGAGGCGGGAGGGAGAGATGGAGGGAGGGGGAGCGCCTAAAATGGGGGTCGCCTCTCGGATGGCCCCGGCACCCAGAGGGGATGAGTCTCCCTCCTGCTTCAGCAGCTGCGGGTGTGGGAAACTCAGTGCCTTTTTGTGCCTTCCCACCTCAGCCGCGTTGTAAGACTGGGGCGGGTTCAGGCGGGAGGTTTAAACCGAGGGAATGTCTGGGTGGTATAAGGAATTTCGGGGCCTCTTAGAGAGGAGAAGGTTTTCTCTCTTCTGACCTAAAAAATGGATGTCATGAGCCATACGTGTATGTTCAGCTTGCCTGCTTTTAGCCTGCATTATAAGGATGACTGGAACCAGGCCTGCAGGATGTGCTGAGGGTGGCCCATCCCAGCGTGGTGATCCTGTGCTTGTGGGTTTTCCCACCTCCTTTTTGCTGTAGCAGGAGTCCTTGTCCCTTTCTGGAGGCCTGGCACCGGCAGCAGCCTTGTGCTGTCCCTCCCTGGTGTGGTCTTTGCTGTTGTTGCCCACCCAGCTGGAAGGAGCCTGTCAGCTGCTCCTCTCATGAGTGTCATTCCCACTGTTTACCTGTGGAGCAAATGCCTCTTACAATATGCAAAATCCTCTTTTTTTTTTTTTTTTTTTAAGCTAGGTTTATATTTTAATACCTATCCTTCAAGATTATGGTTAATGCATATGACTAAAATGCAAGTGTAACCAAATTATTTTTAGAAACTGTTACTTTTGGTTCTGCTGTTTATTGTCACTGTCTTAATTTTTTTTAATTGTTTAGTCAGGTTTTTTAACAGTGTTCTTTTCTGCTTACATTGAAATGCTGCCAAAGTCTCGGTGGAAAAGTTAGGAAAATAGATCTGTTTATGTTGTTTTTATACTCCCTTTCTTCACATCATTTTGCCTGGAGACTTTGGCATTAAATCAGTCTTTGTTTTGCATGGTACATCTGCTTTAGTTGCGTGCTTCTTAGCTGAAGCACTGAGGCTCAGCTGGCTTTCAGAGAGGGCCTGGGGGTCCTGGTGGACAACAGGCTGTCCTTGAGCCAGCAGTGAGCCCTGGGGGCCAAGAAGGGTGATGGAATCCTAGAAGAGCATTTGCCAACAGGTCAAGGGACAGGATCCTGCCCCTCTACTCAGCCCTGTGAGGCACATCTGGAGTTCTGTGTCCAGTTCTGGGCTCCTCAGGACAAGAGAGACACGGAGCTCATGGAGCAGGGCCAGTGGAGGGTGACAAAGATGACGAAGGAACTGGCTCCGGGAGCTGGGCCTGTTCAGCCTTGAGAAAAGGCGACTGAGAGGGGACCTCATCAATGTCTATCAGTATCTGAAGGCAGGGTGTCAAGAGGATGAATCCAGGCTCTGTTCTGTGGTGCTGAGCAACAGAACAAGAGGCAGTGGGCACAAACTGATGCACTGGAAGTTCCACCTGAAACTGAGGAAGAACTTTATTACTGTGCAAGTGACTGGGCACTGGAACAGACTGCACAGAGAGGGTGTGGAGTCTCCCTTACTGGAGATATTCTAGAACCATCTGGATACAATCCTATGCAATGTACTCTAGGAAAACCCTGGAAGTTAGAGCAGGGAGGTTGGACCAGATGAACCACAATGGTCCCTTCTAGCTGTACCCATTCTGTGATTCTGTGACTGCAGGGCAAGCAACAAAAAAACTCTCCCTCCAAACTTTTTTTCCTTGAAAATGCTGATTACATGTTGGGGGTTTTTGATGCCTTCACGTAATGTCAATAAACTTGCATTCAACTTTGTCCTCTGATGACTTGAACTTTGAATTTGGATAAAACAGTTAAATGTAAATGAGTAATTATTTGAAGTTCTATCATTCCAAATACCTCTTAGCCAAAAGAATGAACTTAATGTACAAAATGAGGGGGAAGAAATTGCTTGGTGGCATTCATATGAGGGGCTGTCTGGTGGGGCAGAGCAGCCTGTGACCTTCCCAGGTACCCAGCTTATCTAAGTGGCCTCTTCACTATTGCCACAGTTACTGATGACAGCAGAGGGCAAGTCAGGCCCAGGTCCTATGGAGAGCTACTGAAATACAGATTAAGAAAACGACGGTACCTGTGTCTTATGCATATGGAGAGTGGGCACTTGAGGAGACCTAGGAACAGTGACAGACACAGCCAGTATCCCCTTTGTGTCTCTTGTTTCTGGGAGTCCACCTGCCTGTGTGCTGCTGGTTTCAGCTGTACATTGATTTCATGTGTGATAATGGTGAAATTGTGTTCGGATTGCAAAGTGGAGAGTGCCACAGGTGATGTAGTGGGGAATAAGGAGGAAGATATGAAAGGCAAACAACCCAAAGAGGAATCTTTGGTATCTAAAGCAGCGGGGGTGAGATGTAAACCCCGCTCTGTTTCCCAAAAGACCCAGGGAGCTGCAGGCTGGAGTTGTTGTGCTGGTCAGGCTGACTCCCTTTACCAGCACTGAACTGCTGCTTTAAAATAAAAATCCAAGAATTGACCTATAACTACTACATCTCACTGTTCCTCCAGACCCCTGGTGCTGGGTATCTAAATTTTAGTGCGTGGAGCTTGTTTGCCTCAACTACAGGCATGGTGCTTTAACCCAGATGGTGTACTGGGGGGAAAAAAGTGTTTATGTATCCTATTCTCCAATCTCCCCTTTTATCTGTAAAGGAAAATACAGCATTTCCTTAACAGACACTGGAAATGCAAGGGAGGAAATCCTGTGATGACAGACAGCTCAGTGAGGCTTTGATGTAGGCCATAGCTACTGCTTTCAGAGTTTTAAACACTGTTTGGAAACACTGACAACTGTATAGCAGTTTCTGAGCCGTTTTCTGTGGAAAGTTATTTTATTCAGGTTAGAGAAAAACAAGGAACGACAAGAGCCTGATAGCAAGAGTGTAAAAAAGAATTCAAAGGTGGTCTCAACAGCCCTTTGTGAGACTCTGTGCACGGTGAGGACCTTACCTTGTGGCAGGTGGACAACAGGGTATAGGCCAGGATCCCTCTCTGCAGCTTGTGAAGATGACTTTTGATGTGTTTTTGTACATTCCCTCTTCCCAGTTTGTCTGTCTGTGTCCCAGTTGTGCTGGCGAGCAGAGAGGTGCCTTTTGCCCCATGCACAGACTGCTGCAGGCAGCACTGGGAGAGGTTAATGAAGGATCTGGACTGGCTGTGTTGGCCCTGAGGCTTATTGTTATCCACAGCAGAGACTAAATTACTATGCATGAGCCATGCCTGACTAGACTGATATTTGCCCTTTGAGAACACATTAGAAGTGTCGTGAGTGTCGTCGATGCTTTCTTTCTGGCATCACAAGTTCCTGATGAAGGGCCTTGCTTTAGCACAGCATTGCTTCAGATTAGCCTTTGACTTCTTGGAAGTAGCTGAGATGTTGCTCATACATTTGCAGCCAAAGAAAATTTTTGTTTGCAATCCTGCATCCCTCTTTCTGTCCTCGTGGATTTTCTAAAATATTTCTCTTGCATGGAGAAGATGATTTGCTTTTTTGACTTCTCAAGGTTCCTTCTTCTTTTGGATGCAGCAGCCATGATGCCTGTAATCAGTGGAACTATTGTAAATAACAATCCGTCCTGCAGATAAATGGCAGCTCTTCTGCAGTCATTCTCTACAAGCTCTTAGGGACGGAAGAGCTCTGAAGTATTTCCTTAAAACTTTGGAGGATGCTATATGGACACGAAGAATGTTACCTTTTCCAGGCTTGTTCCCAGCACCTCTTCCCTGCCTGGAAATGGACAGGAGTGTCCCCCTTCTGCACCCTGAAGACTGTGATGTGGAGCCTGATGTGGATGCTCTTGTGCTCCCTAGGGTGTAAAGGGACAAGGGGCACTGGAATGTGATGGATCATTGCTGAGTTGGTGTAAAGGTTGTGGATGGCAATAACTGTAAAGGTCGAGGAGCTGCTTAGTCTTGGTACTTTCTTCCTGCAGCATTTAGTTTCTGGATCAGTGTATTAGCCTTTCAGTTTGGGAGGTGTTTGTTCAAATACTGACTGATTCAAAAGTAAAGAGTTTTGGATGAGCAGGTAGAATAAAAGGAGTAAACCTCGTGCTGATTCCCCCTCCTCCATAAGTTATTCAGCCCTTCTAAGCATGGGATAGTACAGAAGGTATCTCTTCAACAGGGGTGTCAGTCAGGAGGTGGCAAAGGTTTTTCATGTCTGAAATGATAGGTGTTATGTCTGGTTGAACCACTGTTAACTAAAACCCTATTGCCATTCTTGCAAGACAGAAATGAGTCTTAAAATTCCTTTTGTTCTCATAAAAGAATACGTTTTAATAATCCATTGTCTTGCACTTAGGATAGCAAATAGTCTTGTGGTATCCGAGAAGTAGGAGGATAACTCAGTGTTGCTACGTGTGAGGTTGTCTTTAATTTCTCTGGATTGCATGAATTTATATATTAGGCTCATTTTAATCTATAGCATATCATGCTGTGTGTACAAGCATGATATGTGTCTTAATTTAAGACACAAGCATGATATGTGTCTTAATTTAATATCCTAGATCAAAGCTTGGAAGGTATGCACATTGTCAGATGTGTGCTCATACACAGTAACATACGTCTGCTTAGCATACACAGGTGAGGTTGATTACAAATAAAGTAAAGCTACCAAATGTTTGTTCTAAAATTTTCACCAAGTTTGGAATCCCCTCTCCCCTTTATGTCCTGGGTCACCTTTCCTGAACTGAGCTGCAGCTATTCTTTGTATGCCCAGGTGGTGCAGTGAGTTACCAGCTTTGTCAAATCAGCAGGAATGAAATGTCCAGCGCGATGGACATCAGCTTAACTGATTGTCAGATTTGACCAGACTGTTCCGGTGATGGCACTGCATAAGTGATCATCACCATGTCAGGATGGAGACCCTGGATATTCTACTGAGGCAGTGGACTCATCACATACTTAGTTTTACTCTGTATATGTTAAAGTATTGACATTCTCAGTAGAAAATGCTGGCAAAGCACCTGAGCCTTTGACTGCCTGCCAGAAATCCTGAGTGGTACTGTTATCTACACTTTGAACGTTAGTCTCTGCGTGTTTGCCAGCTGATAACTCACTTTGTCACCTTTCTGCGTATACTTCCTGAGTAACTGACTTTATTTCATCAAAACTTTGTCAAAAAAAACAGAGTATAAGTTCTGAGTCTTAGGTAAAGCTGATGAAACCTAAGATTTGTCTTTCATGCCCTTCCGAGGTCAAGATGGAAGTAAATGCTAATATCCAGTAAAGAGGATTCTGTGCTCTTGCCATATTAGAAGCAGCCAAAAAAGCTCTCTGCTAAGATAAAATCTTTTTCAGGAGTTCTGTTTTAGCTCCTGAGGACCGATCCTGTGTGCACAGCTTTGGTCAAGTTTCTCCTCACAAAACTCTGTGTTTTGATGCAGACACTGAAGCTGGAGAGTTTTTAGGCTTCTTCATGCTTGAGTATGTTTAATAGTCTTAGATTTAATGCTGATAACCCATTTTGAAATGAGATCCTGAGCTTCTTTATACATTTGTGGTAGGGTCACTTTTAGGGGAGTTGCTTTGGTTGGATCTAAGACAGACCCTTGCTGCAGCTGAGAGCCTGAAACAGCTTCAGTTTGACTTTGTTGTCTTCTGCTTGTTGCATTCGTTGCTGCCGTTGGTGACCTTTCATCATGGGAACTGTTCTTACCACCCTGGCTTCTGCTGGAACTTGGGCACAGGACTCAGTCTCAGCTGGAGGAGCATCCATACTAAATTGTATACATCTGTGTGCTTATGTGTAAGAGTGTTAATTCCCTATTCCAGCTGAAAACATTCAGGACAGGAACAGTGGCCACCAGTCCTGCAGTGGGGGGTGTTGCAGAGAAATCAGAACAGCCCTGTGCAGGCGAGTCATACAGATGTGCTCTCAGAGCGTTGTGTTCTGGCAGCCTGGCACGACTGGGGCGTGGGGAGCTCTGCACAGTTGCTCTTGTGTCCTTTCTGCGTGGCTTCCATCCTTTGGTGTGAGCCTGCTCTGCACCCCACAGAGTCTGTGGCTGCCGGCCTTGAGGCATTACTGGGAATGTTCTGTCTGTGGGTTCAGCCTAGGACAGCCTCTTTCTTCCATACCCTGTTGCCACTGTTTGTTCCTCTCCGTTTCCCAATTTTTTACTGCTTAAGCAAGTTGGCCCAGCTGTAAGCTGTGTGATGCTTAATTCTCACAGCAGGAAGACAGCCCTGAGTTGGCCAGCAGATGCAACACTGCTTGTCTGTTTGGCTTTAAGGCCGAATTGTGTAGATAAGCCCTTAGGGGAACTGTAAAGTAAAAATTGATTTTTAGTTTGCGGTGGATATGGTGCAAGTCAGAAGAAGTCTCTGTGTGTTCTTTAAGGCAGTGCAGCAATTTCCCTCAGCCTCTACCTGCTCGTGTTCAAGCATTGTTGAAAAGGCTTTGTTACTACCTAACAGTAGGCAATAAAGTACAAAAAACTCAATAAAATCCTATGATTATTATTTAGTCTCTTCTTCTCTGGAAGCTGGTGAGTAGTCATATTTTGAGAATTTAAGAAGTTACCTTTTGGCTGTTTTTCACATTTTTCTAGCTATATTAATTGATTTTTATGACCTGCAGAGGACTTGCAGGCCCACTTGGGGTATTTTAGGTGAGCCACATGAGGTGAGTAAAGACAACAGTTGTGATACAGGAGGAGGACTGCTGTTCTTACAGGTGCATCCCTCTGAGTGCACTTGTGCTGTTTTTTCTGGAGTTTGAAGCTAGTTAAGTGTTGACAATATTTTAAGGAAATAAAAAATTTCCTGTTACCTGGCATCTTTAAACCAAACTTGGGACATCCTTAAGATAAACTCAGTTGAAATATGTCCCAGTTGAATAAGTGAAAATCCTGTGAGTATGGCTGGGATGGTGTGCTGCTGGAGAAGTGAGACAAATCACCTGGAAATTGCTGGGTGGTAAATGATTCTTCAGGTCTCAGAATCTAAACTTTTTCTTTGACACAAAAATGGTAAGTGTCAAAGTAGGCTTTTTCTGTCTCTTTAAGTGCTTCGGTGCAGGAGAAAATCAGCCTAAATGTTGACATCTAAACTGTCAAGCTTAATTTTTATGGGTAAGACTCCATTGAGGTGAATCCGTGACAGTTGTTTTGAGGATCTTTGCAGGCTGGGAAAGAGAGCACTGTATCTTCTGCTTGCATTTGGAAAGTGTTGCTGGGGTCCATTTTAAAGGCAATTAACACTGCAGCATAAAGCTGAGGACACCAGGAAAACAGACTGGCCGACAATGTGACAGAACTCGACTTCTGAACAAAACAGCATCAATGTGAAGTAAACAGATAACATGGGCTTGGCTGGGGTTTGTTCAGAAGGTTCGGACAGCAATTCTCAAAGACATCAACTGTGTGGCCATCATTTGATAGTGGGGGTTTCTTGATATCCCATAGTATTTCAACTTTATGTATTGAAATAGCAATTCTTTTCTGTTTGCTTTGGCCACACATAGTCACAGAGCGGGGGGAAATGTCCCTGTGTGAGGGCTCATGCCCTCAGTGGCACCGTGTAGACTTAGCCTGTCATGCTGTCTTGATTGAGCTGGAATTAGCTGTGACACTGCTGTTCCACAGCTTGGAACAGCAACCTTTGCAGAGGCAGTTACATTAGCAGGTGCACTTTCATCATATTACTGCAATCAAACCCAAGGCTGTCGCTCCTCTAAGTAATATTGCAGGTGCTTAATACAAGTTATCTACTCCTTTGGTTTTGAGGAGCAAATATGACAGCATGCCTCTGAGGATTTTTTTTCAGGCATTCCAGTTACTTGTTATCCTGATGAGGTATTATTCACATATTTTCTTTTTCCATTCCTTTGTCTTTTCATTATTGCCAGGAATAAATCTGTGGCTTTTATACCATAGTTATTTTCTCAGAAACCAGTTTTATATCTCACCTGAAGTCACTCTACTTCTCATTTTATGGTGTTGCAGCATCTCTTGGTGATACCAAAAAGAGCAGCTTATGTAGTTCCAGTGACAGATAAATACTGTAAACTAGTGGAATCAAATAGATGGCACTTGGGTTTGGCCTTGGCTTGCCTTCTCTTCTGCCGTTTCCATGGCAGGGTTTGGGCCTGATGAGCCACACTTTGGGGCAGAAGTGTGCTGTTCGCCCAGTCACTTCTTTTTGTCGGGTTGGCCTTTAATCCTTTTGGTTGGTATAGTGTTGATGTTGGTATGCTGACTGTAAACTGGCGTTTTTGGTACTTGATATTTTGAGACAACAACATACAGTCTTGCCAGGTATTGGCAAGGACAAGCTGAAGGATGGGGAGTGTCTGGTACCTAGAGGACAGGTGAGACTCTGAGCACTGCAGAACAGTACTTGCTATTTTGTCTGCAAGGGGAAATAGGACATTTTTGGGGCTGGGGAAGAAACAGACTTTAGTTCCTCAGTAGCTGTGTCTCCAGTGCTTGCCATCTCTATACCCTGCTTTGCCACCTTGCTAATGCTGTCACCAGTGACAAGCGCGAGCGCAAGGACTAGTCAGGAATGTGTTTCTCAAATGATCATCCCTGGCCTATCTAACACTGATCATCTCTCTTTTGTTTTTAAACTTCACTTAATGAGTTGAATGTTTTTCACCTCTCTGAGTTACTGCTTTGGGCCGTGCTCAGACCTAGCTGGGTGGGAGGTGCGGCATTAACGTGTGTTTGGCTTGCAAACTGATGGAGAGGGGAGTTCACAGTTGTAATGCACAAAGACTTAAGTCCTCTCTAAAACCCTTCTACACTGCCAGAATCGTAAGTACCTTCAGTGTAAATACCAGGCAGCAAGAACATTAGAAAAACCCACACCTGAGCTCTGGCGTACAGTTATGTAGCAATTTAACAAATAAATCACAGTTACACAGTGTGCCAGAGCTTATGTAATCTCAGCGCACTTGGCATCCTGGTCTTTGTTTTCTGCTTTTCTTTCCTGTAGAAAGAATGTTTGTGTGGACATGCAGAAAAAAAATATGTATGTGTGCATAAATGAGGGTGTTTTATCCTTAAAATGTTTTGGTTTGTTTTTTTTTTTTGTTTCAGTGTTGTCAAACTGTGTGTAAAAGGGGTATGTACCTACATTTTAAAAATGAGCAAATTGTTTTTAAACTTACGCAACATAATGTCTGCTCTCTTTTCTGTCTTACCTGATAGCGATAACCTGCTACGAAGAGCTGCATGCCAAGAAGCCCAGGTAATACCGCTTAAAGTAATAAAATTAGATTAAAATCTCCCTCTTATCTTGGTTGTGCAGGGCTCCTGAGATTTTCCCAGCGGGCCTTTCCTACGTGACAAGCCTTATAATCATGCCGTCTGTGTTCTTTCCCTTAATGCCCAGGGGTGGACAGGGCCCTGGCCTGTAGCTGGGGTACTGCCCCTTGTGTGCCCAGGCTGCTGCTGCAGGGGAGTGCAGCGTTACCCTTGGGGTGATCTTAGTCACTGCTGGGGTTACCCAGACCTCCATTGCTGCGCATGTAATTGCTCTGTGCCTGTAAAGTTCTGGTGGGAAGATGATTTGTTGATAAGAGTGAAATCCCAGCCCCACCAGGAGGGGTATAGTCTGGGCAGAAGCAGCCCAAACTGCTTCATGTCAGTGCTCAGCTGCAGACACCTTGCCCTTGTCTGTTTGACCCTGAGTAACTTTATCAGGGATGCCAGGTGTGATGGCTGACTGACCCAGCTCTCTAGAGACCCATGTACTGGGAACTTAATGGGGACAGCCTGGTTGCTGATCAGTGACAAGAAGGCCATGTTCAGGGGGAGAGAGTTACCCTCTCAGGGTACTGACTGTTGCATTTCATAGTTTGTGGCCTGCGTGGGCAAATAGCAGTAAATAAACTCCCATACTGTAATATTCCCACAAAGAAATCTTGTCCTTAATAGGCATTCTTTTGGAGGTATAAGTGCTGCTGCCCATGGGTGACAGCACTTCTGTAGGCTTTTAAGAGGTTTTACCTCCCACAAATTAAGTTTATTCTAAACCTGCTTCTTCATCTTTGACAGATCTTTGAGATTTTGCAGGGTGTAACACTGCTCCCATCATTGCTACGTCCTGGGGCCTGAGTAGAAGGGTGAAAATCATTTCTCTCGGTGAAGTGTTGTGCGCCTGAATTATCCCAATTTTAGCCTGTCTGCTTTTCTGTTGAGGGAAAGATTTTCACAGCAACTTGTCTTGTGCAATGGCTCTTCATGCCAGAATAGATGTAAGGGAACTCACGGCTCACGAACGAACAAGGAAAATCTTTCCCTAAAAATACTGCTTTCATAAGTCATGCTTGTAATTTCAGAGTCTTATGTTTTCAATATTCATTTTTACTGCATAATAACAAAGTGATAGAAGTTTTTTTATATCACAAAAAATAGGCATTAATACCTCAGTATTTGAAGCATGCTGACCAAATGAAACCACTTTTTTTAAAAGGAGCTGATGAAGTGGTTTGTGTGTATTGTCAAGAAGGTGTAAGTGCTGAGGAAAACAGTGGTACCAGCAGATAGTTCAGTCGTGGAAATCCTGAATTTCCCATTTCTTAAATCCAGTTATTAAGTGGCAGGTTCTATTCCATTATGGCTTATTCTTACAAATGAAAATACAAAAGCACTGTCAGTAGAGCTTCCTACAATTTTAGTGTTAAAGCCTGGGAAAATATCCTGACTCTCACATTATAAAAGAATGAAGCAAAAAGCCTAGTAATCAATTCTTGCTGTAATTTCCATTCTCACTGATGTGTCAGTGCCAAATAGTGCTTGAAAACACACAGCAATACTGCATTAAGTGTCTGGTATGTTCTTCAGAATAACAACAATCTGAAATTGTTTGAAAAATGCTACTTGCTTTTATATAAGTGCTGTGTATAAGTATTGGAAAAAAATAGAGGCGAACACCAAATAAAAAGTTTAGTCTGAATGAAGTGTGAAGTTCTTACCATTTTCACATTGGATTTTTAGGATTTTGAGCCTGTTACATTATCTAATTGATGAGGGAGCTGCCTTCCTGACAAAGTATACACTACAGCAGTATTTCCTGCAAAGGTTCTGCTACGTGTGTCTGAATCTAAATATCGGTTCATGATGACAGCCTTGGTGTGGCAAATGCTTATGGAAAGATTCTGTAATAAAGAACCCATTTATCGTATTTTTAACATTTTACACCTCTGTCTCTGGAATAAGTCAGTGTCAGCTGACTTGGACTTCCTTGGCAAATCAGTCTTGCTGATTGATCTTGTTGCTGAACTCTGGGCATGTGTTAAACAGAGGTGCTGTTTATCTGGCAGACAATTCACTCAGGGATAGTTTTGTGTAAAAGAATGTAGTTTCTTTGCTGGTATTCATAAAGCACTATAGAAGCTTTGTATAAATGGGTTTTCATAGTTGTAGAATAGTTACTGTCATTTTAGAAGTCCAGAAATACAATACCTGGAAGCGTGCATTTGACAAGAAAGTGAAAAAGGCATTGACTTACCTAAATTATACTTTTATATATTTATTTAATAGCCATTTTTATTGTATGACTGTAAGTCGTCTTTACGCATGTTCTGCTCTGAAAGACTTCTGGAATATTGCATTATTATTTTTTTATTTCCTGTCTTACAAATCAGCATTTGCTTTAGAAATGCCCCTGTATGTAACGTAAATGTCTAAGTATATTACATAAAGAAGCAATTATGTCATTATTCATAAAATCTTTATGAGCCTTGTTGGGTTGTTTAGAGCCTTGTTAGATTGTTTGGAGCATGCACATACATCACATTGTGTCCCCCAAGCAAATAATTAGTTGTTTCTAACAGCTGTAACATGCTAGAGGTCCCCTAATCCCCAATTCCCACCCAATAATTGCAGTATAATAAGTTGGTCTGTTTTCCAGCTGATCTTTGAGTAAAGCTTAAGAGCCATTGATTCGTTTTACTTTCTTTGAAGATTTCTTTACTCTCAGCAACTTCTCTCATCCTTTTTCTTTCTTGAAGAAGAAATTTGGATGTTTTAAGCAGCACAGCCAGCTGTACCCTTCTTTAAGTTGAGCAAAGTTTCCTGAGCAAAGTTTACAAGTGGAATTAGTAGTAGATTTGAACAGCTGACAACCACTAAAATGTACTGTTCTTTGTGTACAGTATCACCTCCTTCAATAGAAAACTTCCTGCTAGGGGGTTAGCTTTCAGGGTAAAGGGGAAAAAAGCCAGGGACAGTTGGCTGGGCCACGTTCAGCACAGTAGTCTTTGGTTCCTACTCTGTTTCTGGGACTTCTGGATGGTATTGCTGAATACCTTGTCTTCCTTGTATTCAAAACCAGTTTGATGTGGTGTGTTAGTGAGGATGCCTTCAAGTGACCTTCTAGAGGCTTACAGAGTGGGATGTAACATGCGTGGAAGTTCTGCATTTCCTTGCCTCTCCTGTACTGAACAGCTTTGGAAATAGGTACAAGGTGCAAGAGGCTTTATGGAGGAACTCTTAAAGAGTTTAAAATTGAGATGCCTCTTCAGAATTGGATTAAAAGTTGAAGAGGAATTGAATGATTTTTATAGAGAGAGATTAGTTAAAAAAAAGTGTGAGAAACAGTGAACTTGCTTATAGGTCAAGGCAGATTCTCTTGTAATTATCTTTCCTGTCTTCAAAAACTGAAGCACAGAAAATACTAAAATGACTAGAAGAGATAGAGGAATTAAAGTTCAGAAGTTGGAAAGAATGCAGAAAGAAGGTAGCCGGCAGGTGTGTGGGAATTACATAAGGAAAGAAAATCAAGTAACCTTGGAGTCAAGGAGAGCTCCCTGGATCTCTGCCCATGGCAGAAAACCAGAGGTTGACAAAAACGAAGTGGTGGGGGAATTGTAATGAGCTAAAAAAAGCTAAAAATGAGCTAAAGAGTACTTATGACAGTGATGTGAGCTGCTGCTAGGAGTGCAGGTCTTTGAATAGGAGACCTGTACAATGGCTGAAGATGGAAGTCGTTTGAATGTCATGAGGCTTGAAAGCCCATTGACATTTGTAGAGATGCATTATTTTGAACTGTTTTAGCAGCGTGCTTAAAAGATAAACTGAGCCCTGCTCTTTTTCTCTTACTTAGGTTTTTGGCAACCAGCTGATCCCTGCCACTGTGCCATTGAAGAAAGCAACAGTGTTCCTCAACCCAGCAGCTTGCAAAGGGTAAAATTCCTCCTTCCCAGCACTCTCATTTGAGGCACTATTTCTGCATTTTTGCTCTGCTATCCACAATAAAAGCCAGCCAGATTTTTGAGCTCATTTTTGCCTCCCTGTGATGCCAAGCTGGTGCTATGCAACTATGCCAAACTTTATTTCACCTAAAATATTGGGATGAGAAATAGAATTAGTTGCTTGAGGTGTAAGAATGATTTCAAACATATATATATATATATATATATATTTATTTCATTTTTTTCTTTAATCCTGTTTCTCGGCCTTTGCCATTCTTTCGTATGTGGAATTCCTTTGTGTTCCTTCCAAACCTTTGCATGTGATACATTTCCATCCTCAAAAACTATAGAAATAAGAGATGACCTTGATTGCTTCAAGACTTGAAGTTGGCAAGAAGTGATCTTACTTCTATGGGAGCCTGCCCTTGAAAGGGATGTGCCCACAAACCGAGAGGCTAAATATGGGCTGGGAGCAAGACTCCTGGAAGAGGTCGGCTGCTATTTTTATGTGCTCATTAGCAGAAAAACCATAATCTTGGATATGATGTGTGTCTCTTTCTGCTGATCAGCTAAGCTTTGGAATAGCTGCATTTTGTGAAGGGGCAGAGAGTTTTTACTACCAATACGAAGAGAATAATATACCTGACATGGAAGTGCTTGGACTCGCGTGCTTTTGTTCAAGACACTCATGACTGGAAAACACAAAGTATTAATCAAGTCTTACGTTTCTACTTGTAAACAGTTTATAGTTAGTGGTATAATTATTTTATTATGCAATGATGGGCATTAAATATATCAGTCCTATAACAAAAAAAGATCAGATAGAGTTTTGCTTCTAACCTTATTTAATAATATGTAATAATAAATAATTGGGATTTTAAAAATGTTTCTGAAAACCTACATGGGCCTTTTTTGTGGTCCTTGAAGGCTGGTGCTTTGTAAGTCATTAATTTTCTAGTAAATTTCTTTCTGGAGCTCTTAATTTGTTTTGATGAGTTTTTAAAATTATTTTTGGCAAAAACTAGATGGCATCTCTTGCATTTATTAAAACTGCAACACAACCCTGACAACTGAGATATGAGACTAGAAATGTAATGCATTTGAACCACATGAAATCTCATCTTTCCTGACTGTCATGTTTAGTGACTGATTGTGGAGATTGAATGCTTTAAGTAGATTTCGTCTTGCTATTCGTTTCTTTCCTTTTTAATTTTTTTTTCGGCTACCAGAGTCATTAAATAGTTTTTACTCTGTTACTTCTAGCAAGGCTGGGAACCTTTTTGAAAAGAATGCTGCACCAATTTTGCACTTATCTGGCTTGGATGTAACTGTGGTTAAGGTAAGAACTTATAGGTTCTGCTGCTATAGAAATAGTGACGGCTCTGCTTTCTCCTCTTGAAGAATTGAAATTCAAAGCTGTATGCATTTGAAATTCTCAGTTGTCCTGTAGACATGGGAAGAAATAAACACTGAGATATTAAGCCAATACCTAATCTTTTTAATTCACAGTTTACAAACAGTGGAGTGAGATTTTAATTTTCAGCTAAAGCAGTACATATGCTTGTTTGTCTGTCTAAAGCAACCCTTCTGTAATTCATGTTTGAGAGAAAACTCTAAATATTTGAGTGCTGGCTAGTAGTGCGTGCCCATTGCTGTTGAATTTGTCGTTTCTGCCTGAACTTGAAGAATTCAAAAGTGAGGAATTTTGACATGCAGTTGAATTGTTCAGAATAATTAAAAATAACCTTTTATCTTTACATGGAAATTATTTCTGTGTCTCTCCAAATAATTCAACGTTCCCATCATGAAAGCAGAACACTGAGCTCTAAATGGTGTGAATTAACAAATTGATTTTCTTTGGAAAGAGAAGAACAAGGAAACATGAAGGGATTCTGATCTTTTTACAGGTTTTTTGAGGCTGTGATATGTGGATTGCTTAATACTCAGTGTGTCCTAACAGCAAAGTACTCTAATATGCATCTTTCTGCCTTGGAATCTTTTTCACATGGTTTAGTGTTAAAATGCTGTTTTTATTAATCCCTTTCTCTGATCATTAAAAATACTTAGTCCTACCCTAAGAGAAGAAATTATTTTGCAATACTTAAAAATGATGCTTGGTAGCGTCAGACCTGACAAGTTGGCAAAACAGGGCTGGGCAAGAAAGTGAGGCTGAGATGGCTCTGCAAAAGACATTAATTTTGCAGAAAACAGTTTTGATGGTTAAAAAAGTCAGTACTCTTTACTGCTAAATACATTGTCAGTGGCTGTCAGGCAGGGGTCTGTTGTGTAGTTCATGCTGTGTTTCAGGAGATGCATTTGAGCACTTTGACTGTTGAAGATACTGGGAATTTTTCTGCAAGGGTGTGGCTGGCTTCTGGATCTGTTTCAATGTAAAATTACCTGGAAATATGATTATTGCTGTAGTATTTTGGATCTGTTGAATAAGATTTGCTCTGATATTTCATTTATCTCTGTGTGTATGTGTGTTTGCTTGCACGTATTACATTATGCATCAAACTGGTTTTATGAGTTGAAAAAGAAAATCTCTGAATGTAAGTAATATACAGTACTGTGTGCCTATATAAAAATAACTATTAACCAGATGGATAGATGATTCTTTTTTCTGTAAGAGAGATACACTAGAAATAGTCATTTGAGTCCTCATGTTTGGATTTCTGTTTCTTCAGACTGATTATGAGGGACAAGCAAAAAAACTTCTGGAATTAATGGAAAACACAGATCTGATCATTATTGCAGGAGGAGATGGCACAGTCCAAGAGGTACTGCAGGAGCCTGGTTTGTTGAGAATCATAGTTGGGCTGAGGACAAGAAGATTGAGTCTGTGCAATGTAGCAGCATCATAACAACTGTTCCTAGAGATCTGTCCAGTTTAGTATCTGTGTTTTCAGTAAATAATATTCTGGGGGCAGAATACCCTGCTTGTTGGTATGAGTCTTAAAGAGATGATGGGAGTGGGGACAAAAGGAGTGTGTGACATAACTGTCTTCCAGGACTTTACTCTAGAATGAGCAAACTCTTTGGAGAGACATGGACCTTTTCTTTCTGTGTAATGTAGTTGTAATGGTTTGATTTTCAAAGTTCCATCCTTTCTATATACTTCCCAAGAGGAATGCATGTTTTGCTAAGTGGGAATGAGATAATTTAAAAATTATGTGGGCCTGATAACAAAGCACAGAATGTATTTAATAAATGCCTATTGTCAAGATGATTAATGGCAGGAGCAGAACTGGAGGATACTCTCTTTTTCAAGTAAGACTGTATTTTTTTCAAGCAGTTCCTGGTTGCCGACTACTGGTTTCATAAGGCAATAGCTAAATGAATGCAATGACCTTAAGAGAAAGTGATCAGAATACATCTGCAAGTTTGTTCTGACCTTTTGTTAATTACACTTATTGGTGCTGGTTTTGCATTATGCAGAGCCTTATTCAGTGTTAAAACATTTTCAATGGCATTGGTTGTGGTGCCATCATGTACTCGGGCACGCTCATAACCCTGCTGTTTCCAACATGTTTGCAGGCTGAACATTCCTTCTTTCCCATGTAAACAACTGTAGCACATTCCATAAAAGAGTAGCTGCTCCTTAAGTCTTTTCAAAGAGTAGATGTGGTTAAGAATTCCATAGCTTTTTATTGTAACTGAAAAATAAAACTCTTAGAGCTTAGCATTTCCCGTGTTTTTCAGGTCATAACTGGACTTCTCCGTAGAGCAGATGAGGTGAGAAGGTGTCATTTTAAAAACTGTGTTTATTTCGTGGAGTGTCTTGTGCATCCGTTGTGATCTCTTGGCCTCAGCTGCCTTCAGCAGATACGTTGCTTACTAATCTGGAGGCAGCTTGCTGTGTAATAAGCCAGCTGGGCTACTGTCCTGCAATGCTGCCTGTTGTTCTTTGTTCCCTCTTTGAGGGAGTGCAGTGACTCCCAAGCTATGGCTTTGGGAAGTTTCCAGTGTCAGAGCAGGGATTGTGGAGAAGCCAAATGCTCAATTTTCGAAGACCCATGGACCAGCTGTGCATGCCACTTTGTTTGGCAGAAGCATTGGGCAAAAGTACATGTTTTTCTTGTATTTGTACAGGCTTGAAACCGAATTCAGTTCTGGTCACACTCCTACTGCTTTGGGATTGCTTTGCTGTTTCTTCAAGCAGTGCATACCTACCTATGCAGATGGCTGTACTAAGCGAATTTTAACCTCTCAAGGTGGATCACTCTGAATGGGAATGAGAGAGATTTTTCTTTTTAAAGTGGGAGGACAGTGTTATTGAGGAAAGGAGGGAATCATTGTTCCCAAAACCTTCTGGCAGGAGCTGGCAAAAACTCAATTAAATGATCCAGACAAGATTATGATGATACCCTTGGCAGCTTGAATTGTGTCTGTTTAGGCATTTGCTTTGTCTAAATGTGCCAACAGGAACTCTGCAACCAAGCCAGTATTTTTAAAGGAAAGCTAGTTATATCAATTCTGAGACATCACCGTTTTAAATCTAATATTATTATAGTTGGATCCTGAGACCTTTATAATCTGAAGATAGTGGAAGAAAAGTTATAGAGGCTTTACTGGCTAATTTCTCTTTATTTTTTTTGCTTCTTATCTTGATGTAGCTTGGATTGTTTTGCAGTAGTGTAGGAAATTCTGCATCCAGCACAATTATGGGTGGAATACTGCATTTTAGTATTGCCACTGTGTCACTTCATGTCTTTGGCCAAGGAATTCTTGTCCTTCATGTCACTCTGTCCTAGGAGTAGAGATCTGCACTTGAGCTCTCTGTGCCCTGCTTCCCTTTTCACTTGCGGTTGTCACACCACTGTTGCCTGCATAAGAAGAGCATGTGTGAGGTATTCCAGAAGCCCTGTTCCTAGCAGCCAGGGGAGCAGAGCTTGACTGCAGGAGCTGCAAACAGCCTCTCATCTGCACACTGTAAAGCAGTGCTGAAGAAATGAGAGCAGGGTGTTTGAGAGTGTTAGGACTCGCAGGTGACACGGAGACAGCAGGGGAGAGCAGTCGGGTGTGCGGTGAGACAGGAACTCCTGAGTGGCTGCAGACTGGCTGTCTCCTGGTGTTGCTGGCAGCATTGCCCAGGGGGGGAGATGGTGCACTGGCATATGTGGTAGTTGACACTGATTGGCTGACACGCTTCAAGAAGCGAGGTTTAAGAGAGCGAGGTATAGGGTAATAACTTGCTCCTTCAACAAGCCCTTCTGATGAACAGTGGTACAGAAAAATAACATGGTCAGTGACTTCCAAAAATTAGACCTCCTGCTGCTTCATGATTTGGATGGCAGAGGAATCAATTAATTTCCTTTCCTTAAGTGAGAAAATCTCTTTGCTGTGCAAGGTTACTCTGTCAGAGGGGGATTTCTGCAGTGGTAAATGAGATTCAGAGCCTGTGATGCCACCGTCAGTATTAAGAAAGATGGCAGATTGCTGACAAAATCCATGCATTAGTTGGGATGTGGCTGCCAAACTGCATGTAACAATGTTCTTGATGATTACAGAGAGCTCCTTTGTACCCAGTTGGCACTGGTGGGTTCACAGATTTGGGTGCCATGTTCTGAGTCATTGTGTGAGGAAGTGCCTGGCTGCTCAGTGCCAAAGGGGTGATGCCAGACACAGCTGTGATCTCCGCACAGGAAGCTTCATGCAAATGTTAATTTACTCTCCTCATGTGTCCAGGCTGCCTTCAGTAAGATTCCTATAGGATTCATACCCCTTGGAAAAACTTGCACTTTGAGCCAAACACTGTACCCTGAGAGCACAAATCAAGTCCAGTAAGTATTGCATGTTTCTGAAACACAGTTTGTTTTCAAGGAGCAGTGCTTCTTGGTAGCTTGATGCTTTTCTTTTTGTTCTGTGTTACATAGAAGTTGGCAGTCTCTGGGCAGAGCCTGATGATTCTCTGGACTTGCCTGAGTTAATGACTTCCAAAAACTGACTAAAAATTAAAAGAAGGAAATGTGTGTATTATTAGAAATCATTTGCTGTGGCTAATTTCTCTGTGATCGTGTGATGCTCAGAGTTTAAAAAGAAAAAGGGATTAAAAGGATCAGCCTCTTAGGAATAGCAGAAAGGGTATGACAAGGATGTAGCAAGGATATGACAAAATAAGCCAAAAGAAAGTCCTCTTTCTGACCCTTCTCCAGTCTAAGCCTTCTGGAAACCGGTCCACATATAGCCTGGCTAGGACCTGCGAAGTAAGGCATACAAGAATATGGGAAAGGTTGGATCCCATTACTGACTTCTGCAGGGCAGGACTGACTTTTCCCTGTGGTGGGACTGATGCTGGCAGTAATCCAACAACCCAGTTCTTATCTTCAGCATCCTGGATATGATCCAGTCTGGTGGTATCTGTTGCCTGCAGTTCAATTTGTTGCAGGATTGTTTTGTCCACTTATAAAGAGAAAAGGGAGTCAAATAATCTTTCTTTTCCCCACATTTCATTTCTTTTCAATTTTTCCCTTCCTCCTAATACTGATACAAATAGTAATCAATATATTTCTCATAATAATAAATATATTTCTTCTTGATCCTGAAATCTTTTCACTCTCACTCTCCCACTAACTCATTAACATTTTTCTTTGTGGAACCCTTGCTGGTATCCATCATACCTAAAACCCGTGAGTCAACTGGCATAACATCCTTCATTAAAACTGCCAGAGTGCTTTGAAGCTCAGAAAGGTGGACAAGGCTGTAATCAGCAGCTAAGATTAAAATAATAATTTATGTTTGGATTCTAAAGAAGCTGTTTGAAATGGACGATCTTCTTGTCCCAAGGTAATGAACTGTGCAAGTGGGACTGCAGCACACTGGTGAAGTTGAAGGTAATTTGGTCAATAGGCTGCTTAACAACCCGCACCAGTAACAGAATCTGAGTTAAGAAGTGCAGAAGTGATATTTTTCAAAGAAATATTTGGACTTTGGTTCCTTCAGCACTCTCTTACTTTGGAGTGTAGGAACTGTAAAGGTCTTACAGAAAGATGAGAGCTGGGAGAGAAGACAGGCTGTGGGAAGAACAGCTTCCTTATCTGTCTCAGTATTCAAATCCTGACGAAACCAAGGGCAATTTCTCCCACTGATTCACATGAATATTGGGCTGGATCTGAAAACTGTGTTTTTTCCTTGTCCAGCTGAGACACTGGAAATGTATGCAGTGTGGAAACTAAATATTACCCAACTTTGAAAGCAAGGAAGGGGTTTCAAACAAGTATATGTTTCAAGGTTTGAACATAGACTATTTGGTGGACTCAGACACTTTGGTTACAAAATCTTTACAGCTTGAAATGACAAAGTGCCCTGGCTACTGTCCACAACTTAATGGAGACCTAAATGGCATGAGCACTGCTGATAGATAGATTTATGTTGATGAAAAACTTCAGAATAAATTAGCACATACTAATGCAGCTCAATCTCAGACACATGAGTTGAGACCAGTCGTGCTGTCCCCTTCTCTCCCAGGCTGTGTTAGTTGCCATCACTAAAATAATACCATGATTTGGGTTCTTAGTGCAGTAAGTATGTGAAACAGGAAATAACACAGTTGGCCTCTGACCTGTCAGGTTAGCTCAAAAAGGAGGAATCTCTCAAAAGATTAGGCTGATAATTTCCTTTTGCTTTTTGTGTATTCTGCTGTTTGTTAGGTTTTTTCATGTGTTGCAACCGCTGATTTTGCTTTCCGATTTCAGTTAAGTGCAGCATGTTTCCCTGGGGTTTTTACGTTTGCTGAAAAAAAGCCCTACCTGGACTCATAGCGGAATTTGTTAAAAAGAAAAGTAATTATAAAGCTTACTCATTTCCTTTCTTCCTGTTTGTTTTCCTTTGCTTTTTTTCTGTTTGTTTTGCAGACATATTACTAATGCTACATTGGCCATTTTGAAAGGAGAGACAGTTCCACTTGATGTCTTGCAGATCAAGGTGAAAGCATCTACTTATTTGGAACCCAGCATTACTAAAACTTTCCTGTTCTCATGTCTTTATGTTTACGTGGACTGATTTTCCTCTGTGTATTGTTGTTATGAGTTTTGGGTTATGATATCAGCAGTTCTGGTGGCAGTCATTTCTCCACCATGTGCTATGGCATCAGACAGTCTAAACAGAAGAAAACACTAGAATGCCTCAACATCACCGTTCCTTGAGACTCAGAGAATATTGATGAATACAAAACTTACTAACAGTGATATTTCTGTAGCAATGGTGAGAGACAAATCAGTAGCTGTCTGCTGATTTGATGCATTCATGTGTATTGTGAAGTTAATAGCTTTCTATGACAAACTGAAAAATGTAAAATGGGAAAACCTTTGACTATGCCCTATATGGATTTTTTGAATATTATTTTTCTGTTCAGTTGTAGACTGGACATTTCTGCAGCGAGAGTGTTGTGTCGCTGTGCAGAGCTCCTTGCTTTTGGCTGACAGTCAAATCCACAAAATGAAATGGCCATTGCTGGGTGTGCAGTCAAACTCAGGCTACCTCTTCAAAACTTCACCTCTTATATTCCTCTATGGAGCAGATGGAATGTACAGTGCTTAAATTCTGCTAAGCTTTATTGCTGTTAGCTGTTTGTTGTACCTCTTCTGTTAAATTTCACTTTTGGGATTAATCAGAAATCGGTTCTTATGTAGAAATGCTATTTTTCCTACTACAGAAAATAAAGTTGGAAACAAAGTAAGAAAGCAATTTTGCAATGTTTATTTTTCTTTACAGGGAGAAAAGGAGCAGCCTGTGTTTGCAGTCTCTGGTTTAAGATGGGGATCTTACAGAGATGCAGGAGTTAAAGTTAGCAAGTAAGAAAATACTGGTTTTTGAAACTGTACCTTTTTTAGCATCTGTTGCCTGAAAGGACACATCCTCCTCTCTCAAGTATTTTTTTGAGCGTAGGCATCTGACAGGCAGGGGCACCCACTCTTGCTGGGTCTTGCATTACACACATGGGAGTGTAAGATGTATCAGAATTTTTGTGATTTGAAATAAACACTTATTTGGTGCTGACCTATTCTTTTAAGTATTTATTTTTTCTTCCCTTTTGGTATCTGCTTCTGGAAGTTTATTCAGATTGTAACGGGGAAAATCTCTCCCTTGAATAAGTCTAAGTAAAGTAATTGGCCATTGTTTTTCATCATCTGCCAATGAAAAGCTTCATGCAGACTCTGAAACTCAATTCCAACGGGGGACATCAGATGCAGTAGGAATGCCCTTCAGTTCCTGCCAGAAATGGCATGGACTGTGCTATCTGATGACTGTTCTCTGGACGCTAAGCTCATATTGGGCTTTCTCCAAATGGACATTTAACATGTCACTGTCTGTGTATCAAATGACAAACATTATCTGCTGGAGGAGCAGGAGGGCCAAAGCAGCTCACTTCCCAAACTCTTATGGAGGAAATGAAGCTGTAAGGAAATACCATGTGCTTTGTGAATGAGCTGTTTGTGTCAGGAAAGAAGAGGTAGCAGACCTCTGCAATCTGTCTGGCAACTATTTGAGTAGGTTTGAGAGGTGATATGGGATGGGGGAGATGCAGTGAATGGTCAGGTTGGTTGTTCCTGGGAAGCCAGAGACATTCTTAGTAGGCTGTGTGGGTGCTGACTTGGCTGTGCTGCAGGCTCTCCTGCTAATTGCAACCCCCAATTCAAGGAAATGCACTTCTCTCTGCTCTGCACTGCTCCTGGGCTTCCTGCCTGTGCCCTGGTTTTCTCCTGGTGTCAGCCTTCACATCTCTCCCTGCAGCACTTCCCTTTTGTAAGAGTCCTTTGGGCTCAGTGCTGGAGGCATGACAGCACCTTTGGTACATGAGACACATGAACATCCTCAAGCCTTGCTTCCTTCCATAAATGCTTTTGAATGCAGAGACACATATCCAGCTTGGAAAGCACTTCAGCAGCAAATGAACAGGTGCTCAGAGTCTGCTTGGAACAAGATCCACATGTGCTTGTCCTGTTTTTATGCTTTCCCACTTCATCCACTTTTGCTCCCTGTGAGAGATGGGTTATTGGACTAAAAACATTTGGTGTGTTCCAGTGCAGCTGATCTTAAACTGAAAAGAGCTCAAAGGGAGTTAAGCAGTAAGATGCAGTTCCAGAAGTGTGTCTGACTATCCCTCTGCTAAGCACGGTGCTGCTGGAGACCTGGTGCTGTTTTATGTTACTATTTTACAGACAATTTCATGGCTTGAGAGGAGTGGTGGGACAGTTGCATGCCTTAATGGTTAATGATATCCTTAGATCTGCAGTACTCTTGAGCTGGTGGTGTTTAATGTACTTTGTTGACCCTCTTTGGTGAAAGACTTTGATCCAAATGTGCGCCAAGCCTGACTAAATACAATCACATCTTTGGATTCTGTACGGTGCTGTGTAGCTGGCAGGATTTTTATTTTGTAAAACCCTGATTTCAGTGTGAAAATTCTTTGGGACTGATGAATGTTTGCTGGTTCTCTTGTCATGAGGCTTTTGATTTTTAGTTTGTTTCCTCCGACCTTTGGAAATACACTTTATTGTATATTGTGGAGATGCACACCACCAGCTGTTAGACCACAGACCTTTAGATCATCCCCAGTTGTCTCACGTAACGAGGTGAAATTCTGATAGTGAGATGTCCTGCTGCCTGTAGTGAAGATTATACAGTGCATTTTGGTGATGTGTAACTCAGGATAGGGATGTCACTGCTAGGCTGCTGGTGATGTATAGGAACTATCTGACAGTATCAAAAAGCTAAAGGTTGTCAGGGAGCACTAACTCAGTGGCAAACAAGTGTGTGTGCTCTGACCTCATGCAAAGTTTCTCCCTTTCCTAATATTGACTCCAGGACATCTTAGTAAGGAGTTCTGTTTCTGTTCTTTTTTCAGGTACTGGTACCTTGGGCCTCTGAAAACCAAAGCAGCTCACTTTTTCAGTACATTTAAGGTAAACATTAATTGTGAGGAAAGTGTTTTTGTTTGGGAAATGAACAGGCTGACTTTGCTTTGTATAATCTTATCTGCAAGCTTTTGTGAAGGATTCTGGTAACAGTATAAAATGGGAGTGAAACTCAACTTGTTAAAAAGCCTACCAATTGATAGACTTCTGAAGAAAGGAAGGGGAAGAGAAATACTTCTTTAAAAAATTTCCTTTACTGAAGATCCATTGCTGCAAGATCACCAGGGGAAGCCAATAACCCCCTGTGAAACTGGTGAGCAGCAGTGGTGGTGAAGTGCTAAAGTGCTCAACCACCTTTTCTCAGCAGTCTTTGTAATAACATTTCACTCTGATTTATTCATCTGGCAGAAGGGTTTATAATTAGACTGCTCATGCACATTGATAATCAGGCTTCCTTGTGTAGTAAAATGAACATGAAGATGAATAGCTTTTATCTTGCCTTAAACTTTCCTGTTGCTTAAAATTGATCCCGGAAAGATTAAAATTTGACCTGCATGAAAGGTAAGGCATTTTCATTCACGTGGTTTTCCTGTTCTCTGAACGTATATGGAACCTCATGAAAGGCAGTGGAAATACCCAGGAGCTGGTACAGTAGATCAAATAGTGCAGTCTAGCCATGCTGTCTGTGACAGTGCCAGTGCTTCCCTTATAGGACACTCCTGTAAAGGGGAGTTTAATTGTCATGTATCCAGGAAAGCTGGGGTGGGTTTTCCCCTCTATCCCCAGAAAATTTGAGATTGTGGTTCTGTGTGCTGGCATTCTAGGTAGAAACCTATTCTTCATTTCTGTCCAGCTCCTTCCTCACTTCCTTTGAGTCCTTAGGCTCATCTGGGGGTGGTGATAGTGCATTTCTCTGGTGAGCTATTAACTTTACATTAAAAAGATCTATTTAACCTGCTGAAGGTTAAAGAGAAGTGCCCACTTCTTCAGCTATTTAGATAGAAAAGTTTCTACCTGATCTCCCCTAGTTGTGGTATTCATTGCTTTATGTGCCTCTTATGTTATCATTTTGTTAATTTCTACAAGAAGTGGCTCCACCCTGTTGAGCTTAATCTCTTCCTGGCTTGTGTTTGCTGCTGCATACTTCATATTTTCTGGTTTTACTGTGGGTGTCTTTTGAAACAGGATGACCTGTAGCTGAGAAAAATGTAATGGGAAAGAGCTCACTTCTGATGCTGGTAGAGGCATTGTTATGAGTGTTATCCTGTCTTCTAAAATATACAGGCGTAAATTATCACAGCATTCCTGCTTTTCCATTTAGTCATTAATATTTATTGTTTGTGTACTGCCCTACTGATTCAACCTCTGTTTGTCCTGCTTATTATGTAATTGTGAGAGTTGAAGTCTTTCCTTGCTCTCAGAGGTGTGAGGTGAATTAGCTTAACAACCTGTGCTATATGATCCAAAAGTACTACAAAACTACTACAAAACAAAAGTTTTATACATAGAAAAATAATTGTATTGAACTCATGTGGGCTCTTGGCTGTGTTGTTTTAGTATATAGATTTAAAAACCAATTTAATGATTCCCTCCTTATGTTTGGAGCATTTTGGAAATTATTTTCAAAACAATGACAGGAAATAAACTTTGTCAGCATCTGGAGATATTTCAAAAGCTAAGGTTCTTCTGTAGCCCTGGGACTGGAATCCGAAATATCACCAAGAATAATGTGTTAGTACTTTACTTTTTCTATTTTTTTTTCCCCTAAGATGCTTGATAAAGCTCACATGACTTGCCTTAAGACCTGTTGTGTTGCTGTTTATAAGCAGCTGACTATCAGGCCAGGTCTGGATTGTTTGAGTTGCTGGAGAACAAAGGCCTGTCAGGTTTTAGTGCCCCGTGGCTGCACACAGCACTGTAGTCTTTGTCTGTTTGCACTGGATCCTGCTGAGCAGTTGCTCTTTGAGGTTGTCTTTGTGCCATGCAGAAACCAATTGTGCTTTCAGACATTAATGTTGACCTTGCTGGTTTGGGTTGTTCCCTCTAGCCAGAAGCCGCTGTGTCACCCTGCCACACATCAGCAGCAAGGGAAACATCCCTTCACCCTGTGTTCATAGAGGGGAAAACACCCTCACTTCAGTGCAGGGAAGGATTAGATTAGTGGATTTGGGAACTGTGGGTAATCTTTTTGAAACTGCAGAAATGTCATCTCACCAATGACTCTTGAGACTGGAGAGCCATAAAGTAGGCTGAGGCAGTGGGAGGGTCTGGGTAGCTCTGCAGGACTACGTGTGAGTACATAATAAAAAGGTTACAGGAGTAAACAGAATGAACAGGTATGTGCTAAACAAAATGCCCTTTTATCTTCTGTATTTCCTTTGCATGTAAATCCAAGGAGTGGCCTCAGAAACATCAAGCTGCTCTCATGTACCTGGGTCCAACTGAGAGACCTCCAGAAGAGCCAGAGGAGAAACTATCCAGACCTCCTTTGTATGTGAGGCTTTACAGACGACTTCGATCATACTGGTTGTCTCCAAAAGGTGGGCTGGGTGTGCTCTGGCATGAGCTCACAGGCAGGGTCTACTCCTCTAATAGATCCAGGGATGTGTTGTGTGGAGGGCATGTGTACTTTACTGCTCTCTTTTTTATTACTATTATTTATTTGTTTACTTTTTAAATTTATTTAAACTGTGATTTTTGTCAAGGTAGTTATAGTGGTATCTGTCAGAAATGGAACAGAGTAGTCCTGTCAGTGTTTGTGGTCTCATAAACAAATAGTCATTTGTAAAGAAACCAGGGTATTCTCTGGACTCACAGTTGCCATCGCTGTGGAGGCATCCGTAGAGGATACTTGGCACTTCTGGGTGAGCTTCTTGAAATCTTCCAGCAGAATGGCTTCTTTGTGAGCTGGGGAGAGAGGAGCAGCCCCTGTTTTCCAGGGTGGGGAGAGTTGCTGACACAGAGCAACAAATGTTACTTTAAATAGAACAGTAAAACTGAGGTCATGCAGAAGCCCTAAATTTCTCTTAGTACGTTAAATTCTTTCTGTACCATAAACCTTGTGTTCTCTGAGCCTTTTTTGGGTTGGGCTGTTGTCTGGACAGTGCACGTGGCAGGCCACAGGAGGAAGGAGAGTGGGTATTTTGCACAGTCTGGTGCAAAGACCTCATTCCTCCTTGGCTGGCAGAGGTGATTCACGCAGGAGCATGAACCAAGTGACCTGGATATGAGAAATGAACGGTCAAGCTTCCTCCTTTGGAAAATACCTTGTTACCACAGCATTCTGAACACTGGATTCCTGGGTTTTTTGTAGCAGCATTTCATGGGTTTTCTAAGTGTTCTTGTAACCAGCCCAGGAGATCTGTTACTCCCTGGACATAAGGGCTCACGGGACTGTGATGTACTGTGCTTGACAGTCTTTTCTGCCACTGTGGAAATGCTGATGATATCTTTTTCTTTTCTTCACTACTCCCAAGCTCCCTTTTAATTTTTTAAGATTTTGACATTTTTGATAGTGGCCAAAATGGCTCAGACTGATTTTTCTGTCTGGCATCATGCTTCATAATGATCTGTGTAATTGAATTCCACTTAATGATTGATATCTTCTCTTCCTGATATGCAGAATTCCCCCAGGAGGTAGCCCCAGAGGACTGGGAAGAACTGAAGCTATCCACCATTGAGCTTTCCATTGCAACTCGGAACAGGCAGCTTGATCTGACAGTAAGACCATAACATAACTGGGTTCCAAATGCTGCCTGCCCACAGTTTTCCTTTCTTGCTAAACTCCCATTTTGTGTCTATATAAATAACATTTAGTACCTCATGTAAGAAGAGGTCCATGATTGAATCCAGGAATGGGCAAGTTTCAGAGCCGGTGTAAAAGCACTGGAGACCAATGTAAAACTGGGATGCAGTGGGATCAGAAAGAATTTGTACAACGTTTCAGTAGCCAAACAGAAGCTTTAGGATTGCCTGTAAGTAAACAAAACACCAAGAAGCATTCCTTTTCCTTTTCATCTCTATGAGAGTGATTCTGTTTTATCAACTGCTGCTAGAAGGAAGCTAAGCCTGAATGTCTGGCTGGAATGTTTGATTTTTCTCTCTTTTTTAGACTTGCAGAATGGATTTTAAAATAATTGGTACTAGGGAAAGGACAGGGGCTACACTGATTTGAAGGAAAGGAAATGCAGGTGGCTGTGGAAGAATAGAAGCAAGGCAAAAAAGGAATTGTTCTTGTCATAACCTTCTCAGCATGTTCATGCTGTTCATTCGTTGTTTCAGAACCTGTCTTTGGCTTATGCCTGTGTTTTGGTGCAATTTTACTGCTGTGAAAGCTATTTGGATAGATGTCAGTCTTTAATTTTACTGGAAAATGCTATCACAGTGATCCTATACTCATGAGCTTCTTTTCATTTCCTCCTCATGGCTTCAGGAAACCCTTGCCGCTATACCCAGGTTAACAGGAGGTGTTGAACTCACTGCAACATATTTCTTCCTTAGAATTCAGGGTCTTTAAGAACATGAAAACTTGAGTTATATTGATGTGTTACCTTGTAGGGTCAGACCAAAAAAACCCAAACAGGCCAATATAGTTTTTAAAATGTTCTCCTGTTTTCTCCTGAGAATGTATCACGTGAACTTTAGTTTCTTCTTTGTTGTGGTTTATGATTTGGACTGTCAATGTCCTAGAAGCTAGACGGAGACTAGTATTTTGGGGTTTTTTTGAGTGGTTTCTAGATGGCACTTGAACACGAGAGGTTTGGTTGCTGAACTGGATTGGAGTCAGTGATTTAAAATAAAAACAGGCCTACCAAGAACTGAAAAAGCATCTGATTGCCACAAAGTAGCCCTTATACCCTTTCTGTTGTTTTGTTGGTTTTGTCTCCTTTAGGCCTTCAAGATGCACTTTAATATTGGTTTTGAAAAAATGAAGTGATGTAGGGTTCTCAGGTCACTTGCATAGCCTAGAAAAACGGACAAGTTCGCGTTAGACCAGTTGTACTTTCCTGTTTCTAGAGTTGGAAGTATCTTGATACTGCATCTTTTTTTCTACAAGTGTGGACCCCTTATTACTGCTTTGAAGTCCCTCTCTTGAAACCATTGTCCCTGTAGCCCTCCAAGCTGAACAGCAGCTCTCTGGAATCAATACCAGGCCATATCTGCTGACTGCTGCCAGCCACTCCTGTCTCTGTGTCTCACCTCAGATTCATGCCTAGGCTGCCCCATTGAAGAGAAGCTGATAAAGCCATACAGGTGCAGCACAAGCAGTGCCAAGACTACATCTGCAGAACAGCAAAGGAATAAACCAAGTTACACTAATAGATGCATTTATTAATACTTTTGTCATTTTGATTGCAACTGCACTAGGACTTCTGCCAGGACAGAAATATTAAAATAAATAAAAACATAAGTTGCATCTTAATCAAAGTTGCTTTCCCAGGAAAAGCTTTACTGTATACTCAGTTTAAGGGCAGGCTGTAAATAGGAAAGAAGCTAAGTAGGGAGTTTAGAGGATTGTTACTAACGACACTGATTTCCAATTTGTATTGTTAAAATTCTCTTACCGTGGTGTTTGGTGGCCAGATGTTGTATCATTGTACTATTGGTTAAATTAATGAAAGACCCACTGAATAGAAATTAAATTAGAAAACCTAAGAGATCTGCTATTAAGTGTAACAAGAAGCCAAATGTGTGACTCATTATTTTGCTTCCTGTGGTATTTACTGAATATTCATTAATGGGAAAATACTGTCTAATAATTTCTAATTCATATCTCAAGTTGAGATTTGAATAAAGCATGAAATGCAGAAAAGCATCTTCTGCCTCCTTTTGTGGGACAAAGGCCTGGCCATTGTGTGAACATATTACAGTATCCTGGGTGTGGCATTTTCAAATGTTAACTGCTTGATTTCTGAATCCTTTTTTGCACAGCGCACTGAGGACTTCATGGACATTTGCATTGAAGCAGAGAGTGTCAGCAAAGGGGAGTTTGTTCACAGAGGGTGAGTATGGGAAGGCTGTGAAAAGGGGACAGGATCTCTGAAAAGTGTGCTGGTTTTCTCCCATGCTGTGCTGCAAAATTCAGAAGCAGAGGACTGCAAAGCGCACCAATCACTAATGCTTCATGGGGGCTAATAATTTTGTACTTTGAAATTCTTACTCATTTTCTGTTTCTGTAAACAAGGCAGAACTCCAGAACCTGGAGTGTTGGTATTCAGAACCTGGAGTTCTTCCTAGCTTCTGAGTTTGCTATACCTTTCGTCTTTTCCCCTGTTGCTGTAAGTCAGTACTGCTTGGATATTGCTGTTATAACTGAGATTTTTAGGCAGCCATGCAGACTTACCCGGAATCTTTTAGCCCTGGCTGCTCAGTGGATTGAGAGGTGGGTCATAGAGCTGGTATGTTTGTATTAGTGGTACCTGGAATTCATGAACTGTGATTAGACGGGCTCTCTTCTAAGGAAGGAACTTCCTTGTCTCAATAGCTCTTGTGAGAAATTAGGTCTGAGCTGGAAGAACTTTGGAAGATGTGAATTTAAACAGGGACTTTAAGCAAATCTATTGGTCCTGCTTGTACGTGGAATAAGAAGGCTGCAGGTGTGAAGAAGCAGCATGTGGAGAAAGTGAATGTTATTGCTTCCTTTGTGCTTGTGATGTTGTCCTGTAGTGTGCTTGTTCCTCCTGCTCTGACTAGACGCAAATCAGAGCTGTCTTTTCCGGCTCCTTCTTACAGTCCCACTCACAAATATATTGCATCTTCAGTGCAGGTTTTACCAGCAACAGATTTTCCTGCTGAATCCAAGGGAGTTCCTCTCCATATTACCTTTTAATTTGCTGTTTTCTCAGTCTTCGAGCTCCCTCTAGTGAAATCAATGGGAGGATTTCAGTGCAGTTTTACCTGCTTGTTATCACCCTAGTAATTCCTGCAAGATACTTGTTTATGATACTAATGGCAGCTCAGGCCCCTTATTTGAGCATCCCAGAAGCCTCAGTGGGAATAGAATCTTCTGACCTATGCATACACTGTAAGTCAGGTTACCACCTGCAACTCCTTTTAAATTACATGAGCATGTGGACCATGGTTGCTTGGGACTAATTTGTTTGCTTTGAAGGCTACAGAGGGAAAGGAGGAGGCGGTTTTCCTGTTAGAAGCAAAAGGAATCTGGTGTCCTAAAGGAGAGAGACAAAGGAGATGCTATTCTGGGTTCGTGAGGACTTTGCTAGCAGAAAAATGTAGATGAGCTTGTGTGACTTGAGGGAGGCATATTCAAGTGTATTCCCACTGTAAATAATACCTCCTGTGTCGACTGGACATGCTTCCTGCAGTAGTGTGGCACATTTTCTGACTACAGTTACAGCGTCATGCAGAAAAAGCCTCTGAGGAGCATTGACATTGCCCTGCTGTTGAGAGCTAATTAGAGGCAGTACTGAAAGCTTTGAGCTGTTCAAGCAAAGTTCAGAGAAACAAGCTCTTTTGATTAAATAGTGCTAAAAAGCCTGTAGGTAACAAAGAAAGACAAAGAGAGGTGTGTGGGGTGGGGGAGCAGTGGGAGGGAGTGGTTAGTTGTGCAGAGAGGAGTCACAGCAGAAAAAATGTGCCCTGTTTTTTCAAGGCAGAATCAGGGTGTTCAGAGCTCCCGCTGTGCCTTTGCCAGCTGGGTTTGAGTCAAGCCCATTATCAGAGGCCCCCTATTGCCTAGCACCAACAGGGTTTGTCTTTGGAAGTGTGTGAAACAGCTCTTTCTTTTTTCTTCTTTTTTAGTGCATAGTTTAAATACCAGAATTTGGGGGGTTGAAAAGGTTTTTAGGGGAAATACCTTATCAGTGCAGATATCAAGGGGTTTTGATATTGGAGAGGGCACTGACAGGAGCTGATGAGAACTGATGGGTCACACAGAGAAAACCACACATCCAGCAGGAAACTACCATGGGGTCTCAGGCAGTGTGTGTCTCTGGGGAGGTGTGGAGGTGCATCAGTGTGCTGGAGGGCAGCTGTTGTTGGATGTCAAAGAAAGGAGGAGGTCATCCCAGGTGAATGAAAGTGCCCTCTGGCTGTGGATCAAATTTGTGTGAACAAGAGCATCTGCAGCAGCCATAGAGCTGATGTTTAGATCAGGTAGGGGAAGAAGAATTGTTTACAATGGAGTGCTTACTAAGAAGTGCTGCAGGGAAGGAGAGCAGGCATGGAAAGTGTGGCATCAGTAATCCACATCCTGGTGGCCAGTTTAGATTCTCTATAGGTACATATGGAGAGCTGTCACTCCGGGGCACAAGTACAGTTATCAGCTACAGTGCAGAAAACTGGGGGTTTTTGTTGGAGGTCTTACTCTGAATCATTTAACATTGGCAGCTTCTGGACATGAGAACTAGGTTCCAGTTGTGTGTTACGTGCAGTAGGTGTTGTGGTTCTCTCTCTGCCTGTATCTTTGTGATTCAGCATGTTGAGTGGGATGCAACAATCAATGGAAAGTTGCTGTTAGACTTCTGGTCTTGTTCCTTTTTCACATTGCTGTCTCATTTTGAGTGAGAAGGAGAGTCTAAGAGAAATGAATTGTGATTTTTTAATGCGGGACCACTAGAGGGGCAATCACTGCAAGTGGAGTTGTGTCTTACTTGCTTCTACCAGTGTTCTCCTTTGATTGATCTTTAATTCCATGTCTTGGCTCTTTAGAATTTACCTTGACCCCGTAATTACATCTCTGTAGAGCTTCATGTGCCTTCATTGACCAAAAAAATCTGCTTGCTCCCCAGAGTATGCCTTGTGTGTATCTAGTATCTAGGACCTTGTATGTTAAACTCCAAGCAGGTTAAACTTTAGGTGGGGAATCTTGCTGCTTGTTTGTACAGCACTGTATAAACTGACAGTATTGCATGCCATCAATGATTAATAATTTATATTGCTGGAGGATGTTTAATTCCCTCACAGTCACTCATCAGTCTTTTAGTGTATACATATTTGATTAAAACCAAACTTTCCACAGTTACTATTGCTTCCATCCTTCCCTGCCCTTTCCTTAGCTTTTCTTCCTTTTTCTTTGATTATCATCTCCTGTTTCAACCCTCTCTTCTCATGTTCCTTCTCTGGGATTTTCTGTGACTTTAGGAGGTGCTTGCCTTCCTTGAGGCATAGAAGACTTGGTGTACAGGGAGATTCTGGCATGTTTTCATGAGTTCTTTTCCTAGGCAATATTAAAATACACTCTTCTTTCATATCAGTCTACAGAAGAGAGGGAAATTTGGGGACAAGTAGGCATTGCCTATCAGAGGAATATCTGTGATAATTCTGCCATGCTTGAGAATTGTGGTGTATTAACACTGTAACTCTGTGCTGTTCTCTTTGCTATTTGTGCGCTGCTGTCTGTCTGGAGAGGGGCCCAAGCTGACAGGTTGCTGCCTGGGGTGCAATGTACCCTTTGCCAGTGGTCAGTCAAAAGGTTATGTGTGTGGTCAGTCAGGAGGCCAGAGGAAGGTTAGCACAGCCCAGAGCTTGTGCTCACTCTGCAGCAGCACTTATGGGAAAAAGAATCACAACTTGCTGTTCTGTAACAGCTGAGCCAGTGACAGGACAGCAGCTTAAAACTTCAAAAAGACCATGTGGCACTTGCACCACCAAGCAGTTTCTTGGAAAAGTGCCTTCCATGTGCTCCCTTTTGACATCAGCAGGAGTAGGAAAGGAAGCAGCACTTATCTAAGTACAGTACATAAACAAGAATCTCACAGGCACCAGAAGAGAGAAACTGACAAGATATGTTATTTGGAATGGATATAATGATGGGTATTTCTTTGTGAGTGATAACAGAAGCAACTGATAAGAAATGTCATGCTGATTGGTGTTGATATGAAAAATTTGGGGGTCTCGTTTTTAGATAGTAATTTAGTGGTTCAATATAACTATAATTCTATCTTTCTTTGGCTTAGGATTGTTTAGATTGCTGGTAAGTTTAGGTGCATGGGATGTGAGGAGATGGTAGTCACTACAGGAAGTGCACAGTTCAGCATGGAAGTGAAGAGCACAAAACTGTGCTCTATGTTCAAATATATTCAGTGAGCCTCAGAGCAGAAGCTGGTTGGAGGCTGTTGGTGCGTTCTGATATGTATTGACTGCAGCAGAAGAGGGAAGGACTCTTCTACTTTTTCACAGTTAAACCCACAAATATTTGTGCATATATATATATGTAGCCTCTCTGTTTACCAAATGCATAGTGATTTACCACAACAAAATGTCATCCCTGAAGAAGGCTGTTTCTGAGAGAAACATGTCTTTACCTTACCTCTCTTTTGGTTTGGACAGAAGTCAAAAGATGCATGATCCTCATATGTGCCCTGAAGGGAGTCAGTGCATCCACGCCAGCAGGTGCATCTTGCAACTTCCAGAGGTGAGAAGCTGAGAGAGCTGAAAAACTCTTTCTCTTTGTTTCTTGTACCTGTTGATGCTGCACTTGGAGAAATGCCTACTCTAAATATGGGAGATTGATTATACTGCAAGTGAGACACTCAGTTCCACAGTGCAGCCACTGAGTCCCTTGCCAGGACTGACATACTGCACTTTCCCAAGTGGTCTGTAAACCTGAGGGGGAGCTTTGTTCTGCCAGGAAGTCGTGGCAGATCTTTTATGAAGACAGTTGTGGTGGTTAAAGGGTCTCTTACTTGAATATATTGCATATGAATGGGAAGTTCCACCTTCTTTACTGTGCAGATACCCAGGCACTGGAACAGACTGCACAGAGAGGTTGTGGAGTCTCCCTCACTGGAGATACCTAAGATCCATCTAGACACAATCCTGTGCAATGTGCTCTGGGATGACCCTGCTTGAACAGGGAGGTTGGACCAGATGACCTACTGTTGATTCCAACATACCCATTCTGTGATTCTGTGATACGCAGACCTTCTTCTCCTTAGCATTGAAGATGTGTACATTTTGCCCTAGGAGGCGTTGTGCTGTAGAGAAGATAAATATTAGAGACAAAGGAGGGTAAGACAGGGCAGGGAAGCTGAGATCAGTATAAGGAGGTGCCTGAAAACTTTGAAATGATGAAGCTGAGAGAGAAGACAAAGCTGTGCCCGCCTGTGTAATTTAGATTCGTCTATTCCTGCCTCTGAGCTGTTATTGTGGCCCTGGGAGGACAGTTTCTTGTTTTTACAAGGACATGAAATCAATCTCATAGATAATTTCTGTCTTCAAGTGATCTATCATTTGGCAAAATAATTCCATATTAAGGGAGAATAGAATGTGTTGAAAGGAAAAAAAATCTGTCACTACCAAGTAAAAATCATGAATTATGATGTCATGATTAACCAGCATCCTAATACTTGCACTGAATTCAGATCATGGCAGATTTGTGATTCTCAAAGAACACTCTGCAGTGCTGGGCTAAGTACAGCTGGGCCGTAAGTAAGGCTTGTGGTATAAAATGAGCTGTTCATACTGCAGCTGCTGCTAAGATCTTCAGAACATGGGTGCATGGTACAGAGCAGTGCTGTTCGACTCCATGGCCCAGTTCCAGTGAAGGAACTGGAGGCAGCTCAGATGAGTCTCACCAGCTTATGTTGATGGAGGTGGACTGCTTTGCTGGACCTCTGACTGCCAGAACTTGTACCTAGTTCCTCTAGTCTATGCTGTTCTGGTGTCTGAGTTCCCTTGGAGCTGGTTTGAGTATCCACGTAGCACAGCCCTCCCATGAGTCAAGGGCACGCAAAGCAGTCACTGAAGTTGTTTTTAAGTAAAGTCAGCCTGCCATTTTGATGAATGGTTTTAATCACATGGTGACTTTATCAGCATTAAACACTTGAGAAAATTCTACTGCTGAGTAATTCCTGGCCAGTAAATTACTTTGCATCTCGTGTTTCAGATCAATATAGTGAAACAATACTGAAAGGGGTTTGTAACATGGAGTTAATAGAAGTTACTTAACAGGCATTTCTGCAGATTAGTTTATGTCACCACTGGCAGACCCAAGATCTAAGTGCACATAATTGTAGTTCCAATAGCAAAGAATCCTTCAGTATAAACAATGTGGGTCATTAAAGCTTCCTAGCGTTTAATTATCACTAATTAGTAACTAAGTGAGGTAACATCTTATGCACCAGACTCCTAATACATTCTGTGCAGTGAAGGATAGGTCTCCCTGTGTTGTGGAGAACAGATGGGCTGGAAGGCAGAGGCAGGGGGTCATCTTGGTTGAGACTCAGCTAAGTATTCAAGTGTAGTCTGTTAGTAAAATCAGCATTACAGCCTTGCTGAAATAATGTTTGATGTTTAACTGTTATCTGCACACAGGGCACTGAGGGATCCTTTGGCATTGATAATGAGGAGTATGAAGCTATGCCTGTGGAGGTGAAGCTCTTACCCCGGAAACTCCGCTTCTTCTGTGATCCCAGAATGAGAGAGCAGATGCTGCAGGCAGCAGTACAATGAGAATTCATGGCAGAGGGGCCATGAATTCAGTCTTACCAGGGTCTCTTCAAGGCACATGAGACCTAACTAACTTGATTAACCCCACTAGACTAATAAGCCTTTTGGCTATTTTTTTGTGTGAGGTACTTCCATTGGAAGTGTATGATTTGACTGGTCTCAAAGGGGTTAAAAATGCAAATGAAAATTCTGAAAAATGCATGTTAACTTCATGGCATCTTTTTTTTCCAGTCCCCTAAGAAGTCATCATTGTTCCATTTACAGCACTGCAGGCTGAGTGCTGTGTGCCAGATGCTACTGCTGTGATGCAATTGTACATTAAAGTAAAATGAAAGTATACTTGTCCTTGTATTCTAAGAGTTTAGGTCTACTTTACCCATGTAGAAATCTCACAAAACCTGGGATCCTAGAAAAAAATTACCTGGGGGGGGAGTAATGCTAAGTAATTCTATGAAACATTGGAATTGCCACGTTAAAACAGATGTTTGGTTATCCACTCTGTCACAAAAATTGGAGATTGGTGATACAAAGCTTTGGAGCAAGTTTAAAAATTCCCTGTATGTATCTGGATAAGATATTTATGCTAATTCTTTTCATCTTGCCAGATTCAACAGCACAGAGTTCCAGTAATTAAATAGTAGAAATACATTCCTTTGATCAGTTGAGGGATATTGCACAGAAGCAAATTGGAAAACATCATTGACCCAAAGCTGTACGAAGTGCATGTGGAAAGACTCTTTAACAAGCTGAGTGAGTCTTTTTTTTGTAAGTATTCCTTTTATTCCTGCAGTAGTATAACACCAGTAAGGACATCCAAATAATGTTTATTATTTATAGTGTCTGATTGCTCTTCTCTAATGTAAACAGTGCTCACCAGTCTGTATGCAACCTCCATCCCCTTGAGCCTCAGTACCATAATTAGTTCTGTTGCTTTTATGAGCTTTTGTTTATAGCTTTGCTTTAATTGCTGAAAGGAAGTATTACTGACTTAGGCAAGCTTATCTGTTGCCCTTATTCTAACTTAGAAATTCACATGATTCTGCCTTGCTTACTGGAAGAAAAAAACTTATCCTTATTTTTCTGATGTGATTGTCTGTAGCCCTGTGTTAAACTGTGGTCTAGTCTAAGTTCACCTGTTGACTCTCCGCTGTTATCAAATTATGGACATAAGTGAGTTGGCTTCCAGCAGCTCTGTTAAGGACTGTAACCTGGCAGCCTGTTTTCCAACAGCATCCTCTGCTGGAGACATCTTAAAAGAAAAATGCCTCGAAAGGGGAAGCAGGGTTGGGCTTCTGCACGATGCTGAAACCAAGCTGAATGTTATTCTTCCCTGGACTATACTGTGGAGAGACAAATTACCTCAGCTAGGTGATCTTTAAAGTCCCTTCCAGCCCTAGCTGTTCTATAACTCTTGACTGAGACTGAAGGGGGTAGAAGCCTGCTAGTTCCTTTCAGTAGTTAAGCTGGTGATAGGACCTGGTTTGTGCTGTCTTTTGGTTTGCAGCATTTAAGAGTGCTCAGCAGAGCCCTGGGTCTCTCTCCAAGGAACATGGTGGCTGTGCTCTGCTCTTTTTGCTTGCCACAGAGACACCTGGGACATTGCGCTGCAGCCCCTGGCTCATTCAGAGTCAAGGGCAGTTCTCACCACTGGAGTTTTCCTCAAGTTGATGTCTCTGTAATAAAATCAGCAATGTGTTTTTTCTCCAGTGGCAGGAAAGACAAGGCAGCAGCCATTTCAAAAAGGTAAGCTTTAATTGTATTAAAAAATACCCATGTTTTTAGTAAGCAGTTTCTCTACAGAGCCACAGGCCTATGGGAGCAACCACACATCTGCAAGATGCAAACAACATCAGAGCTGTTAGAATTACCATCAGCCTGCTGCAAGGGGTGAGATGGTGAGAACTGGCTTCTTGTTCATCTGTACCATTTTACAAGGAAAATCACTAGTTCTCTTCCATAGCTGCCACTGCAATGTGATTCCTTGCTTGAGGGTAACCAAGAGATCCCTTCAGAATTGGTATCATTGATGCTATTCTGATAGTAAAGTACCAAGGATCATCTGAGACACAGGCTGGTATTTAAATATTCATATCAGCATAAGTTGAGTAGCTTGTATAAACATCATTCAAGTAATTTTTCTCCTTCCTCTGCAGTTCAGAGTTCTTCCAGTATAGGGTAATTCTAGACCTCTGAATTGTAACATTCAGAGGGGAGGTGTGAGATAGACACTACATAAAATAGGCAGGGGTGAACCCACTATCTACAGTGTTGAGGAAGGGAGTCAGATCTCATGTTTCTGCCTGATAGCAACACAAAAAACTTTCTTTGTACAAACTCCAAGACAGGAAGGAGGAGTAGAATCCTAGGTCCCACTTATGAAAACACTTATCCTGGCTTCAACTTACAGTCCATTCTAGAAGGGCTTAAAATACTGTACCATAAATAAAAAGGAGGGATAACAACCTAATGATGGACCAGCTCAAGGCACCTGTTTATTTTGACCACATTTAAATATTACCATTTGAATGGCATGTTGCATTAACCAAGATCTAAAATCCTGGTTCACAGGCATTTAGTACCCTGTTTTAGACAGATCACACTGTTAAGTCAATACATTCCAGTCCCTTGTAAAAGACATTTATGTTGTCTTTTCCCATAATCACTACACCACTGGTTTTGGGAAGGTTTTTGAGAAGAAGACAGCAAGTAATTTAGAAGTAATGGCTAGGGTGAGAGGTTGGGTTAGTGCGCGTGCTTTTTAGCTAGAGATTTTCTTTAGGATAGAGTGCTCTTGCGCTGCTGTTCCAGAAGCCACTGTCTTTCCACCTCCCAGAGCGAAGTGTGCCTGTCCCTTGCATAGTCTGTGGCCAGGAGGGCCACAGCTACTCCCAGCTTTTTGCTTATTAACTTTGACAGGTGTCAAAATGGGGTATCACCATAACCTTGCTTTACTGAATAACCTGTACAGGGAGCTACTTCCTCTTGAAAAGGTGATGGAACTTTCTTCTGCCCCTAAGGATGGTGGACGAGCTCACCTCCTGTGACAGTCATGACCATTGGCTAAGTACTTCATGTGTGCTAGAAAAGAAGGTAGTAGCATGTCTGTAAGACAAATCTGAATTCTGATTCCATAAAGTGCCTTTCTCCTAATATCCATTATAGTTCTTTATTTTTCTTGGCTCTCTGCAGCTTGGCCTACCCTTGCAGTGAGAAGACTTTTGGATGATTTAAATGTCTGGCATGGTGTTGCTTGTTCAGATTGAAAACCTAGCTTTTATGTCTCTCACAAGCTTTACCCTTCAATGCAGATAGTACAAGTAGTAATAATTCATTGCTTAATTATACATTTCTAGTGCAGCTTGAGTTAAGATGCAGTTATGAAGCTCTTGTTCTCCTGGTTAAAGTCAAGCAAGTACCAGCTGAGAACCTGCAATGGCTATCCAATGACTCGAGTTTTGGCGAGCACAGTGGGGCACAGGATAGACCTGGTAACTGTAACCACTATTCAAACCTGGGCTCTGATTACAGCAATTGACCACAGGCATTACACCCAAGAAACTGAAGGCACCACTGTAAAGTACTTCAAAGGGAGAAGTGAAATCAGCAATATCTTAAGCCACACTTTCCTCCCTCTTTTGATTCAAAGCACACCCAGTAGCTGTCTCCCAGCTGCAACTATGCAACAAAGCACCTATTGAGAGCCCAGGAGGGGATTTTGAATGTATGCACATAACTGTTTTACCTTGAATTATGTTATCTCCTGAAAACATAAGACTCAGTTAAACTGGTTCCACAGAACAGTCCTTCATGTCCCAAGCTATAAGAATTTGTTTCTATTATGTACCCATTACCCATTTCTTGAGGATTTTCCACACGTGACAACAATAAAAGCAGTATCTTTTTGCCCTAGAAAAGGAGTGCAGGTGAAAGCACTTTTGCAGCTAATCAAATAAGGAAGGGTTAGGAGAGAAAAGTGTTTTTGTTCTGTTTTCTGTCAGACAACTTCCTGACTTTTGTAGCAGTTGCCTGCCAAGAGAGACTTGGTAGAGAAGCAAAATTACAAGGAAGAACAAAATTACGAGGAAGAACAAAATAGGCTGCAGCCATCCAACTGGATGTAGCACATGGATGCTACTTCTACAGTAATCTGCTTGCTTTGATGCTTCTGCACCCATATTACTGCTAACAACTGAGGACCTAATTTCTGGAAAGTAGAGGTTTAATAAATGTCAAGTAGTAATTTCAGGAGCTTCTGCTTCGTGGGCTCTGGCAGTGCTGTCTACTGGTCCAACAGCTTGTAAACAACAGTGCTCTAATGTGTTAGAAAGCTTTTTGACTGCAGTGACTGTAAAATTTCAACACCAAATCAAAGGTTTGTTTCTGTTTAGTTTAGCGAAAGAACTACTGACGAAGAGAACAGAAAGTTATTAACAACTGACCACAGCTAAACTATGTAGCAAACCTCCAAGAAAGTGAGAGGAAAAATTGCAAGAGACTAATTCAGTTCTGTTTTTTTCTTTTTGGTGTCTGAAGAAGTGCCAGCAATACAAGGGCAGCTGTACTTCCTCAGGGATCATCACTGCAGACAGCATGTTAAAACTAAAGAGTAAGTTAGAGGAAAAGAGGTGTGGAGATTGTGGGCCACTTTTATACTTCAGGTGTCAATTTAAAAACAAAGCCATTTCTTAAGGAAAAGAGATTGGTCTTTCCATTAAATGATACTCAGCTGTTTTTACCTCTTCCTATATTTTTTTCCCCAACCTTCTAAGGATGATGATGTTACAGCTGGGAGCAATTGACAGTACAAACAGCAGCATATTTTCTTCTGTACAAAAACATCCAAAGCCTTAAAAAAGCAGCCAGGGGAGTGACTGCTTAGAGACAAGCAAATTGCAGGAACATAATATGTTGAAGCTCATACCAATGAACTATGCAATGAGCCTTGTAAGGCCCCTGATACCACACCTCACTAAAACTATATCCACAGCAAGCAAAACTATCCCTTTGCTGCAGACAGCCTTCAAGGAAATCCAGGACATGCCAGCCTCCTCCTTTCCCAAGGGAGACAATCCACAGAGGGTATACTTGGAGAACAATTGCTTCACCTGTTTCAAAAAGGTGCTTGCCTGCTTTAGAATGGCTGAGACTTTGGTAGTTCAGGCTCTGTCTCATCTTATAAATGCTAGGACAAATGGATACATCAGCTATAGTTTGCATTCCTACAGTGCACAGAAAGCCTCCAAGGGTGCTGAAATCTATAATGATAGAAGCAGCAACTAATTAGCTATAGCCACAGTTCAGGAAGAACAGTTAGCTTAAAGCTGATATTGCTGCTGGCTGAAGGATTTGGGGCAAAGCAGTATGTCACACCTAGAACCCACAGTACATTCTTGGATTTTGCATGGCAAAGGGATTACTCTTTATTGAGATACCCTTCCTGGAGGTAATGACTGGTCCTTCATGAACTGAATCCTGTTCTTTCCACAGCATGAGTAAACATCTGTTTCATCTAGTTCTACAGCTCTGCCCAGGAAAAAGGAAAGACTTGCTTTTAAACATTGCTCCTAGCAGCTGTGCCAGTTAAGAACACCAGACTCCAAGGGAACTTCCTGCAAACTTCAGTTGTTCCAGCAGAAAGGTCTGTTCTCTGCCTCACACAGAAAGCCAGGGATAGCAGCAGGCAGTGCTGAAGGCTCAACAAAAGGAGGATTAGCAGTATTAAAGCAAAGGAGCAACAAGTCCCATCAGCTCCAAAGGAAGGGCTAGTGACTTTAGTTAAAGCATACGCGTTCTGCCTTATCCAGCCCAGCACCATCTGAGCTGAGGCTGGAGAACAAAGTGACTGCAAAGTGGCTCAGTGGTGCCGGTCCCTGTTAAACAGGAGACCATCTTGCTGATTGGAAGATTTTATACCAAAGCAGCAGGTGTGATGCAACTCAAAACCAAAGGAAGTGGTGGGATGGATTGAGGAGAGAGGGTGCTCTTCTCCAGCTATGACACAGGTAGGTGCAGTCTCTGCCAGTTGAGACCACCTCAGATGCTGGAAGTGAAACCGTGCTGCTCCAGTCAACAAAGTCGTAAGATCCTGTAGCGTCCCCGATCCCAAACTTGCCTGTGCCATTTACAAGGAAGGGTGGCTTTACTCCAATTCAGCTTAAAGTTGGGTGAGGAGTGTTTAAAGAAGTCCTGGTTCTTATCATTGGTTTAACTGTCCCCACCAATAAACCTGGTAGGACATATTTATGAGACTGGGCCATTAACAGCTTGTGCTGAAGCCCTCTTCAGTCCCCAGGTGAAAGGTGGAATTGATAATAGGATTTTCCAGCCAAGTCTGAAAGCTCAGCTATAGCATTTCACATTGGTTGTCATCAAAGAAAGTGCTTTCCTGAAGTCTTCAGCCCTCAGGTATCCAGGCCAGGTCAAAACCTAGCTATCACTGGCAACAGTGAGGTTTGGTGCAAAGGTGCCACTGGTCCTAGCTACACAAAACAAAAAAACACAAATGGAAAGGAAGACAAAACCAAAAGGAACCCTAGAGCAGGTACTCACTGGGAAGTTGAGTGTGAGAAAATAAAATCACATTTTGTTTTAAAATTATAAATACTCTCCATATAAAGTTATTAAATAACTGTGGCTGTGGTGAGTTCCAGTGATCCTCCTAAGCAACGTCAGGTAGTCTTTAAAAAGTGATCTTTGCTCCCCACCTCTCTTGCTCTTGGTTTAAGTGCAGCAGGGGTTGTCAATGACTAGCATAACATCGATGCCATACACTTCCAGGAGGTCCATAAGGAAACTTCTATCCCCTTGGGGATCCAAGCCCATGCCTCGTGCATGGTCAGCTGTCAGTGTCTTGTCCTGGCTGGCTGACACCTCCATCAGCGTCTGGAATATGCGGTTGTTCTGCTCCATGAAAAACCTGTAGGGTAAAGTCAGCGAAAACAATAGTACTGGACCTCCAAAAAGACAGTGTATTTACCAAACAGGCAGCAGAGCCCCAGAACTGCATTTAACCCCTTTAACCAGAGATCCTTTTTAGGTGACACTGTAGTACTTCTCCATTCACTCTATGGATGACCCAGAATAAACAAAGATGAAGGAGTAACTTTTAACTGACAGTGGTGCTCCCATCTGTGGGAGGCATTTCCCTCAGAAGCTACCACATTATCAGCTAAAGTGTGCTCTGTGGTCGCCAAGCAGGTACATCAAACCTACAGCTCCTGTCATGTAAAGGAGGAAACAGTGTTGTCACCCATCTGGTAAGCCAGTGGGTTAACTTCTCCATTACTGGTGCAGAACACACCAGTGAGAGCTACTTCTTACCTACTGCTTTCCTAGAAACACACTAAGCTATTCAGAAAGAGCTCTGTGGCTACACCTGTGAAGCTCAAAAATCAGAGCTCTGTCCCGACAGCCCTTCACACAGTTTCATCCCATTACTTCTCACCTGCTGCAGAGTGTGAATAGCAACAGGCAGCGAAGGGCTTCAGAGGTGGTAGACATGTGGTTTTTATCTAATTCTATACCTCCCACTCTACATCCAGTTCTGGTTCCTCTGTTTGCCAAGTATGAAGTCAGCCACATCAGTGGGCCAATCCTTCACATGCAGGTCTTATCTCCACAATGTACCACCCCCAGCATGGTACAGTGCCTGCTTCCCATGAACATTGTCCTTCCCAGAGCCAAATGTTCTGGCAAGAAAAATCCTATAGTGCTTATGTTTTCAAAAACAGGAGGGCATTTTTACATCTCTAATTGTGTTTTCAAAATTCACTTCTCTGTCCTGGCACGTAAGAGACCCCACTGGGTACTACATTTTGGCTTCTCAAAAGGAAGATGATCTGAAGAGGAAGAGCCAGTCTATTTTTTGAACCCTAGAGGAAGAAAGCTGACTATGGAATTATATCAAACATGACGTTCCATAATATGCCGAACCAGTGCAACATGAAATCGGTGCAAGAGGCTCCCTAAAACTAAGTGTCCAACTAAGTATTAGAGGTAGCCACTCACAAAATGAAAAGGTCCTCTTCACAGGAGCTGCAATCTTCACCCACTTCTTGAGAATACATTAACATCTGCCTGAGAGAAGGGAGATAGGTTAATTGCACATACCTACTGTGAACCTCAAAGCATTATGAGACAACCAGAATCTTCAAGAGATGAGCTGAACCAACCAGTGGGATATTTTGAAAATACCACAAGGAAGAAAGTACAAAGGAGCAGTGTCGTCTTTATCCCACATCTCCCATCAGGACCACCCAGATGTCTGTGATTACCTTTGGTCATTGAGCCGTCGGTACTTCTCCTTGTCAGCATTGTTAATTTTCAGGAGTGGTTGCAGATGCTCATGATGCGTCTTCACATTCTGGTTGTCCACATAGACATCATAGAGATCCCGTTTCTGCTCAAAGATCTTTTCTGTTGTACCTGCCAAAATCAGAGAAGATTTTCAGAGCAGCATGTTGCTTTCCCAGCAGACCAATTGTTCTCTCCCGCTTTCATAGTTAGTCATTCCATGCACAACCTATTTCTCATCAATTCTATTCCACAGTCTGGTGTCTCAAGACTTTTTGCAGCCTGAAGCTAAAAACATCACACCTAATCCATCATACTTACAGGCCACGTATGATACTTCTGTCTCCAGCATTTCTATGTCTGCCACGTTCACATAGAAGAATGGTTTGGACTCTGGGACAGTTCCTCCAAGACCAGGCAGAGAAACATTTGCAAGGCAACAGCAGCAATACACTGTGGACAAGAGAAGTACATCCTGAGATGCTTTTCGTTTTCCTCGAGGGCACTCTGAACCCCACTTGCCCCATTATCACACACGCCTCTATGAAAACAATGGTCAGAGCGCTGAAATGCCCCTGAACACCAGAATTTCTCAAGTGATGACATCCTGTTTTGCTTAGGAAATAATCAGTTCTCCCATAGGAATCCCACATTCTAGAATCCACAAATTCAGTCAGTGCTGTTTTCGTCCTGTGCTGACAGGAACTGAGTTTGACAGTGCCAGATGTGTCCTTACTCACAAGGCCTCAAGAAAAGCATTTGGTAGGAAACGTGTAAATGCAGACTGAGCGGTATCTTCACGAGGAATGGTCACAATGGATTTTGAAGACCTGCATGACGTCTGTCCCCTCAGTACTCGCAGGCATTTCTGCAATGCTTCAGCCTACTAGATCAGAGCTCTGCAGTGTCCCTGGAAACATACCTCTATAGCAGACAACTCCAACTGGGGGCGGTGAAAATATCAGTATGCGCTTGCGCAGCAGGGCAAACTTCCAGAGGACGAGGATCTGCTCACCGAAGAATTTGATGAACTGAGACATACAGCCAGCAGGGTGTGTGATCTGCAGGTGGAGCGAAAGGGAAGAAAACAGCTCAGAGGTGAAACAGGGACACATGCACAGATGCTAAGTCTAAATGTGGGAGCAAGACCAGCACACAGCTTGCAACAGTCCAAGTAACAAAATCTTCTGTAAAGCAGCCTACAAAGCGCAGGAGTGACTGCTTACATAAAGGAGCATGAGGCACCAGCAAGGAGCAGCAGCCCTCTGCCCATTCCTGCAAACCTCAGGCCCCTGCCTCACCTTCATCTCTGGGTACATGTATCTGTGGATAGAAGGCAGCCAGTGGACAGGTTGCTGAGAGCTGGGGGTGCCCTTGCTATCAGGGAGAACTCCTTTCTTGTCATCATAGAACGCCTCTAGATGGGAGTAGTGCCCTGGCATCTCCAGCTGGTGTCTGGAAAAGAAAGGAAAAAAGAGATCTGTAGTGTCTCCAGACTATCTGTTTAGTGCCTTGCCCCCAGCAAACATCTGCTCTCCCAGCTAAAAGAGATCCTGGGTGCCTCAGTTGCCCAGACTCATCCAGGGGGGCTGAAGAAGCGGCAGGACTACCAGCAGCTCTCAGTGCAGCCAGAGAACACACACAGGACTGACAGAGGCAGTGAGCTGGAGTGTGCATAGCACTGATCCTGTTTGAAATACACTCAGGTAGGAACAGTTTTCTTCTCTACCATCACCATTTTCCTTGCTAGATCCACTCAATGCAACTGAAGCACACAGCTAGCCAGGATCACCATTACACAATTAGAAGCCTTTCGTAAGTCCCTAGTAAAATGGTTTTCAGAAGGAGTAAAGGGGAACTTCTTGTTCTCTCAACTCTCCCTGTAACACTTGTGTCTGCATACAATAAGGAGGGTTTGGGTAGCATTTGACAACCCTGTTAGGAAGGAACAAACTGCTGCTAATCAGTTCCTTCTCTCCTTCACATTGTGAACCTGTAACACTTTCTGGAGAAATAGCCAGACAAGGAAATCAAAGCACAGCATTGTTGCCAAATTATCACTTGCCTGAAACTGCTCTGCATAGAAGCAAGATTACCTCTCCCAACTGAGGAATAGCCAGTCTCATTCCCAAGGGAACTTACCTGACTTGGTTCTCCAGGAAGTGCATGTACCTATACAGCAGGGTGTAGGAAGGGGAGAGGATGCCCACAGACTTCATGCGGGCACCACGCTCTAACTCACTCTCCACAGGCATGTTGGCAAAGCAGGCCAGGCCAAAACAGAGCCCTTTCCGGAAATAACTGGAGACAAAGGTTTGACAGAAGGGTTAACGTTAAAAAGAGGAAAGAGGAAGAAAGAAAGGTAACTGAGTGCTAAAAATACTGATTTTTTAGTTTCTTCTGTAAGGAACTCCCTGAAATCCCACCCTGCTAGCTGAAGGGCTGAGGACAGGCCTTGGGTGCCCCAGTCTTCTCACAAACAAGACTGAATGTGTAAGGCAAGCATTCCTACTAAAGCCCCACCAGCCACGTCACAGGCTGGTAAGGAATGCAAGTAAATAAGTAACTTGGAAGGAAGACCAACAGAATGCATGATTCAGTCAGTGCAGAGCCCCTCCTCCAAGGAAGAAGCCTGCAGTGAATGCAGTTCTGAGTACAGTCCAGCTACCTGGCCATATTTTGGGTGCCAGCACGTTGAAGCACACTCCGACTGACTGCAAGGGTTCAGTTCACATGCCTTTAAGAAAGTAACTGTTACTCCCGACCAAAAGGAATTGTGACACTGCATTTCACTGCAAAACATTGCTGCATTGCAACACTGGGTTAGCAGAATGCAGAAAATTCTTCTCTTGTGTGTTTCCACTGAAGGAGCTAGCAAAGAAGAAAGTGAGCAAGACCTGTTTACAACAACATTTAAAGGAACCAAAAGCCCTGGCAGAGTTAAGAACATTTTTTGAAGTCCTGTTCCTGCAAAATCCTTCCCATTTCAGTTCTGCCATTTGTTCCCCTTCACCCTACAGCTCTGTTGACAGTCCCAGTAGTGGCAGTGCAGATCATCAGTACGCATTAAGATTTGCACTCCAGGGAGAAGCTGGCCTGCCCCATTCACCAGTTGGCCTCCACAGGCAGAGCAGTCATACAGCAGATCCCCGCAGCTAGCTGGTACTTAATATGATACTGAAAGTATCTGAAAAGTATCTTTGGCTCCACTAGAAACAGTTTAGCAAGCAGGTTTCTGCCGGACCATAGCTTCCTAGATGGTATTTTTCTTGCATGTTCTGAAGGAAGAGCTGGTGGTGTAGATGCGCAGCTAAGAAAGGAAGAAGTAATATAGCTCAGATGTACTCACATGAAATCTGACTGGATTTTGTGGGACCCACTTGCCATGGATTTGAATTCCACACCTTCCAAATCTATGTCTTGGGGTAAACACCATTCGACCATGTTGCCTGCAGAGAAGCAAATTAATTTGGGTAAGCTTGAATACAGTACTTGTTTCTAAAATGCACACATCAACAACAGCAAGTTGTTGCTTTTTGAACACTGGGATACCTGTAACAGTGCCCTAACACAACTTCTGAACTCCTAAATTGTCACAGACAGTCGGTGACATACAATACTCCACACATCTCTTGCAGATGTTGCTTGTTGTAGCACGACCAACAGATACTGCAGGACATTTGGGGCCACTTCTGAAGCTAGTGCTATTTTGTGGGTTTGTACTTGATAAGCCTAATCCCAGAGCAGCTGTGATTTTACCTGAGGGTGGATAAGCTTTGGTCTACATGAGTATCCATCCCATACAGAAAGAACCAAAGGACAGACTGTTGCACTTTAGGATGAGTTTCTGGGATAGCTCACACCACCACCAATATTGTCCTTTGCCTGTGCTTGGCAGGCCTGGTCAAACAGAAACTCCTAAGCCGTCATCCAAGTCATCACTTCTTTTTTGAAATCTCTCCTATTTTCTTTAGGATAGGAGGAGTTAGCTGAAGCTTTATATGGAGGGTGAGGTGATCCAAGTACTGCACTGTGTTTGTGTGTGCTAGAATAATTAACAAAAAAGTACCTAAATTACAAGCTAGATCAAGATCAGCAAACATCTGTCACCTGCCAACCCAGCCAGAAAGCGTGCAGTTGTTCAGGGGAAAAGGCCACCTGAGGAGCCTGATCCTGGAACAGATGTTATCAGAGAAGTCATAAAATGTCCCTAAAGCAAATCAAGTCCAACAAGTTTACCATGGACAAAAAAAAAGGGTGACTTCTCATGCTTTCCCATGCCAGCACTTCAGAGCCCTACCTGCTCACCTGGACATTCCCACTGCACTGAGATGTGCTCCACATTTACCCACTGAGTTTCCGTTCTCTGTCAGTTTGCCCACAGCATTTGAAGTCATGCGGCTTAGTTTTAAAAACAAGACAAAAAACATTTTTCAAGATAATGCAATGGCAGATGCAGCACAAAGATGCTTCCTGCTGGTTCACTCCTTTCCCTTCCCTTTGGGGTGAGCATCCCAGTTGTGTTTGCACAGACAGCACACATTTGGAAGGGCCTTACACTCTTGGAGATATTTAAATCTGAGGCCTCATTTCTGAAGCCTGTCTTTTGTCTCATTACTCATACTGCACAAGTGTATGCCTGCACAGGAATAGGGCTTAGCTACTGACATTTAAATAGGCTATTTTTCTTCTCACATAGATGCTGTATTCAGTAGACCTCCCCCAGCCCTGCCTGGCAAGGACTTCAAAAAAACCGACAGCGTTAGGCATGGCAACAGGAGAAGTTTTACACCCAACTGCCCACTTGCAGTGCACAAGCAGACCTCTCCCACAGAGCTGGGCTGGCCAGGGAGCAGCGGCAGCCTCGTGACCCCGAGCACGGCCCTGTGCAGTCACACGCGAAACCACAGAGCTCTGCTGTGCAGCGCCTTGGCCTCTGAGGCGTGTGAAAGGCTGGCAGAGAGAGCCGGTGACATCATAGCAGCCAGCGCGCTCCCCTGGAGGGCTTGCAGATTATGTATACATGGTGGCTTTTGTTGTTTGGGGTTTGTGTGTGCCTGTTTGGTTTGCTTTTTAAAGGCACAAGACCCTTCCTTGAAAGAATGAGGAAGTCAACTCTTGAGACTGTTGCCTCATAACCACGAAATTGTGGTTAAGGCCAGATGTGCTTTTAAGCCTTGCCCCACAGAGGATCCCTTATTGGTCACTACCTATAGATTAATAGATTGATATGCAAGAGTGCCGGCAAAGGCAAACTGGCTTTGCTCAGTTTGGTCACAAACACTGTCAGGTGTCACATCCACTGCAGAGGTGTTGAAGTGGACATGGCTCAAACAATGCCTGTTCTGTAGAAGCAATAAGGAAAGGATGCCTTGAAACAATCTTTACCCTACATGTGACTTCAAAACAGGTTCACCTATCATGTAGCTATTTTTTTTCTGGGATCTGTCAGGAGCAAACTGCACCTGTGCTCCTGGCTGTTCCTCACGCAACCTTGCCCTATGAACACACGAGCGACGTGGCAGTCGGAGAACAAACGCGGAGATAAAAAAGTAGGAAAGTCACTCTGGCAAAACAGGAGAGCAAACAAAGGAGAGACTTCACCCAGATGCAATATGACTACCAGCCTGCCTGAGAAACTAGAGGAGGAAGGAGGGAGCAATGTTGTAGAAAAACAGGAAGCATTGCCCTGCCCCATGGAGAAAGCAGCTCTCATGTGAATAGGAAACTTTCCAAGTGAGAGTCACCCAGCATTAGAGAGCAGGCTAGTGATTTTGCTGAGAGTCAGATCTGCAAATCTGATCTCCTGGAAGCTGTCTCCAATCTTCAGGTCAAGTCTGAGCCAGCACTCATTTTCTGGTGTGCAAAGTTAAGGATGTTCTTCCTCTTTTCTTTGTATTTTCTTTCCACCAGATTTTCACATCCTCACAAAGATACTGGCACCAGCATTTGTGGGTCATCACCTGGCCCTCCTCACTATTTGATGTTTCCCAAGAGTTTTAGGGTCCCCAGCTGAGCAATGCTACCATGTTGTGCCAGGACAGGAGAAGAAAGTGTAACCTAAACATCACACTCGCTCCATTTCCTCCATGGAAGAAATGTGGGACAGAAAAACAGAGTATTTGCATGTTCACTGGTGCAAAACACATTACTTCCCTCTCTTCCCTCCTTGTCTCTCTCCATTACTTACAGACCCTTTAAGCTAACAGACTGTGCTTCACTCCATAAAGGTGAATGCTATCAGCTCCCCCACTACAGCAGTGAAGAGAGCTCCTTCTCAAGTGCCACAAGGTTCACCATGCTGGAGGTGAGAATAGCGCCACTGATTCAGAAGCTGCCTCTGGCTCTTACATCAGTCACTCACACGAGCACTGACAGTTACAGGGACACCGGAACTGTAACAGTGACCTGGCAACCCCATAACCTACCTTTGGAAACTCATCACATGCAACTGCTGTACACTGAGCTCGTCTGCTTCAAGCCCTTCTAAATTTAGGAGGGAAGCTGTTACATTCTTTATTAGCACAGTCACCACTTCATCCTTCTACAGTAAAACCTCTCTTGCCCACCTGCTTGCCTGTAGTTGGACAGACACAACCTGGCATAACCACCTGCACAGCCACCAGAAATTCGGCTGTTCCTATGCCTCAGCAAGCTGCCAAAGGAGGTCTGCTGTGCTTTTCCTGGGCAGGATCAAGCAGGTGTCCAGCTCAGACACTAACTGGATGATTTCCTTTAAGTCATACACAAGGACCAGATACCCTTACAAACATTACAGAAGTCCTTCACACCATCTGATGTGGTTGACCAGTAATTCCCATATTCTCTTTTTGACCCTAGCAAGTTCACACCAGTGCAACTTCATGATCTTTTTCCAAGTCCACATCCTCCGTAGGGCACTTTGCTCCCCAGCTGTAAAGCTGACATTTGTTGGTATATTGCTCACAGTCCTATCATGATTCTTACATTCATCATCCGTGCTGGGTAGCAGGAGGAGGCTGAATCTTCCTGGACTTGACAGACTACTCCAAGGCTGGTGACACCCAGCATTAATTGCACATCCGATGTGAGAAAAGCTGTTGCCCAACTTTCCCTGGACTTCATTCAAAGCAACAGCTGGTTCAGAAAAACTCCTGAGAAAGCTCAGCTTTCTGCCAACTAAAAGAATCTCACCATTTCATAGAAGGCATATGCTGTCGGATTGAAAGACAACCTGCTGTTGCTGCAGTCATCCAGACTCTCTCATGTTTTGGATACTTAGGAGAAACACCTCCATTTTCCATTTCCTGGTAGAAAGATGACATCCAATCTCATTTCAGATTTTTATGAGTGAAGAGCCTCTGACCTCTAGACTGAAGACACTTCTCCCTAGTGCAATACGAAGGGTAACTTCTCAAAAGCCCTTGGGTGTTTTGGGACACAGCAGCCAAGCTGTCTGACAGCGGGCATTGCTGACAGCACATCACACCAGGGGCTACATCCTGTTCACTACTTCGTTAGGATTTTCAGTTCAAGACTGGCATTCAGTCTTCACTACCAAGGCCCTCTTGTGAGCAGGATGTCAGTTACTTTCCCCTTACACTGAAGAACCAACCTCACTGTGCTTTACAGACCTCCTTCCTTGTCTCTAGTACTTTTGCTATGGATTTGCTAAGGAAGTGCCTGTCTAGAGAAGTAAGAGAAGCTTGCTCTCACATCTGGATGCAAATGGGCTCCTGAATCTCTCTCTCTTGCCTTTGAACCACGGGTTGATGCCTGGCAACCAAAAGATCCAACGTGTCTCAGGACATCAGACCCCTATGCACAGTAGTACCTGTGTTCACAGGTGCAAGGCGAGTGCTAACTTCGTATCTGTGTCCTAACATCCTATTTTGTGGATACTGTGGGAGCAGCAAGACTAGGAAAACAAAATTAGGACCTTTTCTGAAATGCTGATTTACATGTTTGAAATTAGTAACCTCTGTTAGTTGTGATACAACACCACTGAGAGAGGTGGATATGGCAGTGAGAAGTGGAAAATACATTCCCTTGCCCCTCTCCTCTGCCCTCCTGGATCACAGCACTCCTTCAAAACACTAAGTCCCAGAGATCCCACCAGAGGCCAGCCTCCAAACACACTGGTCACGAAGAAATACGCATCCGAGCTGCTGCTGCTGCTGGTACCTGCGAGCCTGCCGGATTTACGCCTGCCACAAACGCCATCCATCACCGATAGCTGCGGGCAGGTCTGCGCCACACCACGGAGACAGAAGGATGCTCTCAAGATGCTGCTAACAGGTTGGTGCCCTCTAGGCAGCGCTGGGCAGAGGCTCGGCCTAAATCCGTGCGGGGCACAGGGGATGCCCCAGTGCCGTCCACAAACTCCCTGTGCCGTGACCCGCTGGGGGGAAGAGATACACGCATCCGTCTCCTCAGAGCGGCACCAGACGCGGCGCCTTCCTCCCGCCAGAACTTCTCGGCGGGATGGAGACCAAACGCAATCCCCCTTGTGCTCCGTTTTCGGCAAATGCCCACGGCCCCCGGTCCCGACAGCGGCAGCCGTGCGGTGGAGCCGAGGTCCCCCGTGGGAGCAGAGGGCAGCCCGGCTCCCGCCGGCCGCTCTCACTGCGGCCGGCGACGCTGCCCCAGCGCGGCGGGAGGAGCGGTCCCTGGGGGGCGGGATGCGGGGGGAGCGGTCCCCAAGGGATGCCCAGTCCCGGCCGCATCCATCTTACTCCAGCGGCACCGGGAGCCCCAGGCCCGGCCCCCGCGCCCCCGCCCGCCCGCC
>VZRV01004673.1:60165-88342 GCA_013398115.1 Falcunculus frontatus
CCGGGGCCGCGAGGCGGGGCCGGGGCAGCCGCGCCGGGGCAGCCGCGCCGGGCCGGATCCACCTGGGGCAGCCGGTGGAGATCCCCTCTCGGAGCTTTTCGGTCGCGGCTCCCGGAGGAGCACGGGGGCTGGGGTCAGTCCGCCCGCCCGTGCTTCACCTGCCCGCGCAGGGCAGAGCCAGCTGCCCGCCTTCTGTCCCCGCCCAGGCTGTGACCCCAGTGCCAAGCAGCTGCCTCCCCCAGCCCTGTCAAAGCCATCCTGCTGGGAAAGCCGCGGGAAATGGGCAGAGCAGCCTCAGGGCCAGCAACGGGGCAGGCTCGCACCCCCCGCAAATGGCTGTGGTGGAAGCTGCGCGCCACAAATCTGAAGGAGTCAGGGATACTGATCCAGTATCTATTGGTATGTGTGTATATATATGTGTATATACGTATATACATAAATATATATACACGTATATATGTGCTACACAAGGATGTGAAACAATTTTGGGAGGAACAAACAGAATCAGCTTGAGATTGGAAGATGGGGACACAAGCATGACCAAAGCCTCTACAGGCAGCCAACTTTTTGTAATTACCGTCCTCCTTATGCTACCACCAATGTCATTAAGAGTCATTAGGATTAATTTGGTTCCCTAGGTCTTTCTGATTAATTGAATTACCCAATTAAGCAGGCCACAATTAAAAGGAAGATATTGTCATAAAAGCCTTAATTGTCTAACTTTTTTCCTGCTGAGCAGTTCTGAGTGTTCAATATCCCATTAAGAAACACATCATCCAGTTTCCTCAGCAGTGGGGTTTGGGTTTTTATTCTTTTTTTGGGTAACATTAGCATCCATTTGCTGTGAGCCTCATTTCAGACAGCTCCAACACTGAGTGGGCATTTTTGTTTCACAAAGCCCATGCACAAGTTTACTTTGCGGAGCTATAGACCAGAGTAGGTGGTGTTTAGCAGATGGAGTTTTTCATAGAAGGTGACTGGTAACGAAAAAAAGAAACAAACCCTGCACAATATTTTGTTACTGTGTAAAGAAAAGCCAGATTCTGCAAATACTTGGCCACATGCTTTGCTTTAACCATATAGACAGTGCCAATCTTCATTTGGATGAATATATTTTTACATATTGCTGACGCTGAAGTGACAGCTCATTTCTATCTTCATCTCCACAGTGGTGCTGCTACAAATGTCAAATGTCTGTCCCCCAGCAATCTAGGCAGGAAACAAATCCCAAATAAGAATTCCTTCATGACCCACACGAGCTATTTGTGGTGCAGAGCTGTTCCTGGTCCCCTCAGCAGTGCAGTCACACCAGTATTGCCCCAGCATGAGGGAGGGGATGCAGTGGGAAGAGCAACCAGTGACAGGGAGCAGGGGCTGCCAGCGCTGGCTCTGAGATCTGTGAAACATCATCATGCTCTGAGCTGTTGGCTTTGCTGAGAAAACCCACAGGACAAGTGACCTGGTGGTACCAGAGCAATTGATGTGGCTTTGGCCAGCAATCTGGGCCTGCTCAGGGCGCACTGTTTGTTGGATACGTGCAAAAAACAAAGGCCACATTTTCTACTGTTTTATTATTTCACCAAAATTGAAAAGATCTAGGCTGGGAGATAATACTACCCTTTTAGAAATAAAAACTCAACTTCAAAAGAAAATTAACACCTTCTCCCTCCAGCTGAGGGCTCAGGAAATTGTCATCAGGTTTTTGAACAGTCAGGAAAAATGTAAAGGAAAATGTGGTGGCTTTTATTTTTAAAATGCAAGATGAACAAGCTGGGCCTTGTTTACACAGCAGGTCCAACTTTTCTCCTTTACATATCCCATCCCTCCTTAGAAAAATGGATACTGCCTCTAAATCCTGAGGGAAAAAAAATTAAAAAATTTAAAATTGTTTAATGTGGGATTGAAAACTGGTCTGAAGGAATTTCCTTGATGGGTTATTAAAAACATGTAATTATGGGGACAAAAAGCATTATTTCTTCAGAATGAATATGTTCCAATCTAATGCTTCAGGTACTGAACATCTGATGAACGCAGTCAGATCACAGCAGTACTAAAGTGGTCCTGGATCTCAGCTGGCCAGATGCTGCAGACACAGCTTGTCATGGCAGAAAGCAGCCAGTGCTGGCACTGCCAGGCTTTTGGACCTCGCTCAGGATAAGGCACAGGGAGATGCAGCAACTGCATTTCAGACTAAGGGAGGCTGCATGGCAGCAACAGGCTCTGTGCCTGCAAGAAATACTGCAACCTCTGGGCCAGATGCAACCAGTGCTGGGTTCCTGGCAAGTCCTCCTGACACTGTTTTGGTGGCCTGTGTCAAATGAATTGTTCATCACAGTCTTAACAAGCAACTTCAGAGACCCTTATGGCCGTACTTTTCATTTAAGGAATGGGTTAGGAGAGCACAGAGACCTCAGACCAGTGTGGCCCTGTATGTTCTGGTGGGAATTGCCCTTGATGTGTGCAAAGGAAAGCAGACGCTGCTTCTGCCAAACACCCATTTCCTAGGGGCTGCAGCCACTTCCAATCTCTGCATGTCCTTCTAGCAGCTCTCCTCAAGGCTGAGAAGAAAGGCTGCTGTAACCTTGTTCCAAATTAGTTAAAACTTGCTCTAGTCCCACTTTGAAACACACATTCCCAAAGGCTCAGAAGATTCCTGTTTTTTACAAAGAGGTGCAGTGAGGGGAGACATTGACGTGCTCCCAAGGAGCAAGAGAGCCACCCCACCTGTGGGGCTGCCTTCACCAACACAGCTTCTCCTTCCTCTCCCTTGAAACCTCGAGATGGGAAGCTCTACGGAGACCTGTGTATGGCTCCTAACTCTCTCCTGAAGTCTTACAAATTATACATTCATAAACGTATACATTATAAATTAGGCTACTGACCTCTGCATGCAGGCTGCAACGCTTGCCCAAATTAATGCATATCTAAATGCAGGAAGGGAAGTTCAGACTTAAAAGAAGGAAACACAGGCCCCATCACTACAAGAAAAATAACTTATACAAGTAAAGCCCACAAAGACTGGATCCCTGATGGAATTATGGAGCAGACTGGCTGTCAGCAAACATCACCCCCCTTACAGGCCCCAGGAAGCTGGAGAAGGGACGAGCATGCAGAAGCAGGGAGATGACTCAGACTCAGACTCAAAGGCAGTCCTGGCTCCCTGCAGAGCTGGTTGTTGGCACAGCAAATCCACATCCACAGAGAATTCCTCATCCACCAGGCAACTGTGGACAGGTGCTGCCAAGCTGCAGGTGTTTCCCATTAGCATTGGCTCAGGTGTGGGGTGGTTATAAATGGTCCAGGGCAGGAGAGAGGCTGTCTGTGGGGTATCTGGTAACTCCCTGGGGTACCCTCTGCTTTTACAGCTGTATGTAGCATGGGATTTTTTTCTTTCCCCCTCTAGTTGAGAAATTTAATGTAGAAAAGAATGAGGGGAGGCTGTGTGTGTTATTCTTCAGAATGTGCTTTCATTGTGTGATGAGACTACGGGATGTATGGGTGGATGGAGGGATTCTCTTGGAAACTTATGGGGAGAGGCAGTACGTTCTGAGTTGTATCTGACTTACCCTAGTAAGGCAAAAAGCAAAACCTGTTGTTATGTGAGCAGTAGCTGAATGGCTTTGTACTTGGTAATTCTGGGGTGCTCTTCGTTAACCAATGATGTCTAATTACACCAAAGTGACCAAGGCTTCTATGTATGTGGGATTGGGGAGTGTGGTCAGCAGAACTGATGCCCTTGATGAAGCAAGGAAGATACATTATCTGTAAATAATGCAGTGTTTCTCTCCCTCTGTCCCTCTAAGAAACCAGGCCGGTATCAGCTCTACCTGTTCTGTTTCATGTGCTAACATGGATGACTGGGACAACAGCAATGAATTCATTCAGCAACTGGACTTTTCCAGTTGTGGTGAAGATGGTGAAGACAGAAGTGTGAATGAAGAAGACTCCCTGAGCTCAAGCCCTCCCAGAAACTCAGAGTTCCAGAAATGGCAAGAGAGCAGTCCTCTGCCAGCAACCCCTCAGAGAAAGTTTAGTGAGATTTTCCTGAGCAGGACAAAAGCCTGGATGAGTCCCACCCTGATGTCTTCCCCATCTGTGAGCAAGAGCTGGAGTAAACCTGAGACACCGCTGCACATCACCTGGAAAAAGCTGCAGCTCTGTGACACCCCGCACACTCCTAAGGTAATGGCAGGTCTTTAGCACCTCTGTAGGAGATAAATGCCTCTCCCTTCAAGAAGCTTATTGTTTGGGGGGACTTGGAGATAGGCAGCTGCACTCACTGCTCTGTTCAGCACGTTTTTGGATGCAAGTGGGTTTTGTCTTGAAAGTTGGAAGTGGTGTTGTGGCTGGGATGTGTACTTTGCTTGGCAAGTCTGGATCACCTCCAACCAGCTCGTTGGCTGGTGCCACAGTTTTTCTTTTCGTGTGAAACAGTTGCTCAGTGAATTTGAGGAAAGCAGGGCTTTGTTCTCAGGGTAGCAAATCCCTTATGAAAGGGGTAGCAAACTGATGTGTGCTTGTGGAGGGAAGTCAGCCTCTCTTCACCTGTGTCACTGTCCTAAAATGCAACTTCACTACTGAGTCAGTTTCTTGGGAGAATGATCCCAGCCCCGATTTTATGTGTAACTTCTTGGAGAGTGTATAATAAAACTGCTTTTTGTCTTGAGTAAGCACAGGTGGAGACTTGGCACCAGCTTCTCTGCTGCTGGATAATTTCTGGTGTGTGCATGGCTCCAAGCAGTCCAGACCTGCAGTGAAGCATAGCTGTTGGTCTTGTATCAATGTTCCTGCTCTACTGATAGATTGTTTGCTCCTTTGATTAAGTGGTACACAGGAGATCTGTCCTTTGATGCTTCTGAGCTAGGATTTGACTTCTGTCTTCCTTCAAAAACCTGATTGTGTGGAGAGAAGGATGATCCTCTGGCCTTATATGATCAACTCTGTGGCAGTATTTACTGAGGAATGGCCTGCCACTCTCTAGGGGAAAGCAGTCTAAAGGACATCACTCCAAAAATTTCCTGCAGTGACCCTTTATAAGATATCTCCCTAAATCTCACCTTGATGTAGGTGAGAAGTTGTGCTTGTTTTGGCTGGAGTTAATTTTCTCCCTAGTAACTGCTACTGCACTGTGGTTTTTTTGGATTTAACATAAGGACAGTGTTGCTAAAACATGATTGTTGCTGAGTGGTGTTTACCCAAAGTCAAGGACTTTTCAGTTTCCCATGCTCTGACAGTGAGCAGAAGCACCAGCAGCTGTGTGGCACCATAGCCAGGACAGCTGCCAGGAGCAAACCAGAGGAGATTTCATACCACAGAACGTCATGCTCAATATATAAACAGAGGGAGATTACCCAGGAGGGGCTGATTAGGGCTCAGGGATGGGCTGGACATCAGCCAGTAGGTGGTGAGCAATTGTGAACCACTTGTCTGTCTTGGATTTTTTTCTCTCTTTTTGTTGTCTCTTTTCATTGCAATAATAATAATAACTATATTTTATTTTAATCATTAAATTGTTCTTTTCTCAATCCACAAGTTTTACCCTTTTTCCCCGGTTTCTGCTCCCCATCCTGCTGAGGAAGGGATTGTAGTTGTGAGCAAAGGGTTCGCAAGCAGAGGACTTAGTTGCTGGCTGGGGTTAAACCATGACAGAGGTCTATAAAAATCTTTTCCAGACCAGATGGGCTGCTGGTAGTGTAGGGTGCTTTCAGGGTGTGCACTGTGTAGATAACGTGTTGGCTGGATGATTCAAAACCTGCTGCTTGCACTTTGTCATGTTGTAGCCCATAAGCAGTAATTGCATGAAATCAACCATTTCCTTTCTCTCCTGGGATAAAGGTCTTGTTTTCCAAGTAAGCTGCAAAAGATGGGCTCGAAAGGGCCTAAATCTGCTTGTAGACAAGGCTGGGAGTATTGGCCTTAGAACATTTGAAAGGGAAAGAAAGGATGAGAGAGCAGAGCCACGTCTAAAACGGCAGACAGATGAGCACTAGAGACACCAGATGTGAGTGGAGATGTGGCTCCAGGATCATAAGAGTGAGACCACTGCTGGATTGAAAAGATATAGGAGTACCTTGATCTTCAACAGGGAGACTTCTGGGTTCTTAAAAGGCTTTTAAGTAGAAGAAAGCACAATGTTAAATAATCCTTTAGACCTTATACCACTCTCTTGAAGCTGAAACAAGTCAAAACCAAATGTATTTTTTAAAAGCTGATGGTTCCCAAAGGAGTCAAATCAGAGTGAGTAGATTTTTGTCTTCAGCTCAGGACTGATGTCTATGCTTCCCATGGCCCAAGGCTCTGGATTAGAAACACAAGGGCCTGTGTTCTGTGGCAAGGTGACTATAGAAGTTCCAGAGATTCTTTCTGAACTTAAATTTCTGAAACTCTGGTTTTTATTCATGAGGAGAAATGGGTTCTGGTTGCTTTGCTGGTAGCCATATTAAAAAAATATTTCTAGTAACTTCCCCTATCCTAATGCTGCTTATTGCTGTGGAACAACAGGGCAACTTGGGCGGTGTTCCAGCTCATCTCCTGACAAACCTGTCCTGACCAAACTGATGCAACAGTCCATGTCTGGCAGAATTAGGTCTTCCATGTTAATGAAAAATATGATGCAATTTCTGCCTCTGTGTGGGAGGGAAAGAGGAGCAGCTGGCTTCTCTTGAGGACTGTGTTTGCCAAAATGGCTCTGCAGGCCTCACCCAAGTGAGCAGGGAATAGAATATGAAAGGGCTTAACAAAGAATGAAATGCTTTGTGGAAAATGAAAACTCTGGGGACTAAACTAGGGACACAGGGATTTAATGATTCAGCTATTCCAAGGAAGGGAGCTGAGTTCTCCTTGATTTACAGGAGAACAAGAATTTTATTCTGAAATAGCAGCAACAAAAAAATGTCGTGGTTTATGTGCCACTTTTTTTTTTTCTTCTCTCAATACAGAGCCTGTTATCAAAGACAGCTTTTTCTTCATCTGCAACAAAGGTCCCGCCCAAAGGCTTCCGACATCTGAGACTTACTCCTCGTGCTGACTCTGAGGACTCTTCCCAAGCTTCTCTTGTCAACATTAATCCCTTTACACCAGAGTCCTATCGACAAATGCTCTTTCATCCTAATGGCAAACAGAAGGCCCAAGGAGAGCTGTAAGTGAGCTACTCTTAAGTATCAGACTGAAATCAGACTGTTGGAAGGAGATAAGTAATGGAGATGTTCAGTATCTGGACTTATTTGCTAACAATGAATCATTCACTTCTGTAGTATTCACTGGTGCAGAGCAAATGTTAGCAGATGTATAAAGGTAACAGAAATATAAATAAAAATCAATCATTGCCTTTGTTCAGAAAGGTAAGTGGGGGATCAACAGCTCTCTTTAGTGCTGTGGCTGCAGCTCTACCAGTAATAAGGAGGGCAGGAGAATGCTGCCTCTGGACAATGCCACTCTGTCCTGTGGGCAGTACCGAAGTTTCTTTGTGGAGGCCTTCTAAATGGAAACAAAGAATTCCTAACCTGGGAATGCAGTCTTTAAGACCTCAACTAAAAACCTGTTTATCAACTCTATAAAATACATGATTAAGCTGTGAAGAAGGTTTGGGTGTTCCTTTGAAAGATGTTTTAATTTCAAATCCAGTTGGATTGCTGCACTGAAATAATACACCAGACTTTCCTAATCCTCTGTTATAGGAACGATCCTCATCCAGGAAGCCAGATTAAACAGGATCTACCTACAAAGGTGAGTGACTGTATATTTTCCTCCCATAAAGTGGATAAGATGCTTGTAAAGGCTTGGTGTTTGATATAATTTATTCTATTATTGGAGTATAAACTATGGCACCATGCCAGAGGATGAATACCTATGACAGAAGAGTTTCAAGCTGAATGTTTTGTTAACATTTGAGATCACAAACTTGGAAGAGGTGGAATTGTTCTTCGTAACTGTGCAATAGCCAGGCGTACAGAAGGATAACGGTACCCTCTAGCCGAGGAGACTGGGATTGCAGGCAAATGGTCTCAATGGAAAAATTAGACCTGCAGAGCAAATCTGCTACTGGCAACATCCAGGGCTGCCACAATTATTGTTTTACCTAGAAGAAAGCCTCAAGTAACTTGTGAATTACTGAAATACTATTCTGCTCGAGTGTGAATTATACTGAGTATATAATATAGATGTAAAATTGTCTAGTAGGAGGTATTTTTACTCCCAAGCTTTTAAGATAGTGTAAGATCCAGCTGCCTTATGAAATGCAACCTGTTAGGAAGGGCTGCTGTTTCATGTGAGCCATATTTCACTGCCTGTGAGGACCAACTCTTACTCCCTCCTCTGTAAGCTCATATACCATAAAGTACAGCAATCACAGCAGTGGTTTCTGTGGGATCCAGAGTGCAGCATGAGCTTCTGTCCCTGTAAGGGATGCAGGAGAATGGAGAAAAATCGCTTAGTCCACTCTTGTTCACTTCATGCTCCACTGCTTATCTATTTTTTTTACTCATTTTCCCTGCCAGTGGGCATCACTCTACCAGCAGAACCAGCAGTTCCTAGATCCCTAGTGGCCATTATTGTAGCAATAATGATGTTCCAACTGTTCTGCCAGCTTTCAACCCTGTGTGGAAAAGTGTCTCCGGGTGAGATATCAGTGGGAATACAAACAAATACACTGATACCAGCTAATCTGCCATTAGTCAACAGCTGGTGCTTCAAACCTGGAGAGCCTGAACTGATACAGAATGGCCTTGGCTGCATGCAACCTCAGCTGCCAGGGTAAAGTGGCTCTTGCATAGCTACAGTAACAGGAAGCCAACACACCAAGCTTCTGTCCTGAGCTCAAAAGAGGCACTAGATCTAAGGTCTTCTCAAGTCCTGTCTTTAGGCCGGTTACTTCATTATACTGTTGTTGCTTGCTGTTCATCCCTGACTGGCTCCATCAGCTGTGGGTCTAGGAACTGGTCTGGGTTGTCAAGAGAAGGGATGTGATGTCAGTAACCTGAGGGGGCTTAGGCATGTACAGCCAACTAGACTAAATTTCTCCTTAGCTGCAATTTCTACCTCTATGGCTAACAAGTCCTGATTTTATAAAACCAACCAACCAGCCTTGCAACTTGGCCAAACCAGGGAAGAAGGCCTTTAAGTGGTCAGAAAAAACACAATAAGTGAAAGGTAATTTAAAGAATTGAAATTGCCATTTCAAGAACTGGCCATGCACCTGCACATGTGCCTGGATGAACATCCAGAACGGGAGAGGGAGCAGTGCAGGTGCTCAGTGACAGCAAGTGTTACACATCTCTAAAACCATGACAGATATTAAGTCTTTCAACTCCTATTTGTGTGTGCTGTTTTTGTGGCCTTGCAGAGATACACTCTGAAAGCGAGCAATATGGTTTCCCGCTACAAGAAGGAGTTCCTGGAACTAGAAAAAATTGGTGTGGGGGAATTTGGCTCTGTCTACAAGTGCATCAAACGCCTCGATGGATGTGTTTATGCCATCAAACGCTCCAAAAGGCCTCTGGCAGGATCCTCAGATGAGTGAGTGTGCTTGCTAGAAACTGCCAGTTGAAATGATGGGCATATTCTTGAGAGGTGTGATGGGAAGGAGGGAGTGTGGATCTAAAGGTATCTGATGGGGGCGGCGTGAGCAAAAATTGGCTGCTGTTGCACTTCCAAGTAACAGCTGGGAGAGTGGGGGAAGATATCACTATACAACTATTGGGTGTAAACGTCTAGGAAAGGAAGAAGTCACATGCATTGCAAAGTGAGAGTCTGGTGTACCTGAACACCTTGGGTCCATCCAGACAGTTTCTTTACAATAACTGTCAAGGAGTCTATTTGTGGTATGTCCCTGCCTTGCTGTATGGCCAGCACTACTCGCATCTGTATCGACCAGCTTGTGGTGTCCTGTATGCTAAAGCAAAGTCTTTGAAGCTGCTGCTGCCTTTGCCTCTTTAACAAAAGACTTACTCAGTGATTATTTTCTTTGACAGCTGCTCAGTGCATTTGAGCCAAGGGCAGGTTTTGCTTCAGCAGCTGTGAGAAGCCAGTCTGTCTGTCAAAACCCAGAAGAAAGGGGGAACAGAGGTGTTCAGGGCTTTCGGGGTGCAAACCAGGGCTCCTGTCCTGGTGCCAAGCAGCCTCTGGCAGCCTATCACCTCTGCTTTTTCTGTGTGTGCTTCCCTAGGCAGCTGGCACTGCGTGAGGTTTATGCTCACGCTGTCCTGGGGCACCACCCCCACGTCGTGCGCTACTACTCAGCCTGGGCAGAGGATGATCACATGATTATCCAAAATGAACACTGCAATGGTAAGAGCTGGGACAGTGTTCAAGGCTGAGAGCTCAGCATGGGCAAAGTTGCCTTCTTTTGTACTTAAACATGGGATGTTTTGGCTTACAAGAAAGCACACTGTACTGGGGCTGCATTTCCATGGAGAATCCTGTAAGGCCATATAATACTTAGATGAAGCTCTGGATGGTGCTAATGTTTTAGAAGCAGTGAATACCCTTTATTTCTGGGATTTGAAAACTGTTCCTCTATTTTGGCTGGCGTGGAATAGCATTGCCCATGCCAATGCTTAGAGCTGTGCCTGGGACTGTCCAGGTAACATCTGATATGAGTGACTCAAGAGAAGCTGACTTAAGGACCATGTATCTTGACAAGAACCTCTTCTTAATGGAGGTGGGTAGTGATTGGAAGAGTGGCTGCTTAGCTGAGATGAAGGCACCTTGCATCCTGACTAGAAGAAAGAGGTTGACAGCTGTGGAGGAATGGAGCAAATGATGAAGCAACGTATAAATGGGGTGCTGCAGTCAGGGTGGTAAACACTTACTTGAGTTTGCCCTTGGCAATGCCACTACTTGAGAGAAATTGGAAAATATACCTTTAGCTACCAGAGCTGCTGAAGGCAAATATGTAATGCTTATCTTTCAACTGCACCTGTAGTCTCAGGGCTCAATGAAGAGTGGTGATAGCTATTTTGGAGTATTGCTTTCAAATCTGTTGGAGGCAACCATGAAATGTGGTGCTCGTTGCTGCAGCACTGATGGATTGTGTTTTGGTGGATGAACATTTGAGACTAAAGGAGAAGTGGTGAAAAGTGGGCTGATGGAGAGAGGTCATGATATCTTCTAGTTCTGCAATATCCAAAGTGTCTCAATGGAGACTCACAAAACTGCGTCGAATGTTAATGCTTTTCAGTCAAAAAACTGCTAGTGGGAACTTAATTTCCTTGTTCCACCATTCCTATACCTGCTTTCTCCATCTAAGCACAGCAGAAGCAATTAATTGTTCTGCTGTTCACTTGCATCAGCACCGTTAACAGGTCAGCCCTCCTGGCAGGATGTAGAGCCGTAGGCTGGAAGTAGAACTGCACTTGTTCATCTTTGTTGAGCAGGAGGCTGGGCATTCCAGGGCAGTGGAAAGGCTGAAGCCAAATGGTGATGTCCAGGTTTGCTCACTAGAGCACACAGAGCTGGTGTGGTTGGGGTTTGTCACTAGCAAGCCTCCAAGAGTTCTGGGCAGCTAAGCTATTTCAAGCATGCTGTTCCATAAAACCTTTGTCAGGTCTCAGACTGACTGTTTTCACCTAGGTGGGAGTCTCCAAGATGTGCTGCTGGAGAATGCAAAGCTCGGGCAGTATTTCCGAGAAGGAGAGCTGAAGGAAATATTGTTACAAGTCTCCATGGGACTGAAATATATCCACAACTCTGGCCTTGTACACCTGGATATCAAACCTAGTAAGTATAGTGCTGTCCTCCTTTGTGGAGGGTTTTCCTAGTGATCCCTCAGGGGCAGGACCTGTAATAAATCCTTCTGAGTGGATTGACTGTAGTGCTTCAAAGAAAAGAGGACCCCTTGCCCTTGTCTTGTGTATGGTGTTTTGGTTTGTTTTTTTTTTTTAATTTTTATTTTGATTTGTGCCACTATTGGTGCTCTAAAGTTGAGTCTTCTCTGATAGTTGGCAGCATTTTACTCCTGTCTCATGACCTTTGTAATCCTGGCTCATGGGAACAACCTTCATACTGGTGGAGCAAGTAGGGCTGTCAGTGAAGATGGGGACTTCCTTATTTACTGCTGTCTTGTTGCACAACACTTGACTTTTGTGTGTGTACCTACCCTGAGGGATTAAGTTCCTGTGAAAATAGTAACAGGGTTTCCTCTCTGCAGCTCAGGATGGTCACCTCCAGGGCAATGCTCTCCCCTGTCACATAGTTAACATCCTCAGAGTGGAGCTCCTTTTTCCTGCTAAAATTATGCCTCTAGCTTAGAGGGCAGAGGAAGGGGAAGTTGATTTCACTAGGATATTTTATGCACAAGATACAACTGTTTTATGCCAGCTGTGTGGCTGAATACATGAGCTGGGAAGAAAGCTGACTACTGGGTGGGAAGCATGTGCTTAGTTTCTCTGGCTGCAAAGCTTAACTACTTTGACAGGTGGGATTTTTACAAAGTTGTCAGGCTGCTGCAGCCTGACTACTAATATCATCACCCTATTGCTAAACTTCTCTGTCTTGCAGGTAATATCTTCATCTGTCACAAGCTGGCAGTTTCAGGCCCTGCTGGGCAGGAGGAGAGTGACAGTGAAGATGAATCCTCTCCTGGTGTGGTGTATAAGATTGGTAGGTTTTAGCCTACTTTACAACTGGCTTAAGATTAGGGCTGCCCATTACTGCTTGATACTGCCCTGTCCTGCTGGCTGAAGAGACTTGCACATAAAAGGGATAGCATAGTCCTGAATGCCCCAATTACTTACCAGAATTAATTTCTGTAAGAAGGCAAGACATAGAAAATTCATGTGCTTGTTTCCAAGTGCAGATTCCTGAGTTAGGACCAGGCTTGCTCTCTTACTCAGTATTTGTTGGTGCCTATAAAATGCAGGCTTTTATTAGAGAATGGTTTCAGTTTGCTTCATTACATTTCAGTTGCTTGTTCTTTGTCTCAGGTGACCTTGGACATGTGACATCAATAAAAAACCCTCAGGTGGAGGAAGGAGACAGACGGTTTTTGGCCAATGAGATTTTGCAAGAGGTACGATTGCTAGAGCAGGGCAGTGGGGAGAACAGGGTGGGAGAGCAAGTGGGGAGAGATCAACTGTAGAGCAGACATCAGTCTAACTTGTTCATCCCCTTATCTCCTCTTTCTTCTGTCTGGTCTGGCTGTGAAATCTGCCAAATTAGCACTTTAGCATGAACAACAGTGATGTGGGTCTTGTCATGTAAATACTTCATATGTAAATACTTCATAAGTAGCTATCATTGGATTATTGCAACTATTCCTCTTGAGGGATCAGTGGGATAGAATCTTTATCAGTTTGAAGACATTTCATTTGCATATCCAGCTGAGATTAAACTACTGGATGTGATTACTGAGGAATAAATTTACCCAGACAGATGCCATGTAAAACAAACACTGAACAAGCAGTGTCCAGAGGTGGGAGGCACAACACACCTCTTAAACTGACTGCAGCTTTGTCATTCTGGGCAGCAAATGAAAAGGCAATCAGTATTGAACAACCAGGTTGGATGTGTTATTCAGTTCAGGTATTTAGGTGACAGGATCTGTGCTGCAACTGGATTTAGGAACTGTTAGGCCAATGTATCAGATGCAGTCTTCAGCCTGAGTTGGGCATGGGTAGCTTATTGCCTTGTGAAGGCTGGAGGTACAAATATGCTAGGCCCTCCTCTGGAGTTCCTGCAGTGATCCCAATGTGGCCTGCAAGCTCCTCATGGCTGGGTGAAAGCCAACATGCTGTTGGTTAGTAGTACTGCCTGCTGCTGATGTTTCTATGCTGAAGAGGAGAAAACGGCTCACTGGGGTGGTTAAGTCCATGCCCTATGCACACACAGTTTCTTTCTGAGCTCATACCCCAACTCACCTTTGATTAATACAGCAAGATGTTCCCCTCTAACACTTTCCCCCTTCTCTCTGCAGCAATACTGCTACTTGCCCAAGGCAGATATCTTTGCCCTGGCACTCACGGTGGCTCTGGCAGCCGGTGCAGCACCGCTGCCTCACAACGGGGCCCTGTGGCACCACATCCGCAAAGGCAACATCCCACGCATCCCCCAGAAGCTTCCCCACCGCTTTCTTGAGCTCCTTGAGGTGAGGATGTAGTCTTGACAGGATGGTGGCTTTTGCAGCTGGCATGTGACAGGAGTGTTAAACTCTGAACCCCTTTGCCTTCTAGCTCATGGTCCATCCTGACCCAGTGCAAAGACCTTCTGCCACAGCTCTCACCAAACACCCTGTTCTCAGTCCTTCATGTGGAAAAGCTGTGCAGCTCCAGGAGCAGCTAAATGAGGAAAAATGCAAGACTGCCATGCTGGAAAGGTAGGGCTGGCTTGGGCATGAAGGGGAGAAGGCATGGGCACAACAATGCTGGTCACCAGCTCTGAATGGAAGTGCTGGGAGACTGCATGTGCAGAAACACCTGGTCAGCTCCTGTGCCTGGAGCTGGGGGGATGATGGGGCTGTAACAGGGACTTGCAGTGCCCAAGCAGCAGATGTGCTTCAGCTCTGGCTTGGACGAACTGGCTTACAACAATGAACTTGTGTGCTTCCTGCAACCACTGGTGATGAGAAATATTGATACAACATGCAGCCAGTAGGCAGATGAGGAATTGATAATGCACTGAGATAGTGGTCTAAGCACAGAAGGAAGAGAAATATCAGGTGGTGGCAGATCTTTTTTTTTTTTTTTCCCTTATTCCTTCTCATTGCTGTTGGCAGTAGTGTTTTGAGGTGCTGAGATCTAAGAACTGCCCCACAACCCCTCTAAGTACAGTAGTGAGCTGAAGAGTATATTTTCTGTGTAGACAGAAGAGTGAATGCTCTGGAAGAACAGCAAATACCAGAAAGAGGAGAAAGGCAATGGAAAAGAAGCATATGCCTTTATTTAGGTTTTTGTGCTGCATGAGATGACATTGATCTAAGTTAAACCATTCACCAATATCTGAAACAATGGGAGAAAAACTGAGCTAGGTGTTCCTCATACTGATGCCAGTGTGTTGCTGACCCGATACGTAGTTTTCTTCTGGTAAGTCTTCAAAGCTCGTACCTTTTCAAGCAGAAACTCTAGAGATAGTTACAGTAATCTTCATGTCACCCTCTGGGGTGACAAGTTGCCCCCTTCCAGCGATGCTGGAGTATTACAGTAATCCTCTTGTGCAAGATTGTTCATAGTTTGCTTCTGTAGCTGATGGGGATTCACACATGACATGGTTTTCTTCCTTTCCTCTTCCTTCTGTCTCCCCCCTGCAGGGAACTTAAAGCAGCTCGCCTTGCCCAGACCCTCATGAAGGACCAAGCCTTAGGAAGTGCCAAGTTGCAAGAGTCTGAAACCTCTTCTAAGCAGAAGAGCAAGCGTCTGGTGGGAGGGAAGAGCTGTCGCTCATTTAGCTTTACTCTGGGTTACTGAACTGTTGTGTTGTCCAAAGAGCTCTGACTGCTGAATGGCCCTGTGAAAGCAGAGGGTCTGCACAGACCAATGCCCCATATTCTCTCCCTGTCATTTTATTTTTTTCTTTTGTTCCCCTGTTAGTTATGATGAGATGTTGGCTGAGAAAAGAATGACTGGCTAACAAGTGTTGGGTCTTGGGATTTAAGGTTGTCCTCAGTCTTTTACCCGTTTAATTTCTTGTGTAATTTGTCTTGCTATAGACGAAGTGTAACTCTGCCATGACGAAAAGATGACATTTTCTCTACTCACCTCCCTCTTTCTTGAGTTGGGCCCTGTTACTGGTGATTTTGTGGCCTTAACGCTTGGGCTGACTTTATCTTTAGAGGGGTGATAGTGGCTGTACAGGGAGACAGCATCTACAGCTGGCTCCTTCTAGAGCAATTAGGCAGAGACTATGGCAGCCAGTTTTACCTACAAATCAGGAGCCAGGCTGGTTACACAGCAGTCCTGGGGGGCTGGGGCTGCAGCTGGAGTGGCATTTCACTGAGGGCGGACACAGAAGAAAAGGAAATACTTTGAGTTTAAGGAGTGGGAGTTGAAGAAAAACATTAATTTTAATGTTTTAATTAATTCAAATTTAAGCAACAAAACGTTTGTAACTGGGTATGTTTTAACAAAGTAGTTAGTCCCTGATGCCCGACTTATGTTTTGTCAATCGGCAAGGACTCCTGGTTCAAGGAGGGGGAGACAACTGCAGTGTGTTGGTAGCTAGGTCTGTTCCATTTCCCCTCCGGCATCTCGCATGTAGTGCAGCTGGCCTGCCTGTGAACTGCAGCCTTTCGGCAAAGATGAGGGCAATTACAAAGGGCTTTTTCAGCTTTTTGGAGTTGCCCATGTTAACTGTGATATGTATCTTGTATTTGAGACCTCATATGCCCTTCCCCCTGTCCCCGCTAAATGTAACTTTTGGGGTCCTTGTCGCTTGCGTGTGTTGAATGGACAGAGGGCTGCAGTGTTTTGAGGGAGAACGTGAACTTGGTAACTCGGTTATTTCCAGGTTTTACTGGTTTGTTTTATGATGTTGCAAATGCTGGCTTTTAACTGGGAGATCGTTTCGTGCGAATAAAGGTTTTATCTTTTTTTAACCGATGATGAAGTGATGGAACTTTGTTCTCTCCTTCCCCGCCCTCCACGGGCTCTGGGTCCCCCGTGGGGTGGGTGTCCGGCGGAGGCTCTGCCCAGGCCGCCGCTGCCCGTCTCCCCCGGGCCTGGGGCGCGTTTCCGCCCGGAACTTCCCGCCCGTGCCTTTCCTGTTCCGGCCGTCTGCTGGCGCAGCGCGGCGGCGGGAGAGGTGCCGAGGGCGCCGGGTCGGGTGGCAGGGCCGGGCCGGAGCTCCCTGGGGCGCTGCTTCAGCCCTGCTTTTCCCTCCGCAGGCTCGGCGGCAGCATGTGGCGGCGACCGGCGTGGCAGGTAGGGCCGGGGCGATCGGGCTGGGGCCGCGGCGGAACTCGGGCCCGGGTGCCCTCGGGGCGCGGGAAGGGGCGGCGGTGGGAGGCGGAGAAGCGGCTGCAGCCGCTCTGCCCTCGCCGCGGGGCTGGCAGGGACTTTCCGGACGGGGAAGCAGCGTTCGGCCGCTGCCCCAGGAAGGGGAGGGGCGGACAGAGCCGAGCGCCCCCGAGCACTCGCCCGGACAGCGCCGGCTGTGGGGCCGCGGTTCTGCCCCTGCTCCGGCCGGGGCCTCAGGGCTGGCGCTGGGTCTGCTCTTGGGGGAAAAGTGTGAGCTCTTTCACGGGCCTGGAACCACGTGTTATGGGAAATGAGCCGTTCTTTCCAGTTCCTGCGCAAAGACCTCGAGCAAAAGTGTTCCTGGGCTTTTTTTCCCCCCTTCCTCCTGGGATGGAATATTTGCTGGTATAAAGGCAGTTCCTTTACTGTTTTCCCACTTGCAGTACTGAGAGTTTTGTCTCCTCGATTTGTCTCGGGAACAAGGGTGTCAGTGCATCCACTGCTCATTCCAGTGGATGGATGTACTTTTTGGGCACACCTGGTTAGTCTCTGAAATGTAGCAGAAAGTTGGTGGACCTATCAGATGTGTTTGTTTCCAAAGACCAGAGCTCAAACGACTAAACCACCACTCTTACTACAAACCTCCTCACCTCTTATTTATGTGTTACAGAAAACAGTAGTTATTGCATGTCCCAAAAATGATTGCTGGAGGTATAACTTTGGGCCACACTTCTTACTAGGCAACTTTGTAACCTTGTTTTAACCAGATATTCTTAAATAATCTTATTAGCTTCATTTGGCTGAACAGATTTCTTTCCGCAGTTCTCCCATTAGTTACATAGAAGAACATACTTGCAGAACCTCTGCAGATGTTCAGAAAATGAGGTGTAAAGGCTTGTGAATGCTGTTCATAGTTTGTGTGCTGGAAACTCACATTTCTCTGTTCCTTCAGGTGCTACGCCAATTTGTAAGACATGACTCTGATACGGTTACCTCATTGGTACTTGAAAGATGTAAGTAGCTCCTGAGATGCAATTTATCTGTTACTCATTGTGTTTATCTCAGTTTTAGGACATCTGAAAGAGGGCAGGAGAGAAGCAGGTAGGAGTGGTAGCTCCTCATTGTAGCAGCTAAGAGTGTATTGTTTCAAGCTCACAGACTCTTGAGTGGCTTCCTGTCTGGTCTCTGTCAGGTCAAGCAGCACTTTAGGGGGAAGAGCAAAAAGCCCTGACAAGGACTACTGTCTGTAAAGGGCAGGTAGTTGTACTGTATCTGTGGCAGTGGTTTGGGTCTGCTGTTGTCGTGGTTTCTAACACCTGCCTTCAGGTGTCTTGTGTGCTTGTTTCTCAGGCTCCTGGGGGACTTGTGTGGGTGCTGCTGCCCCAGCAAGGTTTGCTGCAGGTGTACTTCAGCCTTCACTATTCCCTTCACATGCTCATTGTGCACAAGGGATACCTCCCTGACCTCTTCCAGTTGTCCTTGAACATGGAGAAGGGATAAACTGTGCCTGCCTAGGCCTGGTAGCTGTGTAGAAACGACTGACTCTCTCATTCAGAGGATGGAGTGTAATATTGCAACTTTGTTTCAAAGGTACTGCTATGCACTATGTTTTATTGTTGTGAAACAAAGTCAAGATAAGTAATGCAAGTTAGTCTCAAGTGATATATGGATATGTCTGTGAAAAAGATAGAAAGAATAAAGAACCTTTGGCTTTTTAAATAGGTTATTTCATAGTAATGATAATGACAGTGCAGACACAGTTAACCATCTGCTGAGGCCTGAAAGCCAGAAGTCACAAGAGCTTGAAAAGTGGTTAGGAGGTGCAGGAATTTGTGATCCTGGCCACTGACAAAAGCTGCTGATCTGTGGCTCGCCATGATTAGAAGTTCACCTGTATGTGTTTGGTCTCTCCTCTTTCAGCCATGAATCGTGTTCAGCTGCTTGGTCGGGTTGGGCAGGACCCTATCATGAGGCAAGTGGAAGGAAAAAATCCTGTTACCATATTTTCCCTGGCAACCAATGAGATGTGGCGGACAGGAGATAGTGAAGTGAGCCAGGGAGGTGAGTCTGCATGAGCAACATGTCCCAGGTCACTGCTGCATGGCCAGCAGCACCATGCTTGCAAATCTCTGGGGTGCAGGAAAGTTCCTTTGAGGTCAGCAGAGATGCTACTGCATTTGTGTGTCTCTTACTGACCCCCAGCAGCATATACTGATGAGAGATCTGCTGCTGACCTTCCTCAGGAGGAGAGGAGAGTGTGTTGAGTGGGCAGTTTGTCACTGGTGGAGTTTGTCAGAGGCATAGCAGGTCCTGTACTCTTATTTGTATTTCAAGATGAGAAAAATAAAGAAAAGATAATTTTCTCATTGACTCTGTCATCAGTTTGTATCTACAGATGTCTCATTCTCTAACTTCTACTCAAAGTTGAGTGTCTGAAGGGAAAAAAATAATAGCATGAGCACTGTCTTCCAGGAAAAGTGATGTCTTGGTTTGAACTGTGCTTCTTCACAAGACTTTGTTTGGACACAGATGAGTGGAACATTTAGCTCTGGAGTGAAGTGGGAGATGGAGTGCTAGTATATGTCTGTTTTCAAATCACTTCTCATAATTTGAGAATACTAATGTGTTGAAACTAATTTCTGCATCTTGTATCACAAAGAGGATTTGGCATCCAGCTCTGGTGTTTCTGTGTACCTTAGGTGATATCAGTCAGAAGACGACATGGCACAGGATCTCTGTCTTCAGACCAGGCCTCAGGGATGTCACCTATCAGTATGTGAGGAAAGGGTAAGTGAATAACAAATGTGGTTGAGGACTTAATACCTTAATAATGGATTAGTGTAATATGATGACCAGGAGCTATACAAAGATACAGGTGCCATGAAACAAATTAGCAGACCTGCTACAAACAACTGATACAAAAGCCTGTGTACTCTGAATCAGATTCTGAATTCAGCCTTTTCATCAGGAACTGTAGTGATAAGACAAGGAACGGGCTCAAAGTGAAAGAGGGGAAATTTAGGTTAGATACATGGATGTAAGCCTTACTGTCAAGGTAGTGAGACACTGAAGCAGGTTGCCCAGAGAAGCTGTGGATACCCCATCCCTGGAAGTGTTCAAAGTCGGGCTGGATGGGGCTCTGAGCAGCTTGATCTAGTGGATGGTATTCTTGCCTATGGCCAGGGGGTTGGAACTGTATGGTCTTTAAAGTTCCATTTCAACCCAAACCATTCTGTGATTCTAGATACAGAGTGGAAAACAGCAGCACCAAAATCAAATCCTTGTTTCTTTTCAGCTCTCGAATCTTTGTTGAAGGGAAGATAGATTATGGTGAATATACAGATAAGAATAATGTGAGGCGACAGGCCACAACAATTATAGCAGGTAAGGAGCAAAGCACCGAGGTGCCCCTTGCCCTTTTAAAATGGAGAGAGGGTGGAGGGCCTCTGGAATGGAGCTTGGTTTGTCTTCATCCTCAGTATCCACACTCAGGGATTTTGAGAGAATGGATACTGTGTACCAGTAGATTTTGTGGCACTGCTTGTGAACGCACAGAAGATGAGAGTATGCAGTTGCAAACTGCACTGGTGTCATTTGCTTACCCCAGTCGATGCAGCAGGCAGACACTGAGTGTTTTCAGAACACTGGTGTGTAGTGCTGCAGGTCAGGCAGATTCCTTTTCTAAGCACAATTTGTTTAGTAGCTTTGTCTCAGTTTGCCAGAATTTTTTCTTCCTGTTTAAGACTGGAAGCTTCACCATTAAGGATCTCTCTGAAAGATGTGCAGATAACTTGATGGAGAACTTAGAAACACTTTGTTCTGGTAGCCAGGAGTGGTAAGAAGAGCACAGAATGGATGAGGAGTAGACTTGTGCCTTGGATAAACACAACGAAGAAGAGAACTAGGAAACTCAACTTTTCCTGGATCCTTTAAATAGCCTGAGCATCCTACATCTTTATTGTGCATAGAGCTGCTCTGTTGCTTTTGAGTGAGGCATGAATTAATTGGGTAGTAGAGCAAACATTTCTGTTACACAAGTATGTCTAAAAAAACTAGGACAGAGGGAAAGGAAGGGGAAAAAAAAAGGAAAAAGAACAGCCATAGTCCTGGATGTTTCTTCAGCCTCTTTAAAAACTAGCAGTGCTATAAATTACTGCAGGGGAGAAGCAATTCTCTTTTTTAATAAGTATTCTCCTAATGGTTTCTTGTTCAAAAGGCCCAGTCTCAAGATGCTTTAGAAATTCCTTAGGCTTAATGCAGTAGGAGGTTCCTATAGGCTGTTGATGTGGTAGTGCAGACTGAAAATGACAAAAGAAAAAGAAAATAAGCTGTAACTGATAGGGATTGTAGTCAAAAAATTAAACCATTATTTTAAAATGTTTCTAGTGTCTTTGTTCAGCAGCTTTTCGTCAGCTTTAGCACACTTGTTTCATAGTACATATAGCTACCTTGAATTGTCTGCTTTCAGGGCAGGTAGAGAAAGAACCCTGACTTGGACACTGTTTTGTTTTATGAACTATTATTCTGTTCCAAAATCCACATCTTAGCAACTTTTTTAAACATAAATACCTGGTCTTCGTGGTGTGAAGGCTTGCAACAGGGCAAAACAATCATCAAGATTAATTTTTTAAATTTCTTTTCAGATAATGTGATTTTTCTGAGTGATGGCTCAGTGAAAGACAAGGTGTGATGTCCTTAGTGCTTGGATCCAGGCCATTTCATTCCTTTGGTTTTTCAGTGTTTCATAATTCTGTAATCACAGATATTGCTGTAGTTTCTTTAAGAAATAAATAAAGTGTTTGTTACCTAGAGGGTACTTCTGTGTGTTTTGTTTTCTCATGTGCTTTCTCTCTGTTATCATTGTTTGCATTCCTTTCTTTTTTTGCTCTTAAGGAACATGTACCCCAGGCAGCTGTATCAATTCTTGAGCTGATGAATATATAAATTGGAGTCACTCTTCGCATCTTCAGCCATTTTCAAACCTTCTGTCCCTGGCTGCCTTAATCTCTCTCCTGTCTTGCATAGCCTGACAGCCTGATCCCCTGACATCCCTCCTCTGTTCTATAGGTGTTATTCCCTGTTTTTCCTTCACTAAGCCAGTTGGACAGTAAGTTTAAAGCAGAGCCGTTGGCCTTAACTAGTGCTGAGCTGGAGATTTCTGTCACAGACCCAGAGAAGGCATCCTGTGCATTTGCATCTGCTCCTCTGCTGATCCCAGCAGTTGAGCAAACCAAACCAGGTGTCGTCTGTCACCAAACCCTGCTTAGGTCTTGGTTTTTATGGTATTTAGTGTAGGATGACATCAACATTCCCATCCAGTCCCTCCTTAGGCTGCTGTGCCCATGGTTTGCCGTCAGGAGGAGCTGCAGGAGCGACTGCCTTGGCTGTGCCTTTGAAGAGTCGCGTGAAAAACATTCCGGGTCCGGGATCGGTGTGGGGGTGGTGCTTGTTTCACTTTTTGTTGTCAGAGAGAGAATTATTTGGTATTATTGGTAAGAAGTTGCACAACTAAAAGGTGTTTAATCCTACTACATGAGGAAGAGAAAGTGAATTTCCCACTGTAATACAACATGATGTGAGCAGGGAAAAATATTAGAGGTGACAATTTCCTGCCTTCAGACCTGGTGGGATTTTGTATCTCATCTCTCTGAGCCCAGTCAGAACACATTAATAGTCTTTGCAGCTCTTTCCCCTACAGAATTTTGGGGGCTTTTTAATGCCCTGTGAACATTGTACTAACAAAAACTTCAATTCTTTCAATTTAGTAGCTATTTCTGGTTGAAGTTAAAGCTCTAGCAATTATCTGAGTCCCTGTCACTGGCATACTGGGGTGTCAGATGTACTGCAAATGCTCAGCTACTTCAGTGGGTTGTTATCCAGAGGAGATTGTGGTGTCTTTTTAAATAGGAAGTTCTGACTTTAATTCCTTTAACTACTGGTTTAATCTGAGCCTGTTGTACTGCTGGGAGAGTTGTGATGGTGCTCTTGCACAGTAGCGATCCGAGTACAGTTTGTGCTTGGTCCACACAAATTTTTCATATTTGCCGAAAGCTGGGGTTTGTCTTGAGCTTTCTGCTAGGAGGCCTTGAGTGAATGTGCTGAGCTTTTTCCCATTCAGTGGTCACCTCGTTTGCACTCTGCTGTGGTGGGGGAGCTCATGGCAGTGTCTATTTTGGAGCCTGGGAACTGCCCTTCTACTCCAAACTCAGCAGAAGTGGCAGCAAGGATTCCCTTCGCCACCACCCTGGTGTGGCCTGAACTGCCAGAACTCTGCAACTGCTGAATGGCTCCTGCTAATCTCTGCTCCTGGCTCAAGGTGGAGACAGCAGAGCTAGCACAAGATACAGGATTGAGTGCCAGCAAGGAAAGATATTTGCTCAAGAACTTTGAGTTCCTTGCCCTTCCAGTTCTATTTAAAGTAGCTAGTACACTTTTAAAGATTGCCCTGCTACAAAGACACCATGCACTGACTGTGAGCACACTCTGGAAGCAGTGTGTGCTGAATGTTCATCACACCTTGGCAGTAGGGTGGGTTTTCCCAAATGATTCTGCATTGCCTTGATTACAGCAAAAATAAGCGGTGGCACTGGCTTGTTGTGTGTTCATCTCTTATTGTCTGCTCTGCTGCTCTGGGGCAAAGTTAATCTGTAACCAAGTCATTTTGGTTATGAGAAAATCCTGTGTGAAATCAGCATTCCTATAGCATCTGGTTGGTTTTGGGGTTTTTTTATGGATAGGTACTTCTTCTGTGCGGAAATGGAATGGAAATGGTATCAGCTGAGTGAAACACAGTGATTCCTTGTTTATAACTAGGCAACGAGTGTTTTCCCGCAATGTCCCCTGGAAAATGGCATTCTGCTTTTGCTTGTCTGTGTTAGCATCTTGTGTAAACCTGATGAGGCAAACCCTGGTCGCTTGCATCAACCAGAATATTTAGAAGTGTTTGACCTTAACAAGGAATTTATTTTATGTATTTATGGAGATAATTGGAAGAGATAAATACGGGTGACTTCTTTTTAAAATGTCACCGTGTTCACCAAGTATTTGGAGCGTTTCTGAACAGCTCTGAGGCAGCTATTCTGGTCTGCAAGGCAGCTCCATGGCACTGTTATTTCTGCCAGCCTTGTGTAAGGTGTAGGAAACAGTCTTCCCTGCTTGTTTTTGTGGCTGGTTTGAGGAAGACACCAGGGTACTGTGCCTGTGTCACACAGCAAAGAATGCTTTCAACTTTAATTCTCAGTAATCTGCAGAAATTGCTCTGTTTGAAGAAATTAGTAGCTGTGAAACAGAAGTAAGAGAAGATACTTCAGCCAAAGAAATCAAGTCCCACTTCACCAAAATAGCCTCTCGTTACCCTCTGTGTCCTGAGGGGTTGGGGGCACTGTGTCTGTATTCCCAAATACAGGTCACGCTTCAGTTTAAGACCAGCAATGCCTGTGGGAGGCTGGTGAAAGCCCCTGCAGAGGGGCAGGAATTGTAAAGGCAGGAAAGCGCAATTAGACGTTAGAGAATGCCCCCCCCCCCCCCCCCCCCCCCAGGTACCAGAGCAAAGAAGGCTCTGGTAAAGGGAGCCTATATTTCTGTCAGTGTACCAGTCATGTGGGTTTAGTAACAGGCTGTCTTCAGGGCTGGCTATTCCACTTTTTTCATGTGTCAGAAAAGGAATAAAATGCCAGGATTGTGGGAAGAAAACTTTACTCTTCTCAAGCTCACCTTCTATTTTTAACTCTGAAATTTCTGTGGTGGAAACATTTTTGCCAAGCAGTTGAGCGTGTCTGAATGTACAAACTAAGACTTGATGTCTGTTTATCTTGGCAGTGGTGAGCTTCTCAGCACAGCAGTGTGATTTAAATCTCATTTACACAAGAAATTTGCCTTGTTAGTGCATTGCCAGATACTGGGTAGTGCGAGTAAATTCTTTGCACAACACACAAAGAAATAACTTTCACAGGGTTTCTCCTGAGACATCCTCTTGTGGGAAACGTATCAGTGTGTGTGAGATTTCTTTCTTCTGCTTGTTGCTTAGTCCCATGTAAAAAATTCAGCTCATTACCATACCTGGCCATTTCACAAAAATCTCCTGTAACTACTGTGATTAGAAATTGATTGCTGGTTTATTCTGTATATTCTTAGTCCTGATATTTGTGTCCTGCACTCTTTAAGAGGTGCTGAATTTGTTGAAGAAATCTCTAACTGTGGCTGTTTCCTGTTGCTTTCAAGGGGTAAGACTTTTATTGATAGCTAGTCAGAAACCTGGCAATTTTCATCCTGTGGTTGCTGTTCTTTTCTTGCGGCTTGGTTTCTCAAACTGGTTGGAACAGAGCGGCTGTAGAAAATGGATGGTTATCTTGATCCTGGTTGTCACAAGTCAGAAAAAATGTCACCTGTAAATATTTAATGAACCTTTGTGCAGCTGACCCAATCAAGAACTGAGTAATGATGTGGTTGCAGGAGTTGTGGCTTCTGTAACCTGGATCTGCAAGGGGAAAGAGAGCACCTTTGCTTTGCCAGGCTTTGTATAGTTTCTTGCTTTGTTCTTTGATGTTTTAAGTAAGTGGTGTTTGTTTGGAGCTCTGCCTTAGCAGCCTCCTCTTTCTTAGCTGGTTTGGTTTTCTCTGTAGGTTTTCTATGTGTGTTTTCTGCGTGGGCTTTCTGCACCTTGCAGAAAGGGGACAGAATTCTCGGTAAACAAAAGCTGAGCTCTCCTCTTCCCTGTCTGTGCAGACAATAACTCCCCACCCTTTTATCTTCTTGTTGGTTTTTGGTCAATTTTTGCACTCTCCCCCTGTGCTGCAGAGTGAGTTCAAACCAAGCTCAGAAGACTGTGGTGAGGAAAGGGTCTTACACAAAAGAAGAAATCAAAAATGCTCTTAGAATTACATGAGATGGAACTTAAAAATACTATTATAGCTGTTCTACAAGGAAAGTAATGAAGCATGGAGAAACAGCCTTGATTTTCAGCAGGCTTGTAACTATTGAAATCCACAATTTAAATCCTCCAAGCACTATGAGAAGAAGTTAGGATAGCTGTGTTTGTATCATGTTCTTGCTGGTTTTGTGGTGCTTTCCCCAGTGCCTGATTTCTGGTGTAGTGTTGCTCTGTGGGCAGCAACATGTGACACATTAGACTGCTGTCCCGTGTTGTATCAGCACACCGAATAATTAATATTCTCTGGAAAGGATTAGTTTCCTCCACTTTTGTCTCTTCCCTCATGGTGCCCCGTCTGTGCTGCCAATCTCTAGCAGAAACTTGCTATTACAGATTTTTCTCTCCCAAGAAGAGCTGGTGCCGCAGCACAAACACTTCAGTGTGGTCTCTATGTTGTTGGTTGCCACCATGCAAAGCAAATTGTTCACATTTCCTTACAAAGTCTCGGGTAATTGTTTCAGAGATGTTGAAGCTCAAAAATGACATGTAGTCTTGAACACTAATTTTAATAATGTGTTAGGAACTGGGCAGGATCCCCAGTTACAAATGTCTAGTCACCAAGTTACCAAAATTGTGGTTTATGTTACAGCCCCAGAAATGGATAGTTTTGTGTGTCAAAATGTTTCAGTGGCCAAAGAAGTTTTCCAGAATGCTTATGAATTCTCATCAGCTCTGTGTCCCACAGCAGGAGCTGTGCCTCAGTACCAATGATAAAGAGAGAGCTCCTGGGGAAGTGCAGAGGGGAGAGGGACACAACTTTATATGGTGCAGGAAGAGTGGAAACCCCTGGGAAGGAGAGCAGCATGCTGTTTACCCAGAGTGCCTCAATTTGTTTGAGTGCTTTACCTGAGGGGGAGTGACAGAAGTATGCACTGTGCAACTTCTTCCTTAAATAAATATTTCTGCCTGAGAAATGTGTTAGGGTGAGAAAGTTCAGCCCAGTACTCTCGGTCAAATACCAGTCCTTGGGAGCCCCTTGTTCTCATGGTGCTCAGCAAAGGAAGCTGCAGTCACCCAGTCAGCACCACCTTCTTCCAAGGTGGCTTTCATTTTGCTGGTTTACAAGGCACATATGGGTTTCCCTTTAGACTTCTCATATGGGCAAAACATTAATTTAGTGCCCCAGCCCCAAGAAATTACCTAGTCACAGCAGTGATTTTAGAAGGTACAAATCTCAGCCAGCAGGGTGATGGAGAGCCTTTTGTTAAAGGGATTATCACAAGGCCATAAAAGCTTTGAAAGGAAGAACACATCCAATGAAAACACGGAGGCTCCTGGATAAGGAACTGACCTTTACAAATTTCACAATCTGCATCTCTGGACTGGCACAATGGAATGACTTTGATAACAGTGCCTGGCAGTGCCAGGAGAAAAGTTTGTACCTCTGGTTGGGCTTGCCAAAGTGGAAGGTAGCAATTCAGGCACTGGTAATTTGGCTTTAGGTTTGGCTTTGAATGTTTTCTGTGCCGCTGAAGGCAAATATCACACTGACTTCTTTCACAATGAATTAAAATAACTAATCTTTGCAGAAGATCTTTGATTGGAGCAGTTAGGGATTTTCCCTTCATATTCTAAACCGAAGAGTGTAACTTTTGTTACACTTTTAAATTTTTTTCCTAATCAAACTCCAGCAGTTTAATAAACTTTAAAGGAACAAACCTGGTGAAATCACCATTATTTTTCCTATTTTTTGTTGCTCTTGTGCCTGTTGAGTGCTGGAAAATCCTTCTGGCTTTGTTTTCCTCAGAGGGCTAGTCTGGGCTCTCCTGAGCAAGGACTGGATCACGCGTGCCGCACAGGCGCTGGCTCTGTGAGTGGATGGAAGTGGCTGCCACAAGAGGTGATGTCTAAAGGGAGGTCTAGGAGAGAGAGAACACACCAGGACGTCCAGTTATGGTTCCTACACAAGGCAGCTTGCAAATGTCAATTAGTGTTGAGCTGACCCCACAGCGCCCGGCCGTGCCTGAGCTCCGGGAGCTGCAGAGAAGCACTGAGGAATGCCCAGCTAAATACTTGGTAACTTTTCATTTTTAAAGAACAATGGAATGTCAGTGTTGCCCCGGCTTGGCAGGAACACAAGTCTTAAAATACCAGAATTTCCCGTTGCCCGGGGTTATTTTTACTGCCGGCTGATGAGCGCTCTGGGACCGCTCTGAGGCAGGGACCAGCGTCCTCGGTGCGGCTGCCCAGAGCTGTGAGGTTCTGTTTTTCACAAGGTGCGTTCTGACCTGCCTTCGCTAAACAGGAACCTCGGCCGTGCTGCCCCTGTCGGCTCTCACCCGGGCGCAGTGCCGGGGCTGCCGCGGGTCCCTCCCGCCGCCGGGCCCGGAGCAGCCCCGCGCTCGCTCCCTGCGGGCGGAGCGGG
>VZRV01004673.1:92513-169356 GCA_013398115.1 Falcunculus frontatus
CACTTTTATGGCTGTTTTAGCACAATGGCTGCTGCTTACAGACAGTAGCAAAATGCAGCTGAATGTAAGCATGGATGTGATCTTGGCATGGTGGATGTAGAGCTGCAGCTGCCCTACAGGTACATGGGGACAGCAACTGGCTTAGATATTTAGGACTAAATTCCGAGACGCCATGTCCTGGGTGTCTGTATGAGTGATTAAATGGAAGATAACTTCAAATGCTAAGTAGCCCAAATGGTTTATTCGTTAAAGAGCCTGACTCTTGAACTTGGAACTCATGAAAAAATTGAAATAGTGAACTGTCACATTGCTGCTGCTGTTGTCTGAGTGGTGTTTGAGCCCTGTGATCCTGTTTCCATGTCACTGGCGATGCTTTGGGCAGCTCAGCCCTGGGACAAATGTGTTCTGTATGTTGGCATGAGAGGAGGAGGCTTCCCAGGCCCCAGCTATGAAGTTTCTGTCTCCCTGTGAAAGCAAAACCAAAGGTGAAGGTTAATGGTCAGGGTTGTGATTGTCACCTAAGATGAGCTCGGGAAACTCTGAGCTGGCCTTCTTTCCTCCCCATTACAAACCTCTGAACCTCACCAGCGCTTGCCTGGTGACTCATTTCCTCTGCCACAAAAACGATGATTGCTGTTACTTTGTGTTTCTAATTACTTCTGCAGGAAAGCTGCCTGTGGATGAGCTGCCAGGGAGTGCCTCGAGCTTCTGGAGTATGGCAGTCGTTATTTTAAAGGGATGACAGTGCTGGATTTTTACAGTCTGTGTGTATTTAATTGAAAGCTGCGGTTACTGTGGCGGGTATGGATGTGGAGCTGGCTGCATCTTATTGTGTGGTGGCTGCACGTAGCTCTCTGGTGTCGATATAGTTGGATCCAATTTTTGTTTCATTATGGTAGGGGGAGAGCTACTTCATTTACTTGCACATGGGGTTTGGTCTGTTGCCCACAAACCATAAAGCTGAAATCCCTCATTCTTTCTTCTCTATACACCTGCAGCTTACTTTATGTAAAGTAGGTGTACAGTCAGTACTTGCAAAGATTTTTCCAAAATTGCAGTAAAGAGGGGAAATGAGAAAGTGAGATTTTTAAATAGTTGCATACAGATCTCATACAAAGCAGTAGTGTTAAATTTTGTCGATGACTTTCCATACCCATAAAAAAAGTCAACATCACAACTGCTGAACAGCAAAATTAGTTGTATGCGGTACCTTGCACTGAAAACCATTTCTTCTCCTTGTTTTCTACCCAAATTTAAATAAGAAAACTATTCTAGTTTGCCAAGAGACATGTCATGTACTTGTAATGGGTCTAACTGATCTACAGTTCCTCTAAAAGCTGAGATAAACACAAGTAGGAGACTTTGAAACTTTACCCTGCTGTTTTCTGACAGTTAAAATTAGAAAAATGGAGGTATTGAGTTGCTGGCTGTAACTGTATAGTGAAGTGCTTGATCTGCAGTGAAGACAGGAGCTGGAAAAAATGTTAGTCTGTCCTGGGACTGACTTTGAAGCGTGGTAGATAAGAATGAGCCAGCATTTAATGTACAAACCCACTATTTATTCTTTTTCCTAATGGACGTGACTGATGTTCACTGTCCTCTGTAAATGTTTCCTTTGGAAAGCCAGTCCTTACGTGTGGAGCAGGTCGTGCACGATAGCAGGGGTAAAGGAATTTCACTTATGGTGTTACCAGACAGGGCTTTCCTGTGTCTGGAGTTGTTCAGCTTATCTACAGGGCTGGTGGGAACTTGTGCTCTTTGCAGGTCTTTGTTTGTAATGTGAAGAGTCCTTTCTTAGCTAAGTGAGTTTCCCCTCTATTGGGATGGGGAGCAGTTTTTTATTAAAGCAGTCTCACTTTTTAGGATCACCTGTGTCTGTAGAGGAGGCCAGTGTGTGCTGTGTCTTGCTGGCTACTCCTTCCTCCAAAGAGCTGGGAGCTCTGTGTCGCTGTGGGCTCATTTTCTCTGGGTCCCTCAGCTAACAAGGTCCCTCTGAGATGCTTGGCTGTTGCTTTGAAGACATGGTCCTTTGAAAGTAGCCCTCTGTCTCTGACCAGGCAAGTCTTCCTGCTGGCTTTGCACTTGGAGATAGGTGCTGCTTTTTTGTGCTATATCCAAATGTTGATTATTGGGCCGTGCTGTCTGTGCGCCTTCCTCCTTGCATTCCCAAAAGCTGTTTTCCAGTCACTTCATAATACTTGGTACATCATCTGTATCCTCTGTCTTGGGCTGCTTCTCTCGCTTTTGGAGAAGGATCATTTTGTGGGTGAGACATTGGCAATTACTGATAGGTGAAATAGCTGTCAGACACAGTGTCTGACCTGCCTCGCTGGCATTTGTCACAGGCTGCCTTGGCTGCTGACCCTGAGCTTACAAGGTCCCCCCTTTAAGTCCTCTTAAATTCCCTAGAGCAGCTTGCCTTTTTCCAAGAGGAATAGGTTCCTGGTGGGTCCCTGAGGGGTGCTCTCACAGCAGATCTCTTCGTCCCTGTTTTCAGGAGGGTACATTTCTTTTGTGCTGTTGCTCCCTATTCATCTCTCTCTGAATCATGAAGATAGATGCCTTTTGGCTGTGTTTTTTTGTGGGTGACAAGACCTGACACTGCAGTTCTGCACCTGGATGTAACCACAGGCTGTTGTGGCAGCTGGCTGGGAGCTCATCCAGTTTTAAAATTACTTTTTTTGCCAGAAATTAGCTTTCAGGGATATCAGTTCCCTGACACAGCTTGCCCTGTAGCAGCCCAGGTACTGATGCTGACATGAAAGGACAGGTAGGAATATTTGGCTGAGGAAGGGGTAGTGGAACTGCATTTTGAGCTAAAGGAATGTGCGGTGGGAATAGAGCAGATTTATGGGTTGTGCTTAGATGTAAGCCTGATGTGTGCATGTGTGTATTTATTTGACACCAGTGGACAATTATTTGGATGTCACTGGAAGGAAAGGGGTTTGCCTGGAGGAGATATTTGTTCAAGGATCAGTAGGAAAAAAGGTTATTTGAGAAGGATGTGGATATGTAGCAGAAAACTAGACAGACCTGATGTTCAGGGAAGCGCTGATGTTGGATTGGTCCATGGCCCCACCACCCTCCATGATGTCAAGTGTTGGTGAAAAGTGGAGGCTGTCTTGGATGCTAAATTATTTTTCTTTCATAAAAGTGAAAGGAATAGCATGCAAAGAATAAGCTTGGCTTAGGGCCACAATTTTGCTGGCAAATATGTTGCCCTTTCACCTCACTGAAGTGAGTAATAGGCAGTAGAGAAGACAGGTGAAAAATGGTGGGGTTTAACAAGGCACAGCTGAGGTGGACATTCAGCCTGAGATGCTGGTCTTTTCGGGACAGGGACTTTTTCCTCATTCTTTCTGCCTGTGAGGTGTCAAATACAGATCACAACTGCAGAAAGGAAAGTCACTGGATTGAGTTGGATCAGTGCTAAATGTGTGCAGGAAGTATACAAATACTCGACCAAATAATGAGCATTCCCTCTCCAGAGGGTAAGTAGGGAAGTGGAGAAGGCAATGTGAAAAAATAAAGTGTGGTTAAATGGGGTAGACCTTAATTGCTAGAGCTGTCCCCATAGGTGCCATCCATCCAAATGTGGAGCTGAATGCTGCCAGTGACCTCTCTGTGCCTTCTCTGTGTCTTGGAAACTACTACCTCTTAATTTTTCTTTTTTTTTTTTTGCCATCTGCTGCTAACTGGCTTTCAATCTTCCTTATGTGATCTGGCTCTGCTGTGGTGACAGGCAAAAATTTAATGGAAAGACGTGACACCCACTTCATCTCTCTCCTCTCTGCCAAAGAGCAACATTCCTCTGCAGCTGTGCCGGAGCTGGCTTTGTCCTTTCACGCAATCTGTCAGTCATATGGGGTGAGAAATAGAGACCAGGCTGCTCTGATAACCTCTTAGGGAGCTTTGGGTGTCTTAGGGAGCTTCAGGCCTCCTTCCTTGCTAAATTGGATGTGTCCTGAGCAGCAATGCAGGGCAGAAGTGAGTTGGTGTTGGTGGAGGCTTCTCCCCTGTAGTGTAGGGGCAAAGAGCAATATTCCTGATTGGCTTTGGTGACTCACCTGGAGCTGGGCTCACTGCTATCATGCAGCTCTGCAGGGACGAACCATGGCTGTTTGGTGACCCTGCAGCACTCATCTTCAAGCTCTTACTGCAGCTGAAGTTGCCTGCAGAGGTAAGGAGTGTGCTTTTTGGGGTGAGATGGGCTGATCTCCAGTAGACAGGAGGAGAGTCATTTGCCCTTGTTCTGCACCCAAGATGTTGAGTGCTGCCCCTGATTTTTGATGTGAGCAGAGTCCTCAGCTGTGGCAAAATTCTTTGAAGCAATGGAGGCTTGTGAAGCAAGAAAACCATCTTTCAATTGCTGAGATTTGGAGTACCCAGTTTAATTTCTCTTCTCCAAAGTTTGGATGCTGTGATGTGAAGGTCTGTAGAAGAGAGTGGAAAAAGAGTCAGGCTCTTTACATCACAGCATGACAGGAGGGTGAGAGGAAATGGACATCGGCAGAAGTGAGAGAGGTTCAGACTGGTAAGGAAAAAGGGCTTCATGGTGAGGGTAACTGAGCATTGGAGAGAGAGCTGCCCAGGGAGACTGCACCACCTCCTGCTTTGGAAGTTTTTAAGACCTGGCTGGATAAAGCCCTGAGTAAGCTGGTCTTAGCTTACTGCTGGCCCTGTTTGGGCAGAAGGCTGGGCTAGAGACAACCTGAGCCCCATTCCAGCTGGTACTGTGCTGTTGTTCGTTTCACGGCAGTCTGGACTCAAGGCACTGACCTGCTCAGATTTAGATCGGGCAATGCTGGGCAGCAGACTGGTTTCTTTCAAGGCTGTTTGTCTATGCTACCTCATACCTGTGTTATTTCCTCTTTGTGGATAACCCTGAAACTGTGGGTATGGGAAGAGACCACCTCATGGAGTAGCTCATGTGAGTAGCATGGAGAAGGTTTTGTAGACCTAAAACTTGAAAAACACCCAACACAACCCCCCCCCCCCCCCAACTCCAGTACTTGAATACCAAGCAGGTCTCTGTTCCTTCATCTCTGCAGCAAATTTTGTGCACAAGAGAATGGTTATCCCAAGGCCGCTTTTTTTCCCAGTCTTCTATAGGTTCTTTTGTTGGCTTCAGGAATCCGCCTGCAATGTTTTGATTTTGTAGGGGTTATCTGAAGACATGTGTGTTCTCATTTATGGAGCTTCTGGTACCCACAAGAGATATTTGTGTATGTGTAGAACCAAAACTGAAGAGCAGCAGAGAACTGATCTTCTCCCCCAGATTTTCTCACAGCCAAAGCAGTGATGGCACAGTTGCCTTAGAAAGCTTGTGGTATTACGGACACGGTGATGCCTTCAGGAGGAGCCAGGACTAAGAACTTAGAACCAAGACTGCAGTATTTTTTGCAGCCAGACACCTGGCTTTCTGGGATCTGTCTTGGCTAGCAAAGGATGAAGACTGAGGGAAAATATGATGTCTGAACTCTTCACTTTCATAACTCCTAATATGAGGCAGCGGCTGACTTTCTGCAAAACATCTGTCTTTCTCATCATGGGCATAACTGGCCTCGTCATCAGCACTGATGGTATGTCTTGTTTGAGCTCCTTGGTGCTGCAGCTCCCTTCCCCTCCTCCTCTGTGCCTTCCCCCTGCGCAGCTGGGTGTGTGACTCAGGCCTGGGACTTGTGTGGGGTTTCAGGCAGGCTGGTAAGATGTATTTTTTAGAAAAAGCGCATAAAGCAGAAGGGGTTTTTTTTTAGAAAAAGAAAAGAAAAGCAAACTGATAACTGCCTACATACGGTTCTGATGCCTTGCGTGCTCCCTGGTGAAATGCTGCAGGGACTGAGGGCTCTTTGGGGGTGTCCATCATGGTTGGCTGTGAGCCATCTGCCCTTCCTCTCACTGGGAAGCATTTCCCCCTTGCCTCTCCGGACGGATGCCTGCATGTCTGGCTGACCCCTTCCCTCACAGCACTCCTGAAGGGACCGAACCCAAGGCTCACTGGGAGAGGGCAAGAGCTGGCAGCTGCGGGAGGGCTCCAGATGCGCATGGGTGCTGCTCCCTCGGGATCCCCAGCCGGCTCACTCCGCCGGCCGCTGGAAGGCACCGCTCAGGCCTGACTCCCTGCAGAAACAGGCACGGCAGGAATGAGCTTTGGCACTATTTTTAGGGCATGAGCTTTCTGGATGCAAAATATTTCTCCTCCTCAAGCCTTAGTGCTTTTGCAGTTCTTTTTCAATTCAGCTCGTTTGCTCCTCGTGGCTTTCAGTGGATGTTGTCACTTGCCAGAAGGACTACAAGAGAAAAAGTAGTATTTTGTACTTGCCCAGGGTGACTTGTGACTTCTCACTTGACTGTACTAATTCAGAGCAAAATTTCAGCTAAATTTCCGTCAGAAGAGTGCTTTGGGGAGTCTGCTCTATGACTTGGGAATGTTTCCCTATTGCTGTTGCTTGTTTGTTGGGTTGTTAGAAATAGGTTAGAAAAACTACAGGGAAAAGATGAACTTAATTTATACTGCTGTTTTTTTTCTGAACTACAAACACGTCTGCAAGATCAAAATGAACACAAAAAGTGTCACTGACTTTCAAAATTGTGCAGTTAAAGTCCTGATTACTTTTCCAAAAAGTTTAAAGGCATTTCGTATCCAGAACACCTTTTTTAGCTTTAATGAAAAAGAACCTTGCTTGGAACAGCTTGCTGGCAAGATTAGTTGGGGATGGGAAAAAACCCTACTTGATTTTAAGATGTGGCTTCAGTGCTCAGGAGGGACATTATATGGTATGGTAGTTGGGATGGGGCCACTGGAGCTATGAGGAACTTTTGGTCTCATTTGCTTTTGTTTCAAATTCTCAGGCATTTGAGAGGAAAAAGGGAACTTAGAATTATAAGCAAGAAATGAGAGGCTGCAGAAACTTGCATTGCTGAAAGGGCTTTTGAAGAAGTTAATGAGTGCAGAAAGCTGTAAATTCTGGATGTCAAAGGAGCCAGGGTTGTGACTGGGGATGGCCAATTAACGGTGCCACTCCCACTGCAGTGATTAAGGCGTTGGAAAGCGTGGTTTGGGGAGCTTCTTCAAAACCTGGGTCTTGCAGGTGTCAGTATGTCACAGTTTGGCTGAGGACTTTTCAGTTCTTGACATCTGGATATCTGAAAGACAGGCTAATTTGGGACAATGCCAAGAACAGCAGCAGAAGGAAGTGGTTGAAGTAGCAGGTTTGTGAGAAATGATTACAAACATTAAATGTGTATTGCTTTGAAGGTGGACAGGTGTTTGGAGGAGTTTGAGGAAGTGGTATGAGCAGAACATTTTATATTGAGCTCACATTACTATTCTTGAGGCATCTTTCTCGTTTCATGTGACATGTGTAATGTCATTTTCAGTAAGAATACCAGAATAAGAGTGTCTGCAAAAACTTTGATTTCAGCTGTGGTTCTCATAACACAGATAATGGATATTTCTGTAGTCGCAGCAAGATCTCTTCAGAGCTTTGTGCTTAGATTAAAATTATCATGAAGGGGATTATTAATCTCAAGATTAAGCCTTTTTTATACAGCTAGTGTCCTCTGCAAGTATCTTTTCTCTTTTTGCCTGATCCAATGCTTATAGGTTAGAGAAGGGTAAAAAAGAATCCGTGTGAAGTAAGGAAAAGTTGATGATGATCAGCAAAGAATATCCAAGGGGAAAACACAATTTTGGCAAGTGTAAGTGTAGCAAGGGGACTTCTCTAAATAGTGTCTCATGAAAATTAACCACTGTCAGTAATCAAGTTACAAAACATCTTGGAACCAATAAGTCTAGATAACTGGAAATCTGGATAGGCTGGAAGGTCCCAGAGGAAAAGTTTGGCTTGTTGACACTGATTTTTGTTGGGTCATGACATCATGAGGAAATATCTGAAAATATTCAATTAATAGAGTAAAGGGGAGGAAATTAAAACTATGCACTGGAGATCCCGGTACCAAACATATGTAAAAATACTTGGAATCTTTTAGGATTCCATAGTTACAGAGTGGAATAATACAGATATGATTTAACCCTGGTAGGTAGAATTTAATGGAAAGCAGATATAGTCAGACAAACATGGTTTAATTCTTTGAGATGAGAAAAAAATTGATAGTAAGTGGAGACATTTTGCAAGCAATTGGCTGTTTATTGTATTGTATTGGTTGAAAGATTGTACCACAAAGTGTAAGGAATTAAAGGGTTGACTCAAAGCAGTTGCTAATGGAGAATTGGTGTCAGAGGATAGATTATTGGGTTCTGCAAAAAGGTACCAGACAAGAGGCTTCTCAAGGTTTTAATCCATGATCTGGAAGCAAAGTTATGTGACTAAGAACAAAAAAATGTGTCTACCTATGGGACAGGTGAATACATATTGGAAATCAGGACTTGGAAAGCATAACAAAAAAAGTGCTAAAATACGCTTGAGTTACGAAAAATGCTCATTCCTCAATCTTTGAGGCATACCCATGTTCTCTTCTGGCAGTTACATTTCAACAGAGTATCAGATCCTATATAAGGGTACCTCATGGAAACAGTGGATTAGGACAGGGAAGATTAGGAAGGTTTTGTAGTCCTTTCTAGCTTGAAATGCTATAAAACTTTATTGCTCAGCCTGTTGACTCTCTGGATACTTCAAGGCATAACATACATCACATGCATCACAGTGTTTGGTCATTTTCCTAAGCTGTTGATTTCAGTGAAGTTTAAATAAATGCTGTAATTGCTTTAAGCTGTTTTTGAACTGCTTGTGTTTATCATGACACCTCTTGGCACATTTAAAGGAGGAAAATGTACAAGGCATGTGGGAAAGGATAAGATTTCTGGTAGAAAAAAGGCATTAGTCCCAAAATACAAGGCTACCTTTATGTATATTCCCTCTTGAGTACCAAAGGTGGCCTGGTATTCTCTGAGCCTCTGTCTAGGACAGACTGGGTAAAACACACATGATTGGTGTCAGTGTGCCAAGGGTCTTCACCCCTGGCAAGTGAAAGGCAGTGGAAAAGAAGAAAGCAAAACAGGGTGAGGTATGAGGAAAAAGAAGATGGGATAAATGTACAGATAAAAAAAGCAAAAGTTTGTAGCTTTCGTTTTAAAGGTGTAATTAATGGAAGGTGGTGGTGGATATGGTTCCAGTTGTACTGATGGTACCAACTTTTACCCCAGTGTTTAACAATGGAAGATTGTTCTTGTCCATCTGCCTCTGTGCATCACACTACAAGCCTGTACTTTTCTATGCCATCAGCTGGAGGAGGCTTAACCTTACCTTATTAATGCCTGTCCAGAACTTCTGCAGCATTTTAACAAGCCTGGAGGTCTCTATGTGATCCAGGGTCAGTCTCCTCATAGTTTAGAGGGGAATAGTCTTTAATTTTGACATGCAAATTGAAGCAGGAGGAGGAGAGTGCCTGGGACATTTGGGAAGAGTGAGTAATTTTTCTCCCTTGGCTTCTCTGTATTTAGGTAGCTGGCAGACAGAAGATGCTCCCTGAAACTGCTTCCATGTTATGGCATAACCTTTTGTAGTGGTAATGCTGTTTTTGTTTTTCTCTGGAATATGCTAGAAGCAAAAATATTTTATTCAAGTAGAGTGTGGACAGCAGATGTGGTTTGAAAATGTCCGAAAGCTATATTGGAAACACGGTAATGACCAGGAATGTGCCCAGCTTCTCTGAAGCAGTGTTGCTTCTCCTTGTGGCATGAAGTCCCAGTGTGCCTGTGATGTGATGGTGTGTGGGGTGCTGCTGCACTCGTGAAGTGGCCCCTTCCTGACCTGCTCAGCATGGAGTGCCTCCTGGAGAGCGGATGGCGAGGAATGAAGCTCCTCAGCCTGATGATCCTGTCAGGCAGGTCAGGCTCCACCAGGAGAGGCTGAAGCTACGTGCTGCTGGGAGTCACCTCCAGAACCTGTCTGAGGATGGAATAAATGAGCAGTGCTGGTCATTCAGCACCAGTTAATTTGTGGAGCAAGTTCTCCTCCTGTGACTGCCTTCGTCGTTCTGCTGTGCAAAGGTGACCTGTGGCAGTGGAGCCATAGGACAAGACATGCCTGACTTGTCAGAGTACTGCCAGAAGGCTTTTGAGGGGTCTCTCTTGAATTACATGTCCTCTCTTAATTGAGCCCTTTTAAGGCACTTTCCAGCAGGTGTCCCAAAAACCTCAGTTCACACTTCTGCTTAGATCCCCAACAAGAGGTGTGGTGTTTGAGCCAGGCAGGCTGCATTCCATCAGTTTAGTCAAGCAACAGGGAAAAATGGGAGTCAAAATTCTGTGGAGATGATATGGAGTGAGCAAATGCCTCAGAAAACCTGGACCAAGTAGGGGTGTGAAGAAGTGTGGAGGCAGATGGGGTAAGGAAATATAATGAGCTATGTGCAGCCCAGGCTGTGACTTCAGTGGTCTGCACTATGTACCAAAGAGAAATGGTTGTGCTGGTGCTGGGAAACAGCTCTTTGACCAGCTCAGTCACGGGCAGATGCTGCACTGCCTGTGAGCTTTGAGGCAGTGCTGTGACAGTCTGAAATGTGTCTGTGTGATGCTTTGTTTCAGAGCTCTTGTGTTAAGCAGAGATACTTGACACATCTCGGGCCGGAGCTGTACCCATACAGGTGCTGATCTCCCTCTGGCCTTCCGAGGGGAGAGGGACCTGGTGTAGAAGTAGCCCTGAGGTTACACATGGCCTGGTGCTGTCTCATAGCAGCAGGGAGGAGGTAGCTATCATGGTTTTTTCTTGTCTCTAAACAGATTGTCAGGGTTTTCTCTGAAGTACAAGGGGACAATTAATGTAATCAGCACATTTGGGTTCCTCACTGTGGTTATTTGCAACACAGAGATGCTTAAAGCCTGTTTTATTAGCTTAGCCAGGGACCAAGCAAAGACCTGTTTCCTTCAGCATCCTGTATTTTTCCCTGATTTGGTTTGAGGAGTGGTGCCCGTGGTTGTATTGTCCTTTGGGCTTCTTCTTGGAATCTCCCTGCAAACCCGCCTGTTTCCAGTTAATGATGCAGCAGTTCAGGAAGCTGAGCCAAGCCAAACAGGGATGTTCCCCACTTAGGGAGTGAGCAGGGAACCTTAGGACCTTGTGGTCAGTGTAACTGCAGACAGTATATTCAAATGCTCAAGATCTCTGTTAACTTCTCAGAGTGTCCTTTTTAGCAAATAGTCTTTGTGTCCTGGGGGTATTCCTTTGAAAACCAAGCAGGAAAATAAGGTTGGAAGGAAGGAGAGGGTTTTTCCATCCCTCTGTGACAGGGAGGACAAAAAACCATTATAAAATGTCATTCTTTTGTAGTTTTATGTGAGGAACATCTCTCCCTTATTTAGGTCTTCTCCACTATAGTCTGGTGCACAGTTTCTCACACTGGTGAACAGGCTCATATGAAAGGGCACAAGTGTAATCACTACTGGGAGTAAAATGGGTTTCCGTTATTTTATTGGAAAAGGGTATAGCCAGAGGATCTGCTGAGGAGATCCAGGGAAGGGGCAGTGAGAAGTAGAAGAGCTAAGAAATGTGTGCTCTTTCAGCCAAATCCTGCCCTAGAAACCATACAGTGTAGGAGGGTGTCACTTCTGTTACCTTGCTGGTAGGTGCTGGTGGTCTTGTGGAGCTCTCATTGTTAAATTTTTGTGTATCTGACCTGGACCTGCCAGCTCCTGCTGAGTATGTTTTAATAGGAGAACTTTTTCCCTTTCCAAATTAAGCTTCGGAGAGCTCCTCAGGGGGTTCAGACTAAGGGACAGGGCACGGACTGAACAGCATTCAGTTTGACAGATTTTGGGAGGAAAAATAGCAAGGAACTCTCTTAGCTTAAAACTTTAATAAAGACTAGTTGGACTGACCAGGAAGAGATTTAAGAAAGCAGAAACTGGCCGTAATCTTACTCAAAGCAAGAGTTATCACTAAAGGAGGCTGGGTTCCTCTTATTCCATATTTCTAGTATATGCGTGCTGAACCTGTCACTTAGCAGGAGAATGTTTATCTGCAGGCTGTGCTTTTTTATCTTTCCCTGGCAGACATGATGCAGTTGTGTGTATGGATGCCACTGTGGAAAGCTGGGCCTGCTGGTCAGAGACAGCTCTGAGAAGTCTGCACTGCTTGCTTTGGTCAAAGGCTGATTGATAACGTGTAGTGCAAGCTGGCTCAGCCCCTTTGGTTTGGATTCTGGCTGGGCTTAGAGGGGTTTAAAGGAGATTTAAATACAGAGAAAAAAAAAAAAAAAAGAAGACAAAATGTGCCTTTACCAGGAAGTGATGCAAACCTCAGATGATCCAAATTTGATTCCCTCTTCAACAGGGGAAGGAGTGTACTCAGCCTTAGCAAAAAACTGTCATCTGTCCACTGGTGTGTTGTTTTTGTTGGAGGTGTGCAGTATTTTGGAGACAGTTTCTGTATTTTGGGAAAAGAGTGGGAGTGTACCGTCCAAAGCAGAATATATCAGAATGTGGCACTGGCACATTAGCAAAATAATGTTTAAATAATGTAGCTTAAATAACTTCAAGAAATTTAAGTGGAAGGTGCATGTTTTGCTTAGCTATGATTATGCATAACCATAAGGAAGGTAAAGATCTTGCTCATTAATGCAATGGGATTTTGCTAGATGGAAACATATGTGGAGAAGAAAACATGGAAGTGTGAAATATTTTGAAATCTACTCTTGTATATGCAGTGCTTAAAATATGACTTGATAACTCTTTATAAAAATGAAATAATTCCTGTTACAAGTTTTTGATAGTTGCCAGCGAGCTCTGGTTGTGCAATGACCTTGGGCAACACGGGAAATGCACTGCTCTGGAATCTGAGATGCCATCCACGTGGCTTGTCCTGTTCCTTAGACATTGCACAGGTGCTGCCGTGCTCAGGAGACATGGATTTGGTACCTTGTGGGAGGACTGGAGCACCAACACTGCTCCAGCAAGCAGCATCCCAGGCTTGTCATGCTGTGTAAATAGGGAGGGAGGGGTTTGTCCCTCTGAGTACATCTGTGGTGTGGGTGGGTACAGACTCAGCTACAGGAGGGTGGCTGAGCAAATGTTTTACTGCTGCTGTCACAACTATATTTGGAAGACCAGAAAAAAAAAACCCCACTGCAGTGGTCAGGCCAAAAGAACCTCAGCTGAATTTTTATTTTCCAATTGCTAAAGCATGTCTGGATTGTTTCTGTAGTAAGAAACAAAGTCAGGTATTTCGTGTCGGGTGGATGGCAGATGGCCCAGAGATGAGTAGATTGCTCAGTTTGAGGCTGATCTGTTGCCATCATGAAGTACTTGGCCACCTAGAGTAATCTTTTTTGATGGGATTTGGGAACATTATGTGCCAGTAGCAGATGTTCCCTTCAGTAGGAAGGGTTGAATAGTCCTGTGCGTGTGCTCTAACAAAAGTGTGCACAGGTTTGGGAGGAAGCAGTGTTGCTAGTGCCCTCCTAGAGCTTGCAGTGTCAGTCCTGTCAGTAGTGCCTGCAGGATTATGCTGATTTATGGTAACTCTGACACCTCCAGCCATTCGGGAAACTTAGGGTTGGGGAGAGTAGCCTGTGAAATCCTACTTGGCACTTAACATTTTGTTGTTGCAACATTATAAGAGACAGTATGTCCTGGTCAGGATGCACTGTAGCCTGAGACATTTCAGGCTAATCCATGAGCTCATAAGGATAGGGAACCACACAGACCACACATTCTTCTTTAGGGAAGAGCTGTTCACCCTGGAGATAGTACAGGTACGCAGTGCAAACTTGGACAAGATGTTCAAATCCATCTACTTTGTTTTCTGTCCTATGATCATGGCATGACAATTTAGTGAAATTGGACTTTAAAGTGCATCTTCACACAAAGAAATTTTGTGAAGTTTTTGACAGAGCTCAAATTGCTCGTTCCATGAATTTAAGAAAAATTCATTCTTTGGGGGGAGCCCTTAAAGATGTTTGTTGTCTCTACCAGTTTTGGTTCTTCCTGAGGCTGAAGACAGAGTATCTCTTTTCCAGACTTACACATATGGGGATAGGTAGATTTGCAGGTCCCTTACAGGAATACTCAAGTTTTTGTTGCATTTTCAATGCCAAATGTTGCTCTAGTTTGAGGAGGTCACTTCTTTCATTACTGTATCTGGAAAATAGATGGTAACATACCTCACTGTGTTTTATGGAATAATTACAGAAAATGAAGAGTTGCCCGTATTGTTGGCAAAGATCTGCTGTAAGAATACGGGTCTTATTTTTTATTCTTTTTTTATGGAAGTGCATTTTTCACTTCAGTGAAGTTCTGTGCACCTGACCTCAGCCAGAATGGTCTAATTGTTGCAATTAAATCACAAATTCTGTCATTCGTAATACCTGTAAAGGGAGCAATGCTCTGTGCAAGACAGTGTGATTTAGATGAAGCATCCTAAACAACCTACATCATAATGTCTCATTTTACAAAGACTTAAGACACACCAGATGATACAGGAAGAGTGCATGATTTTTCATCATGTCACTGTAAGATTATGCATGAAAACACTGAATTACTTACATACTTCTACATTCTCTCGTGTTTCCAAGAAGAAATAGGCTGTGAGGTGAGCTGCTGCTGTAAACAATGCAGTTCTGAGAGGTGGAGAGAAAAAAAAAATCCCAGTTTTGCTGTGAGAGCTTGAGTTGTGCAGGGCTGTGTGCTTGGGCTGCTGCTGTTCCAAAGTTGTGGAACCTTGCTGACCTCTTAAGTGAGGTCAGTCCTGATTGACCAAACAGGTAGAAATAAAGCCAAAATCACCCGTGTGAGGGAAAGCAAGAAATGAACAACAATGAACTGGTTAGGTGTTCTGGCTGGCCCCTTTAGAGCTGCTGGCGTAACTGAACCTGGAATAGCTCCCTCATACTGCTCTGCCAAGGTGGTCTCTCTTAGCTTGAATAGTCCACAAATCCATCTCCGTGGAACTGGCTTGGAGCAGCAGATGTGGAGTGAAGCTGCTCACTCTGAGAGAACGGTGATCTCTGGGAAGGATGGTGCCTTCTGCTGAATATGAGGAATAAACCAGAAGTTTCTGGCAGAAGGGCACATGTCTCTGCAGGTTATGCCTGCTGGCAGGTTATGCCTGTTAAACATTTTTATCTCAGAATTCCATTGACAGAGCAATAGTAGGATTTTCTTGGTGGTGGCCTTTTGTGTGGTCTACTGATGCTGTGGAATGCTGAAAAGAGGCTGAACCGCACCTTTTGGTGAAACAGAGAGGATGGAAGGTTGGGCTATAAGAAGCTGCACATTTATGAACTCTTTTTGCATTTGCAGTCTGGTGTGATGGCTTCAAATTCAGTCTTGCAGTTGGAACGTGCCTCTTTGTTGTGCTCAGCCGAAGTTTTAATGACAGAGCTGGCGTAGCCGAGTAGTTTGCATGTGACTTTGCCAGGACTTGCTCAGTTTTCAAGATGTGCTCTCATCCATTGGATATGAGCAGCATTTGGACGCTTGAGCTGTTAAAGATAGGTTGCCAAAGTATGTTTCATAGCTTGATATTGTTATAACACTCCTTCCTGCATGCTGGGTTTTCAGGCATGTCAAGGTTTTCTGAAATATATTCCTTCAGCTTTGTTCGCGCTGGTTTGTGTCGTCTGAGATCCCTGTTTTCTTCACCACTATCAACAGAGAAAAATGGTTTCTCAGAGTTTGAAAAAACCCAAGTGTTACCCAAAAATGAGGGAAAGATAAGATTGTGGTCATTTAGTCCAGAGAGTGTCCCTTCAAAGTCTGAGAATAGGCAGAGGAGCATGCCATCGTAATAGGCTGCCTTATAATTGCTCCCCTTGCCCCTCCTCTTCCCCATCCACTTCAAAGTAGAGCTTGGGAAAGAAATAAGAAAGACAAAAAAGAATCCGACCCCAAAATGTACCCAGCCGGGGCAGTCTGAGACGGTGGAAGCAGAGGCATGCAATTAAAAAAAGCTGCGTGCACCCGCTCCTAGACATTCCTGCAGCTGCAGGCTCCTGGCGCGGTATCTGGGTGGGCTGGATCCCTGCCAGCCCCTGCCTCGGCAGGGACTCTGCTGGGGGGTGCATGGGGGAGAGGCGGGGGTTATTGCTCTTTCTCCACAGGGTGATGAAACTGCTCCTGCCTCTGTTCAGAAATGTCTCACTTTGTCTGTTTATGTGCCTTGGACAAGCTGTGCTGAAGGAAGAAAGAGCCTCAGAAATCCATCTGAAAGGCAGATGGAGCACAGCTCCCCTCCAGCAGGGAGCCCACCTCTGCTTTCCACCCTGCCTGCACAGTCCCCGCTCTGTGTGCCTGCAGTGGAATGGTTTCACAACAAACGTCTCTGTGTTTCCTTTGGATCTGGAGGGGAAGGGGCAGGGGTCAGAGCCAACAGTCAGGCTTTTGAGACCCTGGGACCACTGAGCCTTGCATGTGTGCATAACTTTTAACCAAACCCCGTTGAATCCATGTGGTTTTATTCTGCCAAAGGGATGATGTAAATCCAGGGAGGGGTTAACACATCAGTTACTGGTAGTTAAGTGTGAGAGCATGGCTGGGATGTTGGTGGAGTGAATTGTGGGGATGCTCTCGCCTCTTTCCAAGGACAACAACTCCGTGTTTGTGCTTTGGGCTGAAGCAGGCCTGAAGGCGCTCTGAGCACATACTTGGTCTTTCTCTGCACAGTGCTGCTTTTCCATGCTGCTGCCTTAAGTTGTCTCTGTCATGTCTCTGCTGGGGATTGTCATGGGAAGAGGTGCCTGGGCCTTACACACCGGTGTTTTAGCTTAACACTGCCCGGGAAGGCGAGCTGGGAACCTTGGTCCCTTCCTGAGAAGTAGCAGGGGTGAAGGCCTGCTCTTGCCATCATGAGAGTGATAGTCCTGCAGGTGGCACGATGTTACCTTAAATCAGGGCTGTTTTTCTGGATATTTTTTTTGGAACTTGTTTGTCTGAGTTTTTGGGCAGTGACTGAAGGGTTCAGGTATCCTGAGGCTAGATAGGTATCTCACACAAAAAGCACCTGGGCTGTTCTAGATGGCTGTTGGTGAAATACTGTCTCTTTCCCCAACATCCCTGGGGCTCTTCCTGTCATAGGCTTACGAGTGTGCTCTTGTGCCACCACTGGCAGAGGTCGAACAAAGTGAATGACCACAGGACCTTTTTGATAAAGGCTAGCTTGCCAAGGACAAAGCTTGGGTATATCAGCACAGGAAGCTTGCCTGCAGTGTTCCTGCACCAGTTTCACAAGTGTGCTCTGGTTTTCGGGAAGAAAAGAGTCATTGCTGTGAGAATTTGAGTGTTGAAATGCAAGATGGGGAGCTGTGCACATTCCTCTTTCGCTCGCCACTTGTGTCTTTGTGTCTCTTTCATGCTCGTCTCATCACTGAAGGCTTTAGAAAGGTCTGTGTTGTGGTTCTTGTAAGTCCTGGCAGGGACCCTCTCTTTAGTCCTCCTTAGGTGTTGGATTTTTTCTCTAAACAAAACACCAACTTCAGAGTGTCCCAGGAGAACACCTGAATATGTGTGTGGGCATCCCTTGGCAGTGAGAGATTTCTCAGCCCTTGGCTGGCTCTGTAGCCCATTTGCTTATTGGCCCAGTTGCCCCTCTTGGAGGTGCAGAGTAGTGGTGTTGTCTGATAATACAATGCATTGCCTAACAAGACTGTGATGTGGTGTGAAAAGTCCTGTCCAGCTTTTTTTCCTGCAGGTACAGCACTGTGTGTATGGCCTCTATCTTATCAGCAGAAAAGCCAGGAATACAAATTTCTGCACATCAAAGAAGACTGATTCTCAGCATGTATCCCTGTTTACTGTTTGAACTTTTAAGAATGGATTTACATCAGGATCAGACAATTCATCTGCTTAAATGAGAATGACTAGAGCACTAAACCTTTAAAAGCATATCAGATTGTCACTGCTTTTATTTAATATTTTTATTTAAGTTAGGGAATATGCAGTTTGAGTTGCTATTAGCATTGGAATCTGGTTTAAATCTATTTCCGTGTTCTGTCCTGACCTTTCCTGACTGATTTAACAAATGCTGTCAAAAGGGGGGAGTAGGTCTAACTGCAGCTACATGCACCGGAGATTGTAGCACTGTAGGCAGGATGGGGAGGTTGATGATCTCTTCTACTCCTTCCGCCCATCCCACTCACCTGGCAGCTTGTAGAATAGCACATAAGGTAGTTATGGTAAAAGCTGGATGGTCCATTTAAATGTCTATTATCTGCATCTGTTTGCAGGCTTTTCTTGGTGTGCCTGGCTGTCCCCATAAAGCTCAAGCTGGAGGCTTGTGTAACGGAACCCTTTCATGGAACAAAACTATTAGGTCTTTCTGTAAAACGGTCTAGTGTGTTCCTTTTACAAAATTATACCCTGCTGGACCTTTTGAAATGTTACTAGATATTTTTTATTGCATTATTGGAGAAAAAAAGATGACTGAGTGGGGAAAAGAGGGACAACTGCTCTTTCCAAAAGAAGAGCTGTCTCTCTCTACTGTCCTATGCTTGAGTTCCCAGTGTATGCATGCTTGCAGCTGTTACAGGACAGGTACAGTTCCGCTTACAGAAATCCCAGAAATACTGAATTCTTCTTCTTTGGCATTAGTGCCAGCCATGCTCATTTTGACTTGCTGAAGACCAGATCTTCCGAAGCCATCTGGAACCACAACTTGTTGGTAGAACAGAGCAGTGATTTTAAATCCCTTGCTGTTTTCGCACACCCAACACTTTTCTGGGGAAGTTTGCGGACTCTGCAAACTTGAACTTGTTTTGTTTCATGTTCTTTAGTCTCCTTTGTTAGACTTTGCAGCTCTTGCAACCAGAAAAAATAAAAAAAATTTAAAATAGAGGCATAGAGAGGAGGATGCTCAGCAATTCTGAAAAACTGATGGTTTTAGTTTTGGCATGTCTAAGTCTTTGTATTATTATTGCATAAGATGTGATTATTGTGAGCCTTGATTTATAAAATCTTCTAGTTTGTAAAACTTTGCTCTGGTCTCTGGAGAACAGAAGCTGCTGGAGGGTCTGGAGTACAAATCATCTGAGGAGTGGCTGAGGTTGCTGAGTTGTTTAGCCTAGAGAAAAGGAGGCTCAGGGGAGACCTTAGTGTTCTCTACAGCTACCTGAAAGGAGGTCGGGTCAGTCTCTTCTTCCAGGTAACAAGCAATAGGAAATAGCCTGAAGTTGTACCAGGGTAGGTTTAAGTTAGATGATATGAAAAAATTTTCATGGAAGGAGTTGTCAAATACTGGAACAGTCTGTCCAGGGAAATGGTTGAGATTCTATCTACACATAAATATTATGAATGTGAAGCTCTCTTGGTCAGAAGGATGTCGGAATGCTTTACACAGGAACCATTTGTTCTTGTATGTTAGCTTAATGAATGAGAACTTGTGTGGCTTTGATGTGCTTTTATTTTTTGATGGAAGCATGAGATACTCTGTGCTAACCCACTGAATGTCAGGTACCACTTTGAGTTCATTGGAGCAACATCAGTTCAGCGCTTGATCTTCTGGCACACTGATGCATGTCCTGACAACTTGGTTTGGTTTCATTTCATGATGCTGAATTTAAGTGGTGTGAAGTCAGTACTGTCGTCTGTAGCCAGCTCCAACCCCCACAGGAAGCAGCAGTTTTAGGATCACTTCTCTTTCTTTTTTTTCCTTCTTTTAGTTAAAGAACCTTCCTGATAGCACACATTTGTCAGTGTCCCTTATGCAACAGTTTTCTTTGTAAAATCTGCTGCAAGTTTCAAATTCCTCAAGAGTCCCATAGCGTTTTGGTCTCCCTCCCTTCCTCCCAGTCCAGATGGTCTGAAGCAGATGCTCATCCGAAATGTTACGCAGCCAATGGTGCTGTGTTAAAGAAATGATCTATATTTAATACACACAGACACACAAGCACACACACGCATACACATGTAAATATATCTATGTATATATAGTTCTAACTGGCTCTGGAGTTACACATTGCTGATAAGCAGTACAAGGTTCCCCTGATAACTTTTCTGGCTCTGTACCTGTGTTTCTTTAGAGCCAAACAGACTCATTTAGCTCCGGTAGAGTTTTCCTCCCTTTGAGTGCTCTCCTTAAGCTGCGTAATGGAGGGTGCTGTGCTGGTTTGGAGCCTGGCAGTGTGGCCATGCACCACAGGTGACTTACAAGCTGCATGGAAGAAATCACAGCACCTGAAATTTGAATGCAGATTTTGATTTCTGAGCTCCTGAGCTTGCACTTTACCTCTGGGTAGTCCTCAGAGCGTGAAGTACTGTATGTGGCATTGGTGAGGTGGCATCTTGAATCCAGTGTTTGCCCTCATGACAGGAAAGACGCTGAGGTGCTGGAGCAAGTCTAGAGATGGGCAGTGGAGGTGGTGAAGGATCTGGAGCACAGATCTTTTGAGGAACAGCTGAGAAAGCTGGGGTTGTTTAGTCTGGAGAAAAGGAGGCTCAGGGGTGACCTTCTTGCTGTCTGTACAGCTATCTGAAAGGCAGTCATAGCAATGTGGGGTGGGTCTCTTGTCCCAAGTGACAAGCAGTAGGACAAGAGGAAATGGCCTCAAGTTGCCCCAGCAGAGGTTTAAGATTGGATAATAGGAAAATTTTCTTTACTAATAGGGTTGTCAGGCATTGGACCAGCCTGTCTAGGGAAGGGGTTGAGTCACCATCCCTGGGGATTTTTAAAAGATATGCAGATGTGGCACTTGAAGACAAGGTTCAGTGTTGGACTTGGCAGTGCTGGGTTGGACTTGATGATCTTAAAGGTATTTTCCAGTCTAAACAATTGCAAGTGCTTGCATGTGTGTCTCGCTCCTGGCGTTGGTGCCATGCCCAGTGCTGTGCCCTGCAGCAAGGGGCTTTCTCTATGTCCCAGCTGTCTTTGGTTTTCTTATGATCCTGATAATTTTGGCATTGAATGTGATGCAATCTTCCATACCACTACCCTTGAGATTCTTCCCTTGTGACTGGAGAGTATCGCTTCCTTACTGCCCTTGGGTGCCTGGAACAAAGAGGCAAAGGGCGCCTTTGTCTCAGGGGACAAGAGGCCCCGGCTGGCCCAGACAGTGTGGGACAGCAGCTCCTGCCCAGCCTTCTAACCACCAGGCCATATTTCTTTCCTTAGAAGAAGGAAAATGTGTTGATAAAGTCTGGAAAAACCACATTTTCCACCCTACTCCCCCCGCTTCTTAACTGTGGGGTAATGGTTGCACAAGCAGGGGCCAAGGGGCCCCTGGAGGTACTGGCTGGGTGCTTGGACAGGTCCCTTGTCCTTCCCCAGGCACACCCTCAGGCTGGGCCTCCCCTCCCTTCTCCTCCATTCAGGCACCCAGCCGCCTCTGAATAGTTGGAGTAGATCTTGGCCGCGGCTGGCAGGGGTCTGAGCTAGCGCTGGCCGGGATAGCGGGAATGAGCGATTACGTGTGCCTTTGCTTATGCAATGTCTGATACTTCCCTGCGCCTTCTCTGTCCCCAGGACGCTGGCAGGCTCTTTCAGCAGTCTTGGGAGAAGCATCTTCCATGCTGCACAGCTCACTCACTTGCTCAGTATATCCAATTAATTAAATTTCAGTGCTGCAAGTGAAAGTGGCTTTGTTTGTGCGTTAGCATTTGGGAGATGTGGATGGGGAAGATGCTGTGCAGGGATGTGTGTGTGTGTGTGTGCTGGCTGGATGTGTTGGCTGGAGCACCTTCTGCTTCAGTGCCAGAAACTCACGTCGCCTGCTGGCATTAATCTTGTAATTAATCTTTAAAACTGGATGAAACTCCTCCTTTCCTTAAATGCTCCCTCTCCTTCCATTCTGTCAGCTGGTTGCTTTTAAAGCTTTTCTTTGTCAAACTAAAAAAGCTTTAAAAACTAAAAAAACCCCTTATTTCTAATGTAAAACGAGCACAAGTAACCTTGTTCTCTCTGTGTGTTTGAATAGGGTTGCACATTGCATACTTGTGTTTGTGCTCTTTGTCAGATTTAAAGCAAGAATAAAGTTGCTTGCCTTTGATCTCTCTGCTATGGGCAGCCTTCTGCTGCTGCAAACTTGGGACTTGGAAAGGATGATAGACCCTGAAAGAGATGCCCAGACACGTGCAGCTTTACTAACTAGAAGACTTAAAAGAGACTTTGAAATGAGCAACTGCTAAATGACTTCTTTTGAAGCAAATCCCTTCACATGGAAGCTCCATTTTAATTTCCTCATGAACCTCAACATTCCTCTCGCTTGGGCTCATGGAGAATCTCCCGTCACCACTGGAACTGGCCATCTATTGGATGTGGATATTAAATGTGGACTCTGAAAATGATCACAGTGCTCTGTGCTTGTGAGTCCTTGCAGTTTGTCACAGGCTTTTGCTCGTGCTGTGGCATGGCTGCAGCTGCCCCTCCGCTCCTGAGGAACAAATTAGTTTCAGAAAGATAGGGGATAGTTTGCAGGTGTGTGTTTGTGTTTTCAGTCTCTTTGATAGAGAAACCCTGAAGTCCAATGCGAGCTTGCCAAGTCTTTCCTCTGAGACCCTCTCCCAGCTCGCTGTTGAGGTGTGGCTCTTGGAGTGATGGCAAGTGGTAGGGGCTCCCTCTCTGGAGCTGGAGCTGGGGTGTGTGCAGTCCTCACCAGCCCTCTGGTGTGGGGAGGAAAGGTGACTCACCTGTGCAGCAGAGCTGGAGAACCCAGCCTTAAAATAAACAAGGGAAAAGGCTTTCAGTGGGCTAATGCTGTAGGATGTGCCGGCCACTTGAAGTTTGCCAAGTGCTGTGTTTGGAGCAGGCTTGTGAGCGGGGCGGTTGTGTCTAACACGAACAACCTTTGTCTTAAACCTGGGTTCTTGACCTGTGTTCCCCAGCTGCCTTCCTGATAAGGCTATCAAGTTATCTGCAATACAGGAATGCAAAGCCATATCAGCAAGTTTCCCAGCTCTGGGTTTGCATCAGTTTCTCCAGAACATGCTGCCATTCTAGTAAACAGCCTTGTTTTGCTGCCGGAAGGCCAAAGGAAACAATTATGATGAATTATTTTAACCTTATGTAAATCAAGGGGTATAAACTTCCCCAGATTGTTTCCTGTTTGAATTCTTGCACATCTTTTTAGGGCAGTCTCTAGTCTTCAATTAAGAATGGCTTGGGTTGAAGAATTCACACTGTTCCTTTATGATTGATTGTTCTCCCTTTTTTTAATATTGTGAACCGCAATGAATGGATCTAGCTCCAGCTTGTAAACTTAGTTGCAAGCTGATAGAGCCATCCTCTTAAGCCTTATTCCCTGTTTCATTACTTAAGAACATTCATGTTCTGTATTTGTTTCTTCTTTGATAAGCTGAATATGTTGGTTTCTTCTTTTCTTCTTTGCTTTTATTTTGAGGCAAGATTTCCCTTTCTATAGTGATTCTTGTGATTCTCTGAACTTTCTCCAGTTGTTCAACTTCCTTTTTTTTTTTTAAATTTGGTGGTGTAGGAGTGGAGCCTGGTTATGGCCAGTGGCAGCTGCATCCATCATGAGCACGGAGAAATTTATGCTTCACACCTCTCTGTCTTCTGAAGTCCTCAAACTCATGTGCTCTGGGTTTTGCAGGGAACACAGACTTATGCAGCAGGTTGTGTGATTGGCATGAGGCTGCAGTACAAAGCTGTAGCTGGGGGTTGAGCTTTATAGGGACACTTCTTTTAAATATGAAGCCTCATTTAAGAAACAAGTACAAACAAAAGAAGTCCTAAATAGATAAAAAAGGTGACATTTCTGCAATACCTCCCTGCTGTTCTTTGGGTGCTGGCCTGACAGTGTGGGATGGCCATGCAAGAGTCCCCAGTGCTTGACTGCACCTGGAACTGTGTGAAACCCCAGCACTGGATGAGGGGCTCAACCTGAAGTGCAGCAGGTGCCTCCTGCAGTTGAAGCATGAGCACACATCTGCAGTAATTCCTCCCCAGGATCTAGTGCTTGTGGTACCTGTCCCACAGGTGTTTCTTCAGCCATGTCTCTCCCAGAGTCCTGGGGTCTTGGCTTCTGATTATCAATCTTCCAGGTGTGACTTGGAGCCTTTTGGTTTGCACTATAAGATACTTTTATTTTAATTTTTTTTTTACCTTTAGCTTTACTTAAGACATGTCTCTTGTTTATGGCTGCTTACCAAGTTCTCTGTGTTTTGATTTTGTGACCTGACCTTTTTGTTACTTGCTGCCCCTGCTGATACTGCATTATCTGCAACCTTCAGTGGTGGTGGCTTTTCCTCTCAGGTCATTGATAAAATATTAGAGTCTGGGGCCAAGAACAGCTCCCTCTGGGAACCCACTGAAAATGTGTGGCACGATCAGCTCATTTTTGTTTCATATCTGGAGATTTCTCATTTCCTTGTCACACTGAATGAGGCCTGTTGACTTCATCTCACTCTGGCTTTGTTTTGTATAGCACCAAGTCAATTGCCTTACTCTACAAGGGGTATTAAGCTTGTAATATTATTTCAGAAAGAGATAAAATTTGAGAAGCTAGATTATCACTTGTTGTGGAATTATAAACATAAATTAGATTTCTCTTTCTTTTGGAAGTTTTTGCACTCTTAACTACTCTCTTCCCTTTTCCATCTCTTCCCTTCATCGTAAATGAACAGTAGGTGGGTTAACTTGTTGTTACTTTGGTTGCCTTGTTTACACTTAAATATTTTCATATTATCTTTTACAGTCCATCAGTATTGTCTCCTACTGAAAATAGTTTCAAGAGCTCCTTGGAAGCTCTGTTTAGACTTTACAGATGGAAGTTTTCTAGGTCTACTAATTGAAATGGCCAACTTCGAGTAGCTGTTTTTATATTCTCTTCCATTATTGTTGGGATAAAAGTCATTTCATTACCATCCTGTGGGATGGCTGTATCATCTGTTCTTATATAAGAAGCAGTAATTTGGAACCATCCCCTCCCAGGAATATTCAATTAAACATTTTGATCTTCTTTTTTCTCCCCCCAATAACTGCAGCCAAGCAATAGCCTGATCTATAATTAACATTCCTCTGGATCCTGAAAAACTCAGGAGCAATCTTTCACCTTCTGAATTGTATTTTCTATTAACTCATTCTTGTTTACTAGATTCTGATTTATGTTAGTTCTTGGTAGTTTTTCCTTTCTTCCAGTAGCCCAGATATATAATATTTATGTTTCCATGGCAAGTAGGTTTGTTTTCCCTGTGTGGTTTTCTCTTCACCTGCCTTAGTGAGATGGAAGTGGTTTTGCCTTTCAGGTGGGGAGGAGCAAATGAGAGAAAGTCCAGAGCTGTCACAAGGGTGAGCACTGTAATGTGCCGAGATTTAAATGGCAGTGCACGAAAGTCAATGACACTTGGCAAAAATACACAGCTGGGGATGGAGGAAGTTCTTGCACAATCTTAATATGCGGCTTATCTGTCACTGGTTTATTTTATCCCTTTCCAGGTGCTGTGACTTTGCCTCCTCCTGTTGTTTTCCTTCTGCTCCCTTGCTTTTCTGGCTCTGCTCCTCCAGAGTCTTTGCCAGCAGTTTGCAGCTTCATTCCCAGTTCTGCTGATCTTCTTTATGTCCTGCAAGGGGATGAGTAGCTTGGCCTCTCTTTCACCTGCTAGGGAACAAAAGCCTGGAAATGGAAGGTGCAGAGAGGAGGTAGAGATGAAGGAGAGGGGTGCTCTGAGTGGGAGAGGGCTAAAAAAAGAAGCTGAAAGATCAGTTCACAGGCAAATGATGGCAACACTGGTTTGAGAGTCTCCCCTGTATTCCCAGGACTCATGAGGAGGGAGAGCTACCACACCTCTTGCTAGATAACCTGTTCCACAAGTCCCTGCATCTCTGGAAGGATGCAGAGAGGAGACACAAGCACACAAGTTTGTTTTTGTTTAAGACCTGGTCTTAGGATACAGATGTTTCCATCTACTGCTGGTTTGGGTCCTGAACCTTAGTCCAGTACCACTCATGGTTTATTTATTTATTTTTTATAAAGCTGAGTGAAGTAATGTTTACTGGTGCTCTGACAAAAGGCTTGTCACAGGAATTGGAATACCAGCTCTCAAGTATGGGGTGTCTTAAAAATGAGTATGGGGTGTCTTAAAATGATTTGTCTAGACGCATGCTACACATGCTTGTAAGTGTATATTTTTGTGCCCTTGTTCATATCCTGTCTCCTTTTTTCCTTTTTGCAACTTTCAGCAGGGCTTCAGAACAAACTTTATCTGCCTTTGACACAAGTGGAAACAAAGTGACCCACCCGCACTCTTGTTTTGACATCAAATGAAATGCGTCTTTCCTCAGAGGAAGGGTCCCAAAGTACCAGTGCTGATGGAAGTACTGCTCCATACAAAATGAGGTGCCAAAACCATTTCTGTGGGTGCCTGTGTGAATTTCTGCAGAGTTAAGGCTGTACAAGTGCAACGTGGGTGTCAGAAAGTATCCATGTCATGGTTACAGAGGACCACTGGGGGTGGCTTCGAACTGCGAGCCTTTTTGCTGTGGGATGGGTTTGGTAGGGCTGGCTCATCTGAAGCAGCTCCTGTGTCATGGCTTCAAAAACCATGTTCTGTTTCAGGTACAAGGTGGGGATGTTCTTCCCCAGTATTGTCATCATCAAGTGCTGTCACACTGCTGCTCATTAGCTTGCTGGGGCAGTAGCAGGTTTGACATGAAACTTACTACAAAGCTGTAAACTGGAAACGTTTTGGCAGCCAGGGCTGGGAAATCTGTGATGCTCTTACTTATTTTGCTATTGATGAAATACAAGCTCTGTATATATCCATGGTGTCTGGGCTTAGTGCAAGCTTATGGGAAGGATGAGAGGCACGTCAGATCAAACCCCAGGATGTTTCTACTGAAAGCAAGGTAGAGGACTTGTTTGGAAAGGTTGTTTGTTTCACTGTCTGGTGAGATCACACACTGGAATAGTATTTGACACACAACCAGTTTTTTTAGTGCATGGTACTTAATGTGTAACCCTCAGTGACAGCAGCACTGAACACAAAGTCCTGCCAGTGCTGTTTCTCCTTCTGCCCTGATAGCAGATATCTGTGTGATTGAGACAGAAGTTCTGCTGGGCAGGGTCTAAACTCTGCAGCAGCTAAGGTCATTGCTAGCCAAAGGCTGCTGATCCTTGAGCTCTGCATCAGGCTGAGCAGTTCATCCTCCTGGGTAGGGCGATATGACCTGTGGATTTCTTGACATTTGTTTCTCAAAACCACTCCATTTTTTTTCTCCCTCCACTGTGCTCAAGCACCTGTTTCTTGAGTTCAAGAAAGGGTTATATGTGCGTGGTGTGTTTTTTCTTTTTTAAACTATACATACATCTGCAATTTCAACCATTCTGTGTATGAATTTTTGGCAGTTTTTATAAAAGCTAATTCATATTTTCCGTAATCAACTCGGGGTGTCTGCATTTAGGCACTTGATAGTCTGACTCTTCAAAACTGAAGAGTGCCTAAATAAACACTGAGGAGCTTAAATTTGTGTCTTTTCAAGCCTCAGCTTCTATGCTTCTGTTCTTAAAAACAAACAAACAATGCAGCAGAACACCCTCCACACCCAGTACTATAAATTTGTAAAACAAAGCCTACTAACTCTTTTGTGATATAAAATGCCCAATTTCTCTTTAAGCTGCCAATACTAATTGTAAAGCCTTACTTATTTTATAGTAACAGACAGCTTTAATTAAAGAGCAGGATTTTGATGGATGGTGTGTAGGTTTGCAGCCAGTGTTAGGAGAAAGAAAGAACTATGGCTCCTGCAAGCTGGAACCCTACCATTTAAATTTTGCAACCATTAATGAAGAAACACTGTTGAAGAAGAAAATAAGGATTTTTATTTAAAGTGTCAAATGTCCTGTCAGTCAGGATTAGCAAGCACTGCCAATAGAGGAGAAGTTGTTTCCTACCTACACCGGTGAGACTACTGAAAGATCCTCCTTTGAAAGATACTAATTTGGTCCTCAGGGAGGAGGCTGTTGAGAACACTTTAAACGTGAAACAGCTGAGCTGGAAAGCATCTGTGTTCTGCAGGAGGCCTTCTGCACTGTGGGAACCTAGATGTGAAATTATGATTTTTCTGAGGTCTCGTAACGGTGTAGTGTGCCCACTGGCAGGGTTATATTTCTGCGAGGTCATGCCTGTGGGCAGGGGCTGGGAACTTGAAGCACTGCCTAACCTGTGGGAGCTGCACCAGGGCCTTGCAGGGTGAGCAGAGGAGTGAACTGTCACTGGCCTGCAGGGCAGGTTACAGCATCTCTGTTCTAAGGAACCATCCCTGAACTTCATGGTGCTAGCCATCCTTTGTGTCCATGTAGGATAGCTGGACAGTGGCAGTGTTATCAGTGGTTATCTTTTCCTCCTTCCTGTTATAACTCTAAAGTCAGCTGTGAGTTGTACTTGATGATCTTTATGGGATCTTTCCAACTTGAGGTATTCTGTGATCTCTAAAATGCATGCAAGACTAGTGGGTTTTGTTTAAAATACAGGAATTGTGCTGGCTTTGCCCTTTACAAAGGGCTCATCTGTACCCATCAAGAAGGGATGCTGTTACATGAGGCCTGAAACTAATTTTCTTTGCTTTCATCCCCTCCCATTGCCATGTTGAGGGAAGATGTTAAATGAAGCCAGGTATACCCAAACGGTGTAAAACTCTCCTATAGTGTGAAGATCTATCTCCTGTAAGGAAGGAACTGGAGCAGCCATGTTCTTTCAAAAGTGGCTGTAAGTTGAACCAGCTGTGCAACAACAGAATGTGTTGTCCCTGCTGCCAAGCTCTCAGGCAGCAAACAAGACCCTAAATGCCCACCGTTGAACTGTAAAATTTGTATACAGTCTGAAAACTTTCTTCACTGTTTATTTTTTTGCTTAACACTGTGTGTTACACAGAAGACACTAATTTGATGTAAAACTTGTTGTAAATCCAAGTTCCTTACCGAGAGCCTGGAGGTGTACCTGGGGTGTAGCCCAGAAAATTATTATTATCTCACAGCAAATATTTATGACTGTCACTGCATGCGTGCAGTGTAGCTGGGGCAAAAAAAAAAACCCCAAACAAACCAACCAAACATGCTTTTCTTCACAACATAGCTTTTAATACATAACTGGTTTCTTTAGGTATCCTGTGTTGGTGCCAAAAATCATTGGAGACACCAGTGACTAAGTTTTGGAAGCTGAGCTCCCCTCCTTGTGTAGTGTGCGCCACACTAGCTGAAGGTGGCAGGGAGACGCTTGCCCCTACTCTTGGTGGCTTGGAGGCTGCTGAGATGCAGATGGGTCAGTCAGGCCTGTCTTGCAGCTTCTGCAGTCACTGGGGGTAAAGAATTGTGACCCTGCTGCTCACTGGGTGAGGGGAAGGGCATGGGGACAAGTAATGGAGAGTTTTAGTGTTCTGTGGTTCTGCTGCTCAAGCTGGCAAAAAAGTTAAGGGATGGGGGAGTGGGTGGGGAAGAGCTGAGACAAAAGAACAGCTACATCTGACCTGAGAGCATAATCCAAATGCTTACTTGCAACACAGAATTAATAATGTACTTGGAGGTCTCAGTCAGGGACTCAGATGGGGGAGCCTTTCTGAAGGGCTTCCAGCTCACTGACTCACTGCTCTGGCCCCAGTGACTCACTCCTCTGGCTTTGGCATTTTGGGGAGAGGGTGGAAAATAGCAAAACATGCGCCCAGCCTATTGAAAAGTTGGGCTAGATCCAAGAGCTATGCACTGGGGGAAGGGCAGGGGAATGTGAGAAGGATTTTCCTGTTTTGCATGACTCCCAAGAGGCTTGGGCTAGGAATGAGCAATAGCATCCTTTTCTCTGCTTACAGACAGTGGACTTAAAAGACTGAACTTGAGGGTTGTTTCTCACCCTTGCCTCAGCTGCACAAGGGCTTCTTCCTTTCTTCATTTTTTGTTTCTCTCTCTTGTAACCCCTATTTAGTCCTGTCTATTAAAGAGTTTCATTTAGATTTTAGTTATCTTTTTAGATACAAAATACTTTTCTTGGTGGGGGTTGTTAAAGAAGAAAGTGAAAGAATATTTTGGAAGACGGAAGGGCAAAGGAGTAAGCATGGTTCTTGAAAAATCCCCCTGATTAGTTAAAAAAATGCATCTCATCTTTGCTGGTTGTGGGGTGGAAATATTTGAGTGTTTGCAATGGAAGTGTGTGCATACATGTGTAGATAATGGGGGGGATTATGAGATTTGCTCAGCATGAGCTTCAGCATTTCCAGCTGTGTAACCTGAGCAAGCTGGGAAGATGTGCAGATTTAATTACCATGTAAATCTATTAGCTCTGAATTTCCTGGCATTTGTTTTGCTGATGACACAACCTGTATGTTATTCACGTAGTGGATTTTTTTAAATCTGTCCGCTTTTTTTTTTTTTTAGTGCTTAAAATGAGTAAATGCTGGTGTGAGACTGCAAACAATTGTGTCTGCTCTTGCAGTGGATCTCTTTGCTGGTTTCAAATACCAGTTTTGCATTACTCTTCATATTCTCCCACGAATGAGGGAATTTCAGTATAGTTAGTGAATAGACATGGAAGGATTTTACAGTAGAATAAAGACATAAAACCCAGGCTCTTTTGTACCTACAGGTGGATGGTGGGATTTATTTTTATCCCATGAGTGCCTGTTGTGTACCTGACAGTTCCTCCTGTGGAGGGGTGACTGACCCCTCCAGGATGGGAAGATTTCAGGGTGAGCCAGGTGGGAGCCACTAACTCCCAGGAGGGTAATATCTTGAATTTGTGGGTGGTTATGACCGTGGCACGTTGCACGGCTGCCTTGCCCTGGTCTGCTGGGAGAGCAGGGCTTGTTTCGCAGTGTGCCAGGGTGCTGTCACTGCAGCTCCCCTCTGGGGTGGCTCTGCTGGAAAAGGTGGGATTGTGCTGCTGCAATCGGTGTGTGGCACTTGCAGTTGACGCAGTGCATTTTCCAGGCTCTGCAAGGTCTGCTGCTTGTTTAAAAATATGAATATAATTGTGAAGTGTCATTTGGGGCTCTTGACTTCTCTGCATTTCTTTTTTAATGAGTTCTTAGAAGGTCAGTTTTCTGAAGACGACTTTCATTTTTAGGCATAGTAATGTCTTATCTTCAAATGACTAACTGGGGTAGTGCTGCTTTTATCTGGCTTCGGGTCAGCTGGTGGAGCAGCCAGCACTGCCATGCACCTAGCAAAACCTGAGTGTTTTACTTCACAGATCTTCATTTGATCAGACAAGAAGGAAAAAAAAGCCCTGGTCCCTGAGGCAGTTGGAGAAAAGGGCCTTTGTGTGGCAGGAACAGGCAGATGCTGTGGAGAGCTGCAGTCTGCGGCACAGCTGGTCTACAGCCAAATACTACTTTCGAAGAGCTATCCAAAAATCCGCTGTGCACCCGGATGTGAGAGCTTGCCTCTGTTTGCTTACTGCAACTGATGTCTGGAGGCGTTTTGTGTTCCCCAAAAACACTCAGGATATAGGCATTAGCCAATGTCCAGCCAGATGAGTGCTGAAACTCCATGGGGCTGCATTTACTTTGTGTGTGTAAACAGGAGTGCTGCTGTTTTGTTTGTCTTTTCAGGGTTCTGGGGGAAGGGGAAGTGGAAGATAAGGTTACATCTGTCCTAAATCCCTGACTTTTTACAGAGGTTAAAATCCCAGCTGAACACATCTCTTTGCTATGTGGTGAGAATACTTTGATAATTCAAACAGACTCCTTGTACCAACACGTGTCTGCAATTAGTGCTGGGGCTGCCAGTGGGGTGTGAGGATAGCAGGAAACTGGCAGCTGAGCTGTCTACAGAGGTATTAACTACAAAAAGGGAAAAGAAGAAAAAAAGGCAGATTCTCAGTGCAAGTGCTCTTTCCTCTCTTTTTAAAATTTTTGTAAAGGTAAGCTCTCTGGGTAAAAGATGCCCAGCTGCAAGGCATAGACAAAGAATTTCTTCCTTTTTCAAGCAAATAAAAGGGTACAGGTTCTAAGGGTAAAAGTCTCAGTTTCCTTCCCAAATTGCCCTTTCCTGTTCCTGACTGCAGAGGTGGTTGCTACTGTGTCAAAATTGAGGGTTATTTTGGGGCTTTCCAGCTATGGAAGTGGCTGATGACCACTGAGGTGCGTGTGGAAGCAGAGAGGGGAGGAGGAGGAGGGGTGGGGTGGGGTTGGCAATGGGAGAATGTGCTTTGGAAAGACAGAAGGAGCAGCTTAGGTGTAGGTGGAAGTTTTGAGGAGTTGGAGGTCTGACTGCCCCCGGATGGTTTCTGCTTTAGCTGCTGCTCAGATGCCTTCTCTTCTTTAGTTCTCTAAGCAAATGGAGCCACTTTCAATGAGACAGTTGTTTTATTAAGGACAAAAAGTGATCTAGCTTTAAGCAGTCACTGTAGTAGAGAAGTGTAAACGTATGAAAGATTCCTGTAAATCAAGGAGTCTGTGATTTTTATAATCACAGAGTGAGAAGTCCAGATCCCTAAAATTGTCTGTTTGGTGAGTTCAGTAGCTGCACAGTCTGACCTGTGGCAGTTGTTCTAGGTTTCTCTGTTAACCAGTGTTCAACATTAAATCACAGACCATTAAAAATAAACTGGAGAATTATAATGAAACTAGAAAATTATTTTAGAAACCAACCATTTATTTGCTATCAGACAATTCTGTTACAAATGTATATTCTTTTCTTGCTCACAGCTTGCTACTTTGCAGCGGCATGTGAAAAGGAGAAAGCACAAATATTGCCGAACATGTTGAACATCCTTCCCCACCCCAAGGTCCTCTTTCTCTCTGGTTTTCTCAAGTTGAATGTTTGTTTCCTCCTTTGCTTTTTCTGAAGTGGTTTTAGGAAAATTCCCCATCCAAAAAGGAAAAAAAAAAATCTGATGGATCTAACTTCAGTCAAATGGAAAAGTAAAATAACATTTGATAAGCTTTTATTCCATATCAAAACAGTGATAGACAGAAGGCTAATAAAAATCCTTATTTGTGAATTTGCCAAAAACAGCTGAGTAGTCTGTGGCCATGTTTCCTGCAGTTAAGTTATAACATCTAAATAGTGTCAGACTAAGTCAACATGTAGGTATGATATTTTCAAGGATGACATCCTGAAATTGGATGATGCTGGTGGTAAAGCAGCCACACGTAGAAACCATGGTACAAATATTGTAGCAGCCATATTTCAGCATCTGCTACTCATCAGTCAGAGTAATGCATGCAAGAATTATAAAGAAGGAAATGCTCCAGCTTTAGGAAAATATGTAAACAAATATAATTGACTCTTGCCATTACTCCAAATGGAAAGAAATGTGTAGACTGGAGGGAAAAACATTGTCCCTAAGAAAGGCACTGCTTTTTTATAGGTTCATCCTTGACTTCTTTCTTGGCTGGGAAGTATTTTTGTCCCTTGTTTACCCATAAATGGCTGCCTACCCTGTTTTACTCAGTGTTTTTATTGATGCCCCAGGATGTTAAACTACTCTTGTGCATCCTTTTTCTTTCTTCTTTGCATAGTGGGGTGTTGTAGTTTATACTTCTATCCTTGCTGGAAAGCACCTGGTTGTGAAGTGCTAGTGAGTCCTTGGGTATCAAAATTAAAATAAACAAGGCTTTCTAAGGTGGTCATGACCCTTTTGCAGAGTCCTCTAAGAGTTTATTAGTGTTATCATTTACAGTAAGTAAATATGAGGCTACAAATCTGGTTTGCCATTTGTAAAGGCTTTTCTTGAGCTAGCTTGTTATTCCCCCATAGCAACTGTGGTCCTCTGTTTATTGCCTTGTATTCAGTCAATATTTTCTTTTCCTTAGTGTTGGTCAGAATTGACTCAAGACTTACTGTTTTTGAAAAAAGGCACAGTTAGCATTTGGAAAACGTGCTTGAATATCCAAGGAAATCTGTGAGAGCTGGCTGCGCTCGGGATTTTCAGCATGAGGCTTCAAGGCCACAGGTGCTGCTGGAGCTGTGAAATGTGAGTGCATGAGGGTGTGAGCACACCGCTTCCCTTTATACAATATTGACTTGTTTAATTCTTAATTTAGCCTCCAGGAACATCAAGTCCAGTTTTCAGTGTTTGTTTCTGCAGGAGAGAGCAAGATGAAGAGCCAAGATCAATACTGCTTGCAAAAACTAAACAAGTCAAACCAACCTAGACTTTTATAGCATCATGCCTCAGCCGACAAAGATTCCTATATAAGACGGTAGATAATGCCTCGTTGTTCAGAAAATCTCATTACAATTCACTGCGCAAGTATTTTATACAAAAATAGAATTCTTTGTGTGAATGAGATGAACAGAAATGATTTGTTGCAGTGCAGATTTTTCATCTGTCAAAGATATAGTTTTCTGACATTGGGAACAAGATTAAGAGACAGTTTTGGGCTTGATGGGAACTGCATGGGAGTCTGGAGGAAAAAGATTGCAAGGTTTGGTTTGTGCTCATTTTGAATAATAAGCAAACATGAAGTTACTCTGCTACATACAGATGTAACATCTGCTGCTGGTATAATGAATTCAGTGCAATAGACTAAGTGGTTCTTCGTACTGGCTATCAGGAGCTTTAGCTCTGGGGTCTAGAAGCTGCATATGGGCTCTAGGTGGAATGCTACTTCTGAAATAGATACATAAATCAGTCAGGAAACCCATTTTATAGCAAATGTGTTAATTGCTTGGCTGTGGATGTGCATGGACTCATTTTCCTAGAGCACATGGAATGTTCTGCACAGCTAAAATCGTAATACGTGGTGTCAAAGTTTGTGCTGGAATGTGTTTCATTTTTGTTCTGTGCTTCAGTGAACATTAACCCCCTATATTCTATTCCACACACAAACTGTTCAGGTGATAGACCCTGCAGGATCTTTCACTCTGTCTGGGGGAAATGTGCTTTCCCATTTTTGGTGTTGCACTGTAGTGAGTACCTTTGGTGTGGTGGGAGGAGGCCGCTTCAGGACACGAGTACCATGCTTCCATTTTCCATTTTTGTTGCAGTTTAATGGCAGGCTCTTGTGTTGTAATGTATGCCTCTGAGAGGACTTTTGTTCTAGCTGTAGCTCTTCAGCTTGCAGTAGTGTTTGGATGAGGAGGTTGTTAGGGCTGGTAGATCCTGCTGCTGACTGGCACGGATGACCAGTGCACATATAGAATTGTTCTGATCTATTCCTCCGGTGGTTGGCATGACAGACAGGCAAGGAGATAAACTTTCCCCTGCCTTTTTGTCTCCACAGCACTTCACAGAGTTCCTGGATGAATTTTCACCTGATGTCCTAGGCCAGCTCTTGAATGATCCCTTCTTGTCTGAGAAGAATGAAGTAATGGAAGTGGAACTGTCTCCGGTGTCCCCAGCGCCCCTCATCCAGGCAGAACACAGCTATTCCCTCTGTGGGGACTCTCGACCTCAGTCTCCCTTGACCCACATCTCGACTGATGACAACTTTAATGAAGGTACAACACGCTGAGCCCATGTTCATTTGTTGTGATGATGCAGTAATGAAATGTTCCTGGTGGAACTCTAGCTGTGGAAAGTGGTGATGCATAGAAAATGATGAAAACCCATAGCATTTTTAACAGTTCTCTGTAATTCAGCAGTTATAACCATCTGGAAGGGAAAAAGGGGAAGGGCAAAAGTGGTGGGAGGAAGTGATCCAACCCGCTTGTTCTGGTGTGAAGTGGTTGTTGGAGGAGCAAGACCGTGAATATCTGGTCTAACTGAAAGGAATAATTGCAGTGTCAGACTTTAACTCCTAATAACTGGTTTATGTCTTCACCATTAGCTTTACAGTACAAAGCAGTGGAGTGTTAAGCTGCATTACAATAAAAGGGAGAGAGATTAGTGCTTGTGGCTAAGCATTGACAAGCTAAGCTGTTCGTGAAGATCCACCAGACGGGTCTTCAAAGGCTGACAGTTCTGTCGTCCAAAGTGCTCTGTTGGAACACGATGAAATCTGTTAGAGATTTTACAAGAGGGCAACTAATAAAACCTGTGAGAAGGATTTCCAGTGTGGGACAGGGGTTTTGGAAACGACTAGGAAACATCACCTACAGAAAGTCTTCCATTTTTATATTTCCTAGCTGTTTTATGTGAATATTTTAAAATTAACACATACAGAAGATATTAATTGTGGCAGGGAAAACAAGCACAAGGAACATCAGAAACCAAGCTTTTCTGGAAGTTAGTAGGGAGAAGCTTCAAACTAGGCTAAAAGTGAGGGGAGTTTCCTTTGGGGAAAATTCCTGGAGAAATTCATACTGCTGAGACCACTGTAATAGAGCTGTAGTCAAATGATGTTTTAAAAAGCCAAGAAGCATTAACAAGTGGGTTTAAAAATAGCAAATGAATGGAAAACATTTCATCTTATGCTCACTCTGCAGAGTGTTTCATAAGAGAGGAGGAGGAGGAGGAGTTGTTCTTGGTGTTTGGGATTTTATTTAATCTTAAACCTAGAATCGTGCTCACAACCTTTCCATACCTATTGACTTCAAAACAGTGAAACTCAGAGAAATGCTTAAGGAAATTGCAGTATTAGAGTGAACCTGGCCATCTGATAGATGTTCAAAGGCATTACCCTGATGATTTTTCATTCCTTGAGTCTGTGAGAGCAGGAAAAGAGGATTTTGTGGATGGCAGTACTGCAGAGTTTGACACTGGAGATTGAGAGCATCTCTGTTGTTAGATAGTGAAGGTACACGATGCTCCTGACAATTCTGAAGGCCAGTTCAGTTCCCTTGGTGGAGTAAGGGGACAGATACTGGAGCACCAGTGTCCTTTTGGGGACCAGAAAGTACAGGGTATGGAGGGGGAGATCCATGTGCTCCAGCATGATCCTCTGCTGCTGGGGAACTGGGAGGGTTTTTGTGGAGTGGCAGGGGCTGATAGACGTATGTAGAATGTCCAAAAAATTTGCATTCTTCAAATACCCACCCCACTGGGCAGATTGGTGAGCTCTTACAGCTGTAGTGTTTTCCTCCTTTTTTCCATGGCAAGGCTTTGTGATTCTGTTAGGGTTTTTGAGCTCCAGCATACAGGGGGGCTGAGAAAAAGGCCAGCCTTGTTCAGCACATGATCTTCAAGACAGGTTTAAGCCATTCAGTGTCTATTTCTGTCTTTTGTTTTTTCCCAAGTCTCCCACAACCTTATTGAAAATATTATGTAATATTTCCTCTCAGCCGTTATGGTGGAGCGATTGGTTTCTCTGATTCCATTTGCCTGCCCACTCCTGCCAGGGAACGAGTAACTTCTGCTGGGAGCTGTTTCTTGCTGGCCGCTGCCCGGCCATTACCGTAATTTCTGCAACTGCTGAATTGACCTATTCCTGTAATTGCGAATCTTATATGAAGTTTTTCTAAAAGGAGCTAGAACTGTAAAACCTAAGAAACTCATAAGCCTGGGTTTAATTTTTCCAAGAAGTCCCATTAAGTTCAATGTGAGAACACATTTAAGAGTCCAGAAAATCAAGGTCCAAGCACTGGTTTTCTCCACTTACTCCTCTGAGTTCATTGCATTGAGGCCATTTCCCCAGCTTGGTACAGAGTAACTTTTTTGAATACTTGCAGCCTGTTGCTAGTGTGGGGTTTCTGAAAGTTTTAAAGCACATGTTTACAAGACATCTGGCATTTAGTTATTTGGTTTCTCCCCATGACGAGAATCTGTTCATAGATTCAGTTTTGCATAAACTTTAAAGATACTAGAGGGAGAGAGATTTATATTCTTGACCTGCCTGCTTGCAGCTGGCTGATCACTTTTGTTTGCATGAACTGGTGAATAAGGCATATGGCCTGGGGAGGGCTTCAGGCTGCAAAGGGAGGAGGCTGTGTTCTGTGTACCAACTCTCCACGCCAGCTGCACTGCCACCTCTTGCCCGCCAGGTTTCTGCTTTCTAGTTTTGAGCCCTGGGGTTTTTGAAACAACTGTGGAGTGGCTGTGGAGAAGGACTGTGGGTAGCTGTGGAGTGGAAAATGCTCTTGAAAGGATGTGAAGAAGCTGGGAGGACAGACTGAGAATAGGGCTGATGGGTAAGGGAGATCTCTTGCTGGGCATCACAGCCTTTTGGGGCACAGATTCACTTCCGACAGTTGTAAAGAAATGGGGAAAGAAGCCTAATTTTCTGTTACTGTCAGTGCAGGTTTGTCTTCAGTTTTCCAGTCTCTGCAGCCTTTTAGAAAGGGAGGGCTGTGGGTCAGACAGCCAGGAGCAAGACCCAAGTTTCAGCAGGCACTATGGTTATCCTCCTTATGGCTTGAGATGTGAGTGTAGGCTCCTTCCCTGCCCTCCCATGCTTGATCTTGTTAGCTGTAGGCACAAACTTTGGGATAGTGGCTGTCCCTTGTTTTGGACATGTGAGATGCATAGGTGACAGCTGAGTACAGGTAATACCGAGGGGCTGGCGTGTAGCAGGAATGTGAAGGCAGAGCCTGCAGCATCTGTGTGGGGCTCTTCGTCCTCTGAGATCAGCTCAAGTGCTGGGGGTGTTTCATGGTGGGCATATATTTGATTTTTCTCGTGTTTTTTACTTTGTGAGCCTGGCAGGGCAGAGACAGTGGACAGCTGACCGGTCATTTGGATGCTGTGTCTCCTCAGATTGTGCCCAGGTGGCTGGATGCATTCCTTTCCCAGTCCCCGGAGGGCTCTGCTTTTGAGACTAGTCTGGGTCCCCACCTGCCCCTCCTGTTGGTGCTTTCCTGCTCGGGAATGCTTTGAAGTTACGTTTGGATTTGAAGAGACTTGTCTTGGCTGAAGGTTTGACAGACTGATTGCTGAAATGATGTGTTTCTGTTTTACTCCTGGCTGTGCCAAAACTGGGGCTGGCCCCAGACTGTAACCTGCATTGTTACTGGGATTTTTACTGCTGAGGTTATGTTTTTCTGTAATGTGCTTTTAAAACTTGAATTTTCTTTTTCAACTTTTAAACTTCAAGTCCATCTCCCTACATGGTTTGAAAAAGAAAAACACAAATAAAAAGCCCAAATGAACCAAACAAAACCCCAAAAAACATGGCTCCCACTTCTCTGGTGCAAGTAGCCCTTCAGCAGTAAATTCAGCCCTCATCTCAGGCAGGGCTATGTGCACAAAAACCCTTGCTCAGTTATGGAGTTCAGAAGCAGTCATCAGTGTCATGTGCTGTCTCTTGGCATAGAGGCACCTCTGGGCTTGAGGCTCAGGTTGGTGTTCATAGATGTTACATGTATCCATATGTATGCACACACATATTGTACGTGTATATATGGTGTATATGTAAGTCATAAGAGTTTTATTATTTATAGTAGGTTATATTACGCATCCTAATTTTATTTTTTTATATAGCCTATATATAGAGAGGTACAACGTCCTGCTTTTGTCTTTCTCCAAATACTGAATCAATGTAATGTGAACAATGAAAATGGGAATCTCCTCTGCTCTGACTTCAAAGAAATCAGAAAGGAACAAAGAAATTCACTTGTGCTTTCAAAAGTTGCTGTCAAAGCCATACTGATAATTTTTGACAGCACATTCCTGCAACTTTTTTTCTGTGTCATTTTTTTCTTTTGTGTGTTTATTTAGGAAATGAGGAGAAAGCCATTTACTGGGAATGGCCTGTATTTGAGTGATTTTTATGTGGAAAGGTAGCAGTCAATCCTTGTCATCATCTACAGTTTTAAAGTCATAGAACATGCTAGGTTGGAAGGGACCCATCAGGATCATCAAGTCCAGTTCCTGGCCCTGTACAGGACACCCCAAGAGTCACACCATGTGCCTGAAAGCATTGCTCTGTATGAGAACAACTAAGTTCATACTAAAGTATGAGAAGACTTTTGAACTTTTATATGTCCAAAGTCCACGATCTCAATAGGTCACTCTGCATCAACCCTACTTGAGCAGCAGCATGTCTGAAAAATGTTAGTTTTGATTTAGAGGTGGGCATTTACTTATGGTTACTGTTAATAATTGTCAACTTTATTTGCAGTGTGGCCTCCTTTAGCTTCCAGTTCCACATAGATGAGATCTCATTATAGCCTCTGTTCCTTTTAAAGAACCATCTGCTCTCTGAAACCTCTTTCCTTAGGTGTTTGTAGGCTGTGATTAAGTTCCCTCTTGATTTCTTCTTGGAAACAGTCTAAATGAACTGCACTTCCTTGGTGTTTCCCCCAAGGTGGAATCTTCTGGACCTTCAACTATTGCCATGCCTTTCTCAATACAGGGACATTTGCAGTTCCTTTTCCAAACTCTTTGTCAAGTGACTACAGGAGCTGATTTCCCAGGAATAGCTTCCCTGATGGTGCATATTATGGGAATACTCCTCCCACTTCCAGTGCTGCTGTTTGTGAAACCAGTGATCTCATGTTTTCTGTAGCGTTGCACTGACAGCTTGTGCTCACTTGGTTATGCACTGTGGGCATCAGGTCCATTTCATGTGTGTTGAAGCCATAATACAGATCTGCCTTCACAACATCTTTGTGGGGTGTGAGGAGAAAAATTCAGACCCGAGAGAAAGAACTGTTTTATTTGACCACAGTGCTACTGTGGATAACTTTCTCATACCTTAAAAGAAAAAACAGTAATCTTATATAGGACATCTAATGGTATCCAACTTTAAGGCTGTAAATCCAACCTCAGTCTGTGCCTGACTCCTGTGTATATAAAGGTGATGTGTCTTTGTTTCTATCTGAGTAACTTTGATATCGATACAAATTATCTGTGGGTTTTAGATGGACTCCACGCTGGTCAAAGAGGGGATGCTGGTATGAGCGATGGTCATTTGTTATGAAAACAGCTATTTCTGCTACTCATTGTGATTACTGTGTATCACTGCTGCTCATCTTTGCCCCTTTATTTGATTTTCCCTCCTGGCACTTTAAAAAGGACCCCAATGTTTGGGGTCATCAAACAGTATCTCCTTTGTCGCAGCAGTTCTGAGGGCTTCAGTTTCATTATTTGTGGTGGGAGTGTGTGTGCACGCTGGGAGGGGGAAATGCCATCTGGAAAATCTGTAAGAGGAACTGTTTGTCGATGAATGTGGGCTCTCACCTCCCAAAGGAGAAAGGGGGAGAGGTAGTGGCATTGGAGTTCAGCGTTTCAGGCACAATAAACAGGGCTTGTGTCTGACAGGGAGTGTTATGTGAGCCCAGAGCTGGGCACTGAGAACCATCTGAACCCAGGGGAAAGAAAAGGAAGCAGTTATTTCTCCAGATAGGTTCCAACTTGCCTTTGGGAGGCTGGAAAGGCTCAGACTGCAAAGCCAGGGACACTGAACTTCCTTTCCTGCAAGTGGCATGTCCAGCAGCACGGCCAAAATCTGTGCATCAGCAGAGGCCCTTTTGGGTTCATGGTGAGGTGCTTCTCTGACAGATCAAGTAGTTGTTGCCCCCACAAACAACTTGTGAGCCTCTTCCAAGAGGTGCTTTCCCCTTGCAGATAGCTGGCTCCCAGCTGACAGTCGTACTTCTGTGGTGGTGGAGAGCTGGTGAGCACCCCTGGATCCTACTGCTCTGTGTATAGAGAAAATGCCCTCAGAGGGAGGATTCGGGTAAGGACCGAATGTTTGTCCAGGGGCCAGCTTTGCAAACTTGGGTCCTTGGTACAAGTTTAAGCACCATCTGCATCAGAGCGTGTAGTTAACGTGTGGGGAGCTGAGCCTGAGGCTGCAGATGGTCATATGTGTCACGGCTGTACAGAAGCCAGGTGGGCTGCGCATCCAAGCCCTGTGGTTCATGGTGACAGTGTAAGGTCTGTCGTGCACCAAAAGGAATTAGTTGAAGCCCTGTTGTTCAAATCTGTAACACAGCTGAAGAGGGAGGTTATTTAAATACACCTGGCTGGTGAACGCTTTGACTCATTAGGGAACTTCCTGCATTACCCTGTTCAGAGATGGCTTTTCTGATACCTGTGCAGAGCACTGGGACCAATAGTCTGCTGTGATTTCCTTAAATTTTCTGTTTTGTTTTTCTCTGAGTTATTTTATCTGTTGCTTGAACAGTGAACTTTAAGGAGGAGACAAAAGCAGCCTCTTCATTCTGGTGATACAGATAAGGATGTCCCTTGATGATTCTAGAGGTCTTATTTGCACACTGGTTTGAAATGACATTCAGTGCAAACATCTGTTTTCTCTGATGGAGATCTGTAATGGTGGTATGGGCTTTTGTTCCCCTTAAAGATTAGGTTCAGTGGTACACCTTCATGTGGGTTGCTTATGCAGCAGTGCTATCTTACTTTTTATTGCAGGGGAAAAAAAAGGTGAAACCCATGTTGTTTTTCTGGACACTTACATTCTCTGTACTTGAGAGGAGTGAGGGTGAGATGCAGAGTGCATCTCTCATTTATTTAAAAATGCACAGTAAATGCACATGCAACTTAATTATCCAGCAGTAAATGTCTCTGTTAATCTCTATTGAAGAGTTAAAATAAAATGTGGGGAGCAGGGGACACCCCACATTAGTTATTTTGCACCGTATTAGTTGTTTTGTATGTTCTATTACTCTGTACATCTGGCAGAAAGGGTGAAATTTAGTCAGTGTTGGAGAAGATTTACTTTTTCACAGGCAAGGAGGTGGTGTGTTGGACAAGACTGAAGTATTAGTTGGATAGAAATAAAGGAAGGAAAGTAAAACTTTCTGGAAACTCTGATATTAGAAAAACTGTACACTTGAAGTAAGCATTTTTGACTTTGTTTTCCACTTTTCTTACCCTGCCTTTCCATAACATGTCCATGAAACAAGAAAAGAAACAAAATGTTGCAGTTCTTCAGAGAGATTTGAATATCCTAGAAAGCTGCACATGGTGTTATTAAGAGACTATGTATAAATTTGTATATCTATGTGTAAATACAGATATATTACAAATGCTTTTTATAAACACAGAAATGGTATATATTAATTATGAGATGTAAAAACACAGCTGTTGTTGGTTGTGTGTTTTTCATGTGTGCCTAAATCACACATACTGATTACAGCTACAGCTGTGACACTTGGAGGAGCACATTTCTGTTGACAATCATCGTCACAGTGTCTGAGGTGTGCAGTGGAAGATGCACGCTGAACAAGTCTGCCAGACAAGAGGCACAAGCTTGATGACAGAATAAGCACACAAAAGCTTTCTGAAGAGATGTAATTTTAGTCTTGCACACAGGAGATCTTAGGTGCATGTGTCACAAACCCTGTGTAACTGTGATGAATGGATGCCTGAGTTGAAACACTGATGTTTAACTTGCAGCAGTGGTAGATGCTCACAGCCCAACCTGAAAGCTCGCTGCACACTGTATTTTGATCGAGTGTAATAATAGGGCTAAATCATCTGAAAAATCCAATTCCAGTTGTCTCCAGTTGGATATTTTAAATCACTGATTACTTTTTGGGCTTAATCTCTCTGTGTCTCACTTGAATTTTCAGCTCCACTGTGGAAATGAATTCAGGTTGTGGAGCGTTTCCCTAGGAAGGAATTAAATAGCCCTGTGGGAACAAAATTTGAATTGTATTTGGTAAAGGAGAGGTGAGTCTGTGCATGAGACAGTGCAAATAAAACATGGAATATCTCCTCAATTCCTGGAGCTCCATACATTCTGCTTGTTGGATAAAGCATGGGTTCTGTAGAGAAATTGTTTGGTCACATTATTGAAACATTCCTATTTTTAGGTGTATATGATGTGCAAATGGACACTGAGTTAAACATTCATAGTATTTCTTAATACCTGGGTGCTTTGCAACATGAATGTTCAGTTTACATGTGCAATTTACCAGCACTAGTGCATTGCACGTAGAAGTGTCAGCTGGGATTTTGCTAAGTACTCTGTAGACTCCCTAAATTACGTGTTCCAGGTGCCAAAATGCCTAGCATTCATGGACTTAGTGTAGGTAAAGGCAAATGCTACTCATCTAAACAGTCATTGCATGATAGAGTTCTGAGGTTTGTAGGAAATTTCAGCTGGGGAGGGAACTGACAGCCAGGATCACTTGTTCAACAGTGAACTGTTTTGAAGCCTGGGAAGAGATTTTTAACAGCCAAAGTGACAATACTTAGGATGTGTATTTCCTTAGCCATTTAGATAGCTGAATCTCTTGTTTAGGCTTTCTTCTCTCTATATATGAATGACTTGCAGTATATTTTGTTGCACCTGAGATGAATGCAGTGTTGCCCTATTCATATTTGTCTAGAATTTGTACCATCACGAAGATTATTTTCTCAGCCTCTTTGTTTGGACTGTGGCTCAAATTTTCACATGTAACTCCTGGATCGTTTCAAATGTAAATATAAACACTTCTAACTTCTTGATGCCAGTCATTTTTTTCTAACCACAGAATGTCTTGGTTTGGAGAAGACACCTCTTCTTTCCTTCTGTGAGTCTCTTGAGCCAGCCTCTGTTGTCCTTTTCATTTCAGTATTTTACATGCACCTTCTTGCTTATTCTCATTATTCCATGAAACCTCTCTCATGGTTCTCTATAACCCTCTATCAGAAATACTCTTGTCTTGGAGGGTGTGCCATACCTCTCTGTATGACCACTAATCTATTAGCCTGCTCCATTTTTCCTCTTTGCCTAAGTTTTTCTGGTTTTGTGCTACATTCTCAAGGGCTTTGGGAGGAGGGTTGCCACTTTGCTTTACTAGTACAGTGCTTGGCAGAGTAGACTAAGATGCTAAGGAACTATTAAAAGAATAAACTAAGAATGATTTTCAGATAATGTCAACCTGCTGTGCTCAGGAAGAGGAGAAAGGAGAGTGGGAAATATCCTTGCAGCTCCCTTGGAGCAGAGGAGAGATTGTTGGTGACTTCAGAAGCTAGAATGTGTCTAAAGAAAGTAACTTGCAGCACAACACTCCCTGATTCTGGTAGCGAATGTGTAACAATGACTTGGAAAAAGTAGAGAGAGGAGAGTAGCAAGGTGAGATTTGACCATTCCTCCATCCCTTCCTTTCACAGGATTGTTCATATGGAATGACAGCTGTCACCATGGATTGTAAGAGGCAGTGTCAAAAAAGTGCCAGATGCGGTTCTTCAGAATTATCTCAGTGTTAAACTCAGCGCATTGCTGTCACTGGAAACCATCTGTAACCCTACAAACTGGTTAGACTGGCTTAAAGCCTAAAATAACTCTGAGTAGTTTATGCAGATCTAAGTGATGGTGGCAGGGATGTCAGGTTAATCAGCAAAGTCAGCCTCCAGAGGAGTAAAATGATGGATTCCAGAGCAGTGAAATGACCAGCTGAAGGGCAGCATATCTTTTTGTCTTAGAGCAGCTGAGTATTCATGATGAGTCCAGGGATTAGAGGTGATAAACATCATAAAGTACAGCCTTAGAGGACATGCCCTGTTGTGCTGGTCACCCATGGCTGCATTTCTCTTCTACTTGCATGATGATACAAATTTGAGAAAATTCAGGGCTAATTCCTGGCTTCACTAATAGATCTCATTTATCCATGGCCTTCACAATAGTGCTGTCCCAGGGGTAGCTTGACCCAGAGGTGCGAGAGGCAGCAAACGGAGGCTCTGCACAGCACGATATGGGGCCAGTTTTGACACAAGTTATCCAAACACGCATTTGAAAGTTGCATTTGCCAAGGGATTCCGGACTTCCAGGCACATATCACTTTAAAGGTTTTACCTGAATGATGCACACAACAGCAAGCTGGGAGGGAGCTGCGCTTTTGTGTTTGTGAGTAGAGAGGCTCAGGGAGGGTTGAAAGAGAGCAATGTCCTCTCTCCTGAGTTAATATTTAGACAAGCCTACCTCTTTTTTTTTTCCGTAAATATTTCTATTTTTGCATTTTTGCATTTCCCAGGAAGCTTTGGGAGTAAGCTCTCCAGAAGCTTAAATATGGTGTTTAGCCCTTGCTCTGCAGTTAAATCTGGCAGAGCTGGGCTTGCTGTTCTTGAGCTTCTGATTACAGGATACGTACTTTTCATTTTTAATTCCTTGGTGTGTCTTTACTCAAATTACCTCCTTCCTTGCCAGTGGTGGAGGTTAGGTCCCACCACAAAGTAATTACAAGCTCTGGAGGTGTGCATTCTTCTCCCTTCTTCCAGGCACCCAGCTTCTGCCCAGTGCCTGTGTGCTCTGTGTGCGTGGTCCTAATAGCAAGGACACACAGCAGCACGGAGGCTGTAAGCCCACTCTTATTTTTGTTACCTGTTTGCAGCTGAACTCTGTTGACATCTCAGCATCTTGATACACTCAGCTGTGAATGAAGGGTCTTGTGCAGCCCTGCAGAATGCTGCTGGCACAGCCACAGCCCCATGGCTGCCTCCCAGGATGTTGGTGCAGTACGCAGTTAATTCAAAGCTCTGTTGCTGTTTACTGGCCCTACAGTGTATGTTTTTACTCTCTGTGTTTTAATTTTGTATATGCAGTAAAGAATCTGTATGAAGGCAGAAAAAAGCTTTGAAAGAAAGATCAGCACTCTTTTTTCTTTTATGTATATTCGCCTTCAGATCCCAGCTGCTCGATTTAATGGATATGCCTCTCACAACTACTGCTCAGTTGCAGCAGAGGACTGTGCCATGTACTGTTGGGATGCAGTGCACCTGGTATAGGATATTCTCCTGCAAGAGGAAGGAATCTACATGACTAAAGTCTAGCAGTTGGAATAGAAAGCTTTCTAAGGCAGAATTGCAACTGCCAAAAATGCATTTGATTATTTTCTATTTTTAAAACGGGCTGTTAATACCCTTGTGGAATTCTTTCAAAGGTTGAGTCTTTCCAAGTTCTTGGTCCTCTATCCTAATTCAGACCTGGGAAAATAAGTGCTTTTTCAGCAGGTCAAACAGTGAATGGAAGTGGAATGGAAATGGGGAGCTAAACTTACCATGCCAACCTTCTTCCAGTTCTTGACAGTGCTGGGCAAACCTTTCAGCTTTGTCTAGAAAAAAGTTGCATGGCTTTCTCCTGACTAGTGAGCTTTCAGTAAGTGGAGTTAGGGGATAATTCTGCCAACATGTGATGCATGTTTCATTGCTGCTAGTTAAAATATGTATCCTGTGCTCTGACTTCCCAGAGGCTCTGTGGAGGAAATTAGCATGATCACCATGGCACTGGTGCTCCTGTGAAATCATCAAAGCCTATATTTCCTCTTTTGCACTTACTAAATGAATCCTTGGGGAAAAAAATGAAGTTAAGGGTGTGACAAATACTTTGTTCTTAAAAGTATAATCTCACCATTTGAGCTATTTGCTGACTGCAAGCAGTAGAAGAAGCAGAAGTCGGGCTAAAGGCTATCTCTAGAAGGAGGAATAAAACTGAGTCAGCAGGCATTAGCCTGTTTAGGACATGCCTCCCTGGCTGCTTTACCCAGTGGCTTGTTTAGTCTTGTTCTGCTACGCATTAGCAGCTTTCAGCAATGTACAGTGATTAGTGCTCTGTGTCTTTCCTCGCTGCTCCTCTGTGTATCCTGGGGCTAGGATTAGGTTACAGCTCTGAAATGGCATGGTTGTCTGCATTGACTGAGAGCTGAATAGGAAGGGCGGAGTTTTGTTGATAGACTAAAATGTCTTCTGTGTTTGTTTCCCTTCTCTGGAGGAGGAATGACATTATTTTCATTTGTAGTCTTTCTGTCTCTGATCTAAACATATGGTGTCCAATTTCCTTCCCTGGCAGGTGACCTGGAAAATGAGGAATGGTGTCTGGCTACAGAGTTTACTCCACCTTCAATAAAGACTGAGCCAGGGCTGTGTGAGACATCAGGCCTTGCTCCCTCCGTCAGTCTCACCGTCACGGCCACATCGCTGGAGGGGGAACAGCCTGAACTACAGACAGATGCCCTGGTACTGCAGACTTTCTGTTCTCCTCTCTGCACAGTTAGCTGCAGGTTCTCCTAAGGCTGCATACCAGTGTAGCCTCCTTGGTGCCAAAGCTTGGCAGTTCAGGGTGCACACTGCAGTCTGCTTTAATGGTTTTTAATGTTTGCTGATGTCCCACTACAGCTGTAAGAGCTTGTGTTTCAAAACACTTTTCTGCATCTTCAGCTCTTAGTGGCTGAATATACAACTTTGTCTTCTACGCTAGCCCCAAAGCCTGGGGCTCTTGGGTTTGTAGAAATATTTGAATAGTTTCTAATGAACCAGTTACACCTGAACTGATTAATCCATTTGCTCTGTCAAGCCTGTGACAAGCTAAGTGTCTTTCATAAGAACTTGCTTTAGTGCTGCTGTGCCTTCCCCTTAGCAGAACAAGACTCCTTGTTTGGATTGACTGGAGAGTTTTCCTGTTTGCCTGCAAAGTTACTTTTGCAGATCTGTGAAGCTTTGACATTTCCAGCTGCTGCTTCTTCCAGACCAACCAGCCTCATAAGAAGCTTTGTGATGCCTTTCTGACCACAGCTGGAGCAGCCAGTGGGCATTCTAAAGAGCTCAGTTTGGCTGTGGTTGGTTTAAGGAGAATGACCTGCAGCAGCTGGTGGCTCACCAGGGTCCCCAGCCAGTGGAGGGAGAAGCATGGCTGCTGTCAGCCCCCAGGATGCAGTGTCAGTCCAGGCTGGAGGGAGTTGATATATGCTGAAAATAAATATTTCCACTTGGATGTGCATCAGAAATATGTGCAACAGAAATTATTTTATGAGAAACTGAAAAAAGCTAAGCACAAGTTTCCCATAATTCTCCCCCAGTTTGAATGTGCTGTTCCCAGGACACAGTCCTACTGTAGCTTGGATGCTGTGATTTGCAGAGTGTTGGGACTTGTGGGTGGCTCACTGCTGTTGCATGGATTAGTTACACAGGCTACTGAGAGAGATTTTGGCTGCAGTTAACCTGCTGGTGTGCCAGACTGGCTTCCTCAGGCCTGGGACTGTAGCACACAGACAGGCTCTGAGCAACAGCTTGGCAGCCTGGTGCCCCAGCCCTGCTAGTGCGCAAGCCAGGTGTCTTCCAAACTTTAGCCAGCAGTGACTGTCTCTTTTCCTGCTCCTCAACAGTGTGAAAGGAACTCAGGGCCCAAAACTGGTGCTCAGTGACCGGCCCCTTGCTCTTGCTCCCAGATGACAATGGCCTTTTACAGGCTCTCCCCGACTCCCAGGGGTGTTTCTGTCCTTGCTCAAACAGACCGTGCAGTCCGGCAAATCCTAGCAGCAGCTCTGTTGCTAAGAGAAGTAATTTGAGTGGGTTACATGTTAGCTTTCAGTCTGAAATGTCATCTCTGAGGCATAATCTTTTATTTTAGCTAAATACAGTAGTAAGAAAAGCCATAGTGGGAGTAGTCAGGGCAGTATTCTCTGTAGCCTGGTTTAGCAATCTGTGAAGCAGTTAAAGCTTTGCCTGTGGCAGAGCAGGAGGAGAGGAAACCTCTCCATTTATGGAGAAGTAATCCTTGTGTCCTTCTATTAAGATTTTTAAGATGTGTACTCTAGGTTTTCATGCTGTTAATTCCTCTTTTCTAGATGAAACCACTGACCCAGAAAGTTCTTCCAGAGATTAAATTGGAGCCCCATGAAGTGGATCAGTTCCTGAACCTCTCTTCTAAGGAAGGTCTGTTAAATACCAGACGAAAATGTAGGGGGACATGACCAGAAAGCACAGTAAATGTACTTCACCATGATTAAATATTTGGATTTCTTGTTCACTATGTTAGTATTTGTGCTGAAGCTGTTGTTTTCTAGGGATTCGACTCAGGTTATTGAAGAGCCAGAGTCTCTCTGAGCTTTTATGTGGGCTTCTTTCTTTTTTTCCCCCCCTTTTTCAATTCAAAGAAAATGATCCCTTTTTCTCTCTAGGATATTAATAATTGTACTGAAGAGAGTTTGAATTCTTCAAGTACAGGATTATGTAGGGTTGAAAAGAAATCAATTTGAGGAGACTTAAATAAGACATAGGAAACTTTACAGTTAGCCTCTGATGGCAAAAGCAGGATGTGAGCTTATATGAAAATAAAAGTTTAGGTGAATCCATTTGTAGCCTATTAGTTTTAAGAACAACCATCATCTCTTTGTACTACACTCTAATGTGGGAGGAGGAGCAATGATCCGTGCCCTGAAAGCTAAACACAATTAAAGCCAAGAAAACTTTGGAAGAGCCAAATATTTGGCGTGAAATCTGAGCAGATAACTGCATTTCAGTTAGAAACACTTGATATTCTGTTAGTGAATTCATTTCTGTAGGTAAGTAGTACTGCTCTAGGGAGAGAAGCAAATGATGTAGCAGGTGGGTAAAGGGAGGCTGTATCTCAGCCCAGGGTGTAGATTTGTTTGCTCATTTTGGGGAATTAAGGGCCTTTCTACTTTTCAAATATGTTTCTTCTTCTGCAAGAGATAAGATGTGAGACAAAAAGAGTATTATAGCTTTTTTTATTACTATTTTTCTTCCATCCTCCCTCACCACCCATTTGAACTTTTCAACTCAAATTTGCAAAGCATAACAGAAGTGGAAGGTGGCAAATTAGCCCTGTATCTTCCTACTTCAAAATTTAATTGCTGTAAATTTAGCTCGGAGAAAAAAATTACTTAATTATGGCTGTTTTGAGCATCTGCTAGATTGTCCATGCAATAAGAGTAAGTGAGACAGGCCTCGTTTCTCTTGGTCCAGACCCATTTGGTCATAAGCAGCACTTTGTCTACCAAGTCTAGAGCAGGTTTTCTTGGCTGCAATTGAAGTTATCTTATGGCCCTGGATAGACAGAGTGAAAGAGGTTCCTGTGATGGCTGCCTGTGCTGCTCCTGCTCCATCAGTGCATTGCAGCCTTTGCTGTCACTAGGTTGTCAGTCACTTCTCAGTTGTGCCAAACCATGTCCTTAGGAGGCCTTTCTCTCCTTCCTGATCATATAACACCTTGGATGTGATCCCTTCCCTTAAAAATACTGGCAAATTGTTTATTCCACAGCAAAGTTAGAAAATACTATTGTTTTTGGAGAGAAAGTATGCTGGCACAGAGCCCCTCTGTTCATGTGGTTTCCCAGGAACAGGGAACTTGTACTTTACATTATACATGAACCTCTAAACATTTGAAGAAGGAGCTGAAGTGTAGGTAGAAGTGACTGGAGCATGTGCACAGAGCCCTGTTTTGTCTGTCAAACCTAAAGATAGCTGCTGCATTTCATTCCTTCTTTGGAGACCTGCGTGCTCCGAACCTCTTCCAAGTTGCCACTTTTGCATGATCCATTTTTTAGCAGACATTCCTAATCTTGGAAACTGTGATGGTGGTGGTGGTGGCTGTAGTGGCAATTTAAATTGACACCTTAAACCCTTGTGTTACTTTCTGTCTCTCCTGCCATTTAGCAGTGGATCCCCTGCATTTGCCTCCCACCCCTCCCAGCAGCCATGGCAGTGACTCTGAAGGAGGGCAGAGCCCAGCTCGATCACTCCCTCCTTCCAGCCCAATCCAGCTCCAGGCCACGGCTAAAGTTGCATCACGCACAGCTTCAGTGCTCTCCAATTCCCCTCTCCTGACTGCACCACATGTAAGTTGAGCTCGCTTTCTCCACCATTTATCTGTGTGTCTTTTTTTAAAAACTTTTTTAATTACTGGTTTTGACAGAGATTTGCTAACTTTCTGTTGCTGTTTAGATGAAATCATCTCTGGTCAAAACTGCAGATCCAGTAATTCTTGCTCACTGGTCTGTTCTGTTCCCACAGAGAACAGTATGTGCCTCTCCTCTAAGCTGAGACAGGGTTCACTGATGTTATTAGGTTTATCCCATCACGGACTGTGTTTTGCCTTAGGGCCCAGCCCTGCTGGGTTGACCTGTCTCTGGTAGATCTGCATCTGTCCTCTCGTCATGTCATTAGCAAGTGGTGATCTTTAGGGAGGGATTTTCAGTAGTATTTCTCATGTGTCTCTTTCCCTGTTTGAGCCAAAGACAGTTTTACTGTTGGCCTCAGTGTGTACAGAGCTGGGCCAAGAACAACTCTTTTGAGGGAATCCTGTCCCAAAGGTTTGCACTCTGAATGGAAGTTACCTAAAAGGTCTTCCACATGTTCCCAACTGCAGGAGGCTGTTCTAGCAGGCCTAGTCCTCTCTGAAGTGGGAGACCTGCTGCTGCTCCTCCCTAACAACCTTTTCTTCTAGGACTGTGTGCACTTACTGTTTTATATTATTTCATTTCTATGACCCTTGAAGAAATTACAGGGGACTGGCCCCCTCATCCTGACAGAGGAGGAGAAGAGGACGCTGATAGCAGAGGGCTACCCAATCCCTACCAAACTGCCCCTGACAAAAGCAGAGGAGAAAATTCTAAAGAAAATCCGCAGGAAAATAAAAAACAAGGTAAACATTAGTTAGCTTTGCTGGGTAGTTCCTAGTTGTCCTTCATTTTAAAAAATGCTGCAGAATTTTGCAGTCGTGGTGTGTGGTACTGTTGAATGCTGTAAGTTGTCTTTTAATAAAGTGGGTTTTTTTGTTCCTAAATACATCCATCAAATTGTCTATCACTGTGAGTGTGCCTCAGTGTAGGTATTTACCTGAACCCATTAACAATGGAGTATTTAGCAGGCAGAGTATCAAGTTGCTGTGGCTTGGCTCCGTTTAAAAATCAGTAGAATTCTCCCCTTATGGTGGGCAAAGACCTCTGTATTCTTTGCGTGGTGAGGAAGGTGTTCTTTTCTGTTTCCTGTTTTAAAATATGACTGTGTATTTTTTTTTTCTTCTGCCATGGGGAAGAAGATTCTAGTGATAGGGAAGAATGAATTTAATTCAGACGTGGCCAGCTCACTTGTTCTTGTTCTAGAGGATTTTAGCACATCTTTCATGGTTACTATATTCTGCTACTGGTTTTGCAGATAGAGATGTAAATTTGTCCACTCTAAATTGGAATTTGGTCTTGTAATGTGTTTTTTCAAAATTTTTTGTGGTGATCTTGTGCATTTCATGTACCACTTCCATAGAATCAGAGTCATTTATATTGAGGAGAAATCTAGAGGTCCTTTGGAAGCAGGGTCAGCTAAGAGTAGGTTGCTCAGGGTCTTGTCCAGTCACGTTTTACTGCCCTAAGGGGTGATGAGTCCCCTGTGTCTCTGGGCACCATGTTCCCACATTAGGCCACTCTTGTGGTAAAATCAAATAGAATCCCTAATGTGTAATTGGAATTTCCTTTGCTAACTTGTATTTGATGCCTCTTGCCATTTTACTGTGCACCTCTGAGAGCTCTGGCATCATCTTTGCTGCACGAGATAGTTGAAGACAGCAGTAGGATTCCCTCCTTGGCCTTCTTTTCTTCAGACTGAATAAACCCAGCTTTTTCTGCCTTTCCTGAAATGTCCTGTGCTCTGCCATGCTTATTATAGCAGTGGTCTGCCTCTGGGCTTGCTTCTGTACATCCAGAGGATTTATTTCTGAGCCATGGATGGCACTGCTGTACTCAGCTGTGGTTTTGCAGTCACTGAACAGAGGGGGAAGAACCACTTCTCTGTACCTGCTACCTACAATCTCACTGATGCAGATCCAGGTTTGGTTGGCTGCTTTTCCAGTAGGGGCACATTGCTGACAGATGTTTGACTTGTTCATCAGGACCCCACATCCTTGTCTGCAAAGTTGCTTTCTAACACATTCATGGGCTTTTCGTCTCCCAGAGGCGGGACGTTGTCCTGGGATCGTCTTTTAGTATTTGTCCTAGGTTATTCTCTCCAGATGAATCTGATTTACTTTTTAAGGTTAGCAGGGGATGATCTTTTTTGTGTGACTGAGAGGAGGAGTCTTGCTTCAGAATGTGGAAATAGATCAAGTCAGTGCTTTGCTTGACAGGAATAGAAATGAGAACAAGACAGAGGTTGAATCTAATAACATTGGGGCTTCTTACCAGTTTATTAATTCATCTCTGATGCTTTTGTTTTCTATGCAAATATTTGGTGTTTTTCCTCCTTTTTCCTTAGATCTCTGCCCAGGAAAGTAGAAGAAAAAAGAAAGAATACATGGACAGTCTGGAAAAAAAGTAAGCCAGCCTCCTTCCTGTTTCAACCCGGCCAATAGCACTAGTTGTGGGACTGGGAAGGGATCCAGCTGTGGCTGCTGGGACAGTTCCATGCACAGAGTGCCAGCTGCCATCTCGTGGCAGTGACTGAGAAAAGGCCCTGTTTGTGGCAGCTGCTTGTCTGGGGTCAGGAGCAGTGCCTGCCTGCAGCAGGTGGCTAACTGTGCCAGCAAGCACTTCACACCTTAAATTAGGCAAGACCCAGCTGTATTGGCCTTTGCCTCAGGCAGCTGTCTTGGCCTAGTAGACAGGCAGTCCAGGGAAAGATGGATCCAGAGTGAGTATATTCTGTCTTCTAGTGCAGATGAAAACAGAAATAGGAAGTGGGTGAGTAAGGACTGCCTGAGAAAATAAGCAGGACTCAGGAAAACAGCATGTGACCCATCGACTTCCCTTAGCAAGCAGGAGCCAAACCCCCAGTTAGTGATTTATATTCCAAATTAATCTTTCTTCCATGAGATGAATATTCTAGTATTACTCTTATGCAATTCACCAGATGGTTCTGTTAAAACCCTTGTACCATCTTTGGTGATATCCTTGATGTAATTTCCATTTTTTTCTTGTCTCTTTATAGCTCTGTCTCGCTTCCTTAGAGTTACTCTTGTGAAATTCCATCTCATGCATACCAGATATCAAGGCTATTTCCTTTTCCCTTTTTTCTTCTTGAAGCTATTCAGGATGGTCCTGTTTGTCTTCTTGGGAGTCATATATTTTACTTGGACCTCTTACATGTTATACGACAATCTTCTTTAGTTTGGGTATTTCCAGGGACGGTGTGGACATGGGTCGTATCTTGGGACAGTCTTGAGCACTGTCTTTAGTCTCCTGGCTTATTAGCCCTCATAAACTTGAAATTTGAGGATCTGATTTCAGAAGCATGGCATTTGCCAGACAGCTAATGCAACTTTTGCTATGTGTTTCACACTATGAAGGGTGATTAAATATTACGACTGAAGTTCATTGGTATAACATTTCTTTAAATGTAGGCAAGATCGTAGAGCTCTCAGTGAAAACAAGTTTGCCTTGTTTTACAATCACTTGAATACATAACTGATATTTTTACATTTCTCTTTCTTTGTGCTATCTCCAGAGTTGAGACCTGCTCAAATGAAAACAGTGAGCTGCGTAAGAAGGTTGAAGTCCTGGAGAACACTAACAGGTAAGGTATGGAGATCACCAGACAAAATCATAGCGGGATATTACAGTGAAAAGTGCAAATCTGGAGGCTGAGAGTTCAACTGAAATGTGAATAATAGCTGTGTCTGATGGGCTTCATGTCAGAGAAAGATGTGGAAGGCCAGTTACTGTGACTGCAGTGGGATGTAAAGCATAGAGGTTTTGATGCCGAGTCTTAAACTGTCTCCTTAGCCTGTGGTGTGCTTGAGAAACCTTTTAGCACTCTTCTCTGAGTTCTTCCACTCCCCAAGGGAATGTAATTAGAAATACAAAACAAACAAAAAAACTACAGTCCATCTCTCCCAGTTGTCTTTATTTAGTGAAATTTTGCCAGGAAGCCTTAACCTGGGGCATGAGACTTCCAGAAATTACAGTGCTGAAGCTCAAGAGTCATTATTAATTCCTTATGCATTACTAGATGTCATTGCAATTATTGTGCACCCTTCTAACAATCTCACACCCCAGAATTTCCTTCATTTGGAGGGGAAATTCACCTTCTTGCTGCTTCATTTCTGAAGAAATGGGTGACTCAGTGATGGCTTTTTCAAAGGACACATGGCAGAAGATGTTGAATAGCTAAGCTTTTAATTGGGTGTTAGCTGAGAGTGCAGTGTCAGTCCTGGCTTAAGCTCAGTGTGGCAAATTCCAGTGAGTAGGTGGATGAGCCCACTCTTGACACTTTCCAGTTAGAGGCATTTGTAAGTCATGGTGGAATATTACCATGGAACATGATGGTGGCACTGAAGTGTGGGAGGAAGCTGGGGTTTGAAGATAAGACCCACCATCATGGAAAATGGCCCTGGAGATGATCTGGCAGCCAGTGTATTGCTAATTGTGTGGCATGTGTTGTTTCTGATCTCTGGATCCAATCTCTAATTTCATGAAGCCAGACCCTGTAGCACTGTGACTTGCTGGAGAGTGTCTCCCACACACTGCTCATGCATAAAGACATCTGCTGCTTGCTTGAAGAGATAAGCCATTTCTGTGTCTCTTATATCGTCCTCCAGGGTTTGACATAAAAGAACCAGGAATTATTCTGTAGGTGTGGAGTAGGGATGTCTCACCCAGAATCTGTCCCAGAAGGTACTGAAGCCGGCTTCTCTTAAGAAAAGGTGTTGCTGTAGATTATCCACTTGGGGACAACATGTTCTCAACCCTGGAGTTCTCCCCAGTTAAGATAAATTTGGCCAGCTCTTTTCACCTCTGAGCTGTTGAGGATGCACTCATGAGAACAGCTTTGTTGGTATTGTCCATCCTTTCAGAAAGGACCTTTAGCATCTTATCTATTATTTGATTATCTTAATTCTTTCATGCTAAATGCTCTAAAAAATTTTAGGTAAGCGATATCTAAATCCTTCATACTTTGGCCATGTGGGCTGAGTTGCATTGTTTCCTTCCCTCTGCAATAGCACTGACATTTATCTGTAATCTCTTGCAGAGAAGCAGATGTTCATCCTTCTGCATAGAAATTCTTATAATTCATGGCAATGCTGTTTTGGCTGTTTAGGTATCAACTGTGTCTAAAATCTGCTAAGGCTTGCATGTGAAGTACTGAGAAATTTGTTAAAGTGTCTGCTTTCATCAAACTTCAGTTTTGTAACTGAATTTTGCAACCATATTATGAGGTTTTCACCTTAACTCCAAAAAGCCACTTTTCCTATTTACTGTGTGATTGTGCAATGGTCTCATTCAGAGAATGATTCCAGGCCCTGGTTTAATGTACATTGTCCACATCTTACAATGAATTCAAAATGTCTCATTTCCTCGTCATTATTTGCACAGAGCCTTGGCATGACATCCAGAAACAGTTTGCATGTTTCAGAACTTGTCTTCACAGCATCCTATAGCTGGAACTTTCATCTGCTATGCACAAAATTAATTCGTCTCTGATGCTTTACATACAGTCAGCAATCAAAGTTCAGAGCAGTGGTGGTCAAAATTATTTTGTGTCAGTTTGGTGTGTCAGATGCCCAAATTTATATGTTTAGGACTTTATTTCTCAAAGTACCTTGCACAGTTATGCACCGGTGTATCTTATTTATTATGCCCAAAGCAGAGCCCTAGTTGACTTTAGTTGTTACTTTGAGTTCATTGCAGTAAAAAATGAAGACATTATTGAACATGTTACCTAAAAACATCAGAGCTGTTCTTCCAATGTGAATGATTGTAAGAGTGGAAGAAAGATAACAGGAAAATAAGAGCTATGATTACATGTTAAAATGATGCATTCAAGTGTAGATGAAGACAAAGCTGGATTTTTACCTTGTTGAAAAATCAGGCTATAGCTGCTTACCTAAAAGTTAATGAACATGTACTGCTGTCAGTCAGTTTGTGTAGTCTAGCTGGATGGAGAGGAACTGAAGGGCAATTTCCAAAACATATGACTATTGAACAGCAGTTTCCTTTCAGTTTGTGCAATTAGATTTTAAGAGCATGTTATTCTATATATAGAAAACATTTGCATAGATAGATACCTAAGACTTCGGGGAAACCCTGCTTGCATTTCAAAATATAGCTCCAAACCATGGAAACACTAGAATTTTTTTCTCATAAAAGTGTTCTTTCATTACTATCAATAACATAAAAAAATTTAGAAGAATCTTCCTTGAAAGCCAGCCTTAGCCTGAAAATCTGTGTCTGAAAAGATGTGATGTCAAAGGTGCAAGTGTGGTCAAAAAAATTGCATCTAGGAATATTTCCCTTGGCATTCACACATCTTAAAAGACAAGGCAGGAGGCTGGGGATCAAGATGACGGAGTTTTTAATTCTCATTACTCTGAGTGGGTGAGTGCAGCAGTTTTGTCAGCTTTAGTATTAGAATACTAGCATATGTTACCTCTCCTAATTCGTGGGACTCAATCCCTTAAAAGAAACCCATCCAGGTTCCTTCCCAGGCAGTTTTCTCAAAACTTAGGAAGCACATTAGTACATGCTTATCTATTTTGTCTTTTAGCCACAAGTGAGCCATGGGTTTGAGTAGCATCTAAACATGTGGGACACTGTTCTCTTAGAAAGCAAAGGTGTGATAAGAAGCTGACACTGGGTATTGAACTTAGTTGTCCGAGTCACCAGTGAGGCTTGATCCACTCACATTGTGGCACTGAGACCAGAGGCAGAAACTTCCAGTGATCCAGAGGGTTGCAAATATTCTCTGACACCAGCGTTGTTTAGCTGGGAGCTGGGTCTGTTTGGGCTTGAAGACAATTTTGAAACGTCTGGTGCTGAGTATGATGTGTTGAGAAGTGCTTTTGCTTCTCACTTTTGTTGAGTCTGTATTTGTAAATATATTGATGGTACCTTTTCCTGGAGGAATGATAGACATAGGATCCAGTGCATGTGTGGTTGAGAGTGTCACACATGGACAATGCATGCAAGTGGCTGCCAGAGTTGCTCCCATGGAGTGACAGTAACCAGCTGTGTAGATCTGTACTAACAAGCTCCTTAAAGGCAATCCTTTGTAAATAAAAATGGTGTATTCTTCCATTTCTCCAACTCCCAGTCATCTAAAGATCAAGTTGCACACCGGTTTGACCCACCAAGGGTTTATCAGTACCAAAGCTGGCAGACTTCACTGATTTGCTTGACTGTTCTTTTATTTGAGACTGGTGAAGTCATTTTACCAAATCATTTTCAAGGACTAAAGGATCTAGGTTTAAGTTGCAATGAAATATCTTGCACTTTATTTCAGGCCACCCTTACAATATTTGACAAAGCTTGGCAGCCCTGGAGTAACTCCTTGCTTTCAGAACAGCAGGACATTGGTTTTCCTGCTGAAACATTGTTTATGAAAAATTCCTGGAAATTTTCTTCGTAATTCAAATGAGGAAAAATGTGGATTTAAGTGGTCTTTTAGTTAAAACCTTACTTTGGAGTTTCTCCTCTTTCCTACAAATGGAACAGGCAGAGAAGGAATCTGTGTAGAGTTAAAAAAATGATTTTTATCTCTCCTTATCAGAATCACAGAATAGGAACAATTCTCTAAAAACTTTTGATTAAGTGTTTGGTGTCCCCTAGAAGATGTCTTGTTTGGTTGGTTTTTTGTTTGTTGGAATCCATGTTGGATTTTAAACACAAATATTGACTGGAGGAAGTCTTGCAGGTGGTTCTGTAGTGAAACTTTCCTCTCCTTAATCGAAGTTTCACTGGAAGCAGAGGGGAAGCCTTGACTTGGTCCATACCTTGATGGTGAAAAGGCCTCTTCTGAAAATGAATATATGTGAATATGCACCAAAACCAAGACATTGCAGACAGACTGAGTTTGCTGGCAGTATGTGGAAGGAAGTGCAGGAGTCTTCAGTCACTTTACAGCTTTCCTATGAGGTGCTTCCATTGGCAGTGAAAAGTGTGAAAGCACGCTCACACCTCCTACAGAGGTGACCCTCTAATTGAATGTCCCTGGGAAACGTGTCAGACACAGTGAAAATAATCCCTGTGGGTGCAAACCCCCTTAGCATACTGTCTTGGGATCGCATTTTCTCCTGTTAGGATTTAGCCATAGGCAGGATATTCCACTAAAAGCATCTGTGGCCTTTCTACTGCTATTTAGAGGGAGCATCATAGTTTAGGAAAGTCCCTGTTCTGCAGGGCAGAGGTGTGCTCCTTTTGCATCTCTTGGTCCGGGTCATCCATGCAGCTGTCCAGTCATGAGCTTTTGCATGGGAATCTTTTGACCTCAGAATCCAGTCTTCCACCATTCCAGATTCAAACAGAGAATAAAAGCACCAAAGAGTGTCCCATTTTGGCAGTGGCAGGATAAACTGATGTCATCTCTGATCAAACTTGTTTCTTGCTCTTTCCTTGGTTCTTGCTCACAGTTTGCAAATGCACCTGTGTCCTGTCAGCTCCAAACACTGAGTCCTTGTCTGTTGAGAAGAAAATAGTAGCTCTGCTCAAACAGATAAATGACTTGGGGAAGAAAGACATTTTATGTGAAGGTAGTTAGTAAATAAGCGGGGGATGAATCTTCCTCTGTGTATAGGAGACCTCAGGATACCTGCCTAATTTTACTTTCCAAAGAGACTGTTTTGTAATCAGCTCTCTGGGCCCACTCTGCCCAACAGGTTTTTTAAATCGAGCATAAAAAGGCAGAGATGAGCAAAATGAGAAGAATTGCCTCTTCTCTGTTGATTTCCTCACCAGCCATTAGCTGTTTTCTCACTGACGCCTCCACAAAAAGTGGCAAGAATGATCAGCATTTCAAGGCTGCTGCTGCTGCTGCCAGCCCCCGAGCTGAGAAGGAGGAGAGCTCCTTCCTCCTCACTCCGCAGAGCTGTTCTGCATTGAGCCCCGTGAGTCAGGCCTGAAATGGGGGAAAGATTTAGTCTTCCAAAACAGCACAGAAAGTTCAGGGTTAAAAGGGCATTGCTGTATAACACAGCTGGTGGCACATGGTGGGAATACTGCGTGCAACGTGTTCTGTGCCAGGAAATGATGTGCATGGGTCTGGTGAACCCTGTGCCATGCAGCGGATATGAGGAGGAACTGGAGAGAGATGCCAAAGGGAGCAGGGGATTAGGATGGTCTCATTTATGTGATGGACACTTTTTGCGTCTCTTAATTTGCCTCTGGTCTCTGTAATGCTGAATAAAGGATTGAATTGGGAGTGTCGCTCTCCTTTTTTAAATACTGAGCTGCAGAATAAACCATGCTCTCAAGAGCATGCAAGACATCCTTTCTTAATAAGTTGAGAAGGATCTGCTGGCCCAGATAAATCTGTGCTGTGAGAATGCCTTGTGCTCATTTCAGAATGTATTCCTGAAGTCCTTGAATTCATTAAACCCTAATTAGCAATGAGCGTTGATGATTAAAAAAATTTATGAAAATAGGCAGACCAGTGTATATTGAACTGTGAAGGCACCTCTGGGTCTGTCCTACAATTATCTTTTAGCCAGTTTGGTCTTAAAATACTCCTTCTATTTTCTCTGACATCCTGACCTTGCCTCTTGCTTTAGCTTTTGACGTAACAGCCTCCAAAACTGTCATCTGGAGTTTCTATGGGGTATCCTCCACAGCAGATTGTGAAACTTACAGGAGAAGTGAAAAGTAGACTTTGAAACAAACAGCAAATTTAACATCTTGATACAAATTTATACTATATTTGTGGTCAGGACAGGCATTTGGGTTGCTCATTGATTGTTAAAAAAACTGCTGTGAAAACCCTGTATCAATCATACTTTGAGATCATTTCCCATTTAAGTTACTGTTCTGACTGTAGCAATTGATGCTACAGCAGAAAAAGAAAAAAAACAGTCAGAAAGGCTCTGCTGGTCTGGGACTGTTGACTTCAGCCAGAAGAGAATTGTCATCGTGTTTGGGAGCTCTGAAAGATACAATCAGAGCAGCCACTTGAAGCATCTGCAATTTTTGTCAACTCTACAGTTTAACAAATAGCAATAAAGTGTTTTATTTAATAAATGAATGGGAGAAATTAAGTCTGTGCCTATGTCTGGCTTTAAGACCTTCTCTTTAGAAGTCATCCAGCATGTGTTCTAAACCACTGAACAGCAGGTTTTTGGAAAAAGGAGGTAGCCCTATACCTTGATAACCAACTAGAGCAGTTATAAACTCAATTCTTCATCTTTAAAAATAATGGTGAAACTCCTGCTGAATTCATGACACAGAGTCAGGTTATATATGCAACTGGACACTTGCATGTAGAGCAGTTTCAGTTGTTAATGTGCCATTTCTTATACAAACACTGAAAATACAATTTTTATTTATAAGAACTTACTGAAAGTACTAAAGAAGTAATTGTTCAGGGACATCAGCTGAGGGAAAAGCAAAAGATCTTTCTGAAAATTCCAGTGCCAATACGTGTAAAAACTTTGTAAAATTAAAAACATTCCTTGCTAGTAATTTCATAGAGAAGACTTTAACTATTTCTACCTTACCCTAAATGCTGTATTATTTCCATGTGTAGAATTTAAAACAAAAAGCAATTTAACCAACAAGCAGGTCAGTGTGTGTGATGCTTGTCTGTTGTCTCTGCTTTCCAGAACACTTCTGCAGCAGTTGCAGAGACTCCAAGCCGTGGTTGCTGGCAAAGTGTCCCGCTCGTGTAAGGCAGCTAGCACACAAACAGGGACCTGTCTTATGGTGAGTGTCCCTGAGGCTGGGAATTCTAAGGGAATGAGAATCTCTTTCCACTCCTCAAAGGCACATCTCTTGTTCTGCAAAGCTACTCAATGGCAAATCTGCAGCTTGGGGAACTCCTTTTCATGATTTGACAATTTTGAGGGAAGTGAGACTTGTGACTGATGACGTTCTGGAAGAGACTGGGCCTGTGCTTTTGGTTGGGTGCTGCAGTGATGAAAGAAGGAGCAAAGCTCCTCCAAGTAACCCACTTTATTATTTCCTGCAGTATTGTATGTGGGAAATGTTTCTAGGGTTGTAAAATGAAAATGAGGGTGACCTTTGAGGCTCGGTTCTTTTGATACCAATAAAAATAAACTTGCTCAACCAAATCAAAATATGACTGAGGCTGTAAATCTACCTCTGTCCTGTTTCAGTAGTAGTAGTCAAGGTAAGAAAATGAGTAGAATGAAACATTTCCTTTTCCTTCCTTACACTCAGCTAGCAAGTTCCCTTTATACCTAAAGTGCTGCAAATTGATGGAAATCATTTACAAGGCCTAAGCTGTTCTCCCAATCTAGCCTCACTGTCACCTGGAAGCAGGACTGGGGCTAACAGCAGAAGTAACCTTGGAAATCCTCAGTAGTATCTGTAAAGCACACATCAGCAGCTTTATCTGCTTTTCAACTTTGTGAGTAAATAAGGCAGCTGGTCAGAATGGTGCAGACATTGAAAATGAACCCCAGCATTGAGATGTGCCCGTTAAAACACTGAATTGTTATTGTATAGGTTCCTTTGCTTTGGTATGTAGTGATGAGAATGGCCTCAAATGATTCGTTTTGATAAAGTATCAGTTCTCATGTGCACATGTGGGTCAGGTGCACTTACCTCCCCTGCATCCTCCCTTTGCCAGATGGTGGTGCTGTGCTTTGCAGTAGCTTTTGGCAGCTTCTCTCAGAGCTATGGGCCATATCCTTCTGCTACAAAGATGGTGTTGCCCAGGCAGCATTCCTCACCAGAGTCCTACACAGATTCCATTGGTAAGTGACAGCTGTTCCAGTCTTGCTCTTTACTTGGTTGTACCTAAGCACTTGTTTTCCACTCCCATTCCTAACCCCCTTCTGAAGCTCTTCTTGCTTTTCTGCTCCTTAAATGGACATTTTTTTATAAGTACCCTTGTTTTTCTAAGAAGGATAGCTTGGCAAACTATGCTGATGGCAGCAGTCTTCATAAAAATGAGCAAAACCTTTTCCCCACTAGCCTGCTTGGTACTTCTGTTGCCTCTGTCTGTGGAAATAAAGTTAGTGGTCTGTGAAAAGTAGCAGGGTTTCTACTCAGTAGCAAATGTTCATACTGTTAAAATGCACAAATGATTTCAGTTGGTGTTTTCTTTGCCACTGTTACCAAAGAGTCCAAGGACTGAATGGGTTAGTATGGTTAGTATTACATAACCATAATGAAACCATATTATTATCAAAGTTATTATTTAATTTTGTTCTTGTTTTGTGAATAATTTGGAGCTTTTTGATCCCTACCTGGACCATTCCTGTGGTTTCTTTCTTCAGCTATCAAATTGCCAGTTAATCACTGTGAAAAGGAAAGGTCTTTGCAGCTTTGGCTCTGCTCTAACAGTTTCCATTTCCTGAAATGACCAGGGCTGTTCTCTGAGCTGTCTGTTGCTCATCTCATTTTGCCTTCTGTCTTTGTATGCAGTGAGGTCAAGGAGTCTACTAATTTATGAAGAGCCTCACCAACTGGAGGAGCCATCAAGCCCGATCTCCTTTGCAGATCGCAACAACAGGCAAACTGACACCTCCAAGTTCACCACACTGTCCCTGGAAGCTGTGTCAGGGACGCAGCAGGATGATATCACGCAGTTCCCCATAGCCAACGAGACCAGGCTAGAGAAATCAGTGCTGCTGGGCCTGCAGCAGCACAGGTGAGTGCCGGGTGGGCTGCTTGTCACACGCGTGTTCTGTGTCACTGTTGTTCATGCCTGAAGGCCACAGGTTAGTCTAACAGCTCAGCTATGCTGGGCACCATGAAGCATGAAGCAAGAGTTTGGTTTTTATGGGGAGAGCCTATAGGCAAAGTCAGTGTTGCTCTGGAGAAGTGGTTGCAACAGAATTGTAGTAATACAGCTACCAAACTCAGTACTTCTGCCAGAAACCTAACCCCTGTAACCCTGTTAGTTGGGCCTACCCACTTCTTTAAAGCACTTACTTGTGTGCTTCCCAAAGGAATAAGCTTTTGCCAGTTGTACGGAAGTGTGAGATTGTGACTCACTGGGCTTTCTGTAAGGTTAGGGTGTGAAGAGCTGGAGTTTCTCACAGCAGTGATCCTACTAAAGCATTACTGCAGAAAGTTTGCAGGACTCAGTCTCAAGAGACTGACATGTAAAATTATCTGAGTACTTAAGTTCCCACACTGATTTCTCCCACTTCTGGCATAAATGTAAGGGATTTTTTGTTGGTTTTTTTTTAGCATAAATGTAAGTTTTGCAGGCCTTTGGAAAGAGAGATTCACTGGTTTTAATACATGTGCTGCTTTCTGCTGCACCTTTGCTTGCCTAGAACCAAAGAGATGACTAATTCAGTATGTTACCAGACTCAATTGACTGACAGTTACCTGGTAAATACTGAATGGCTCTTTAGCATTAGCCAATTCAAGCAGGATATGTACTTTTAAAAATTACTGTTAGCGTTAACCTTTGGTTTTTTGTTCCTTACAGAGTCAACTCCGAACTAGAAGGAAATGAAACACTGAAGATAATTGAAATAGATAGAAGAGTCAATGCCACCTCTTAAAAATAAAAAAGGCCTTTTTTCTTGACTTCCCTCTTTCCCACATATTTTCAACCAAAGTTCCCCTGACTTGTCATCCTCAGTGAACCAAAGTACAAAAGAGAGGGAGTTCAACTTCTGCATTGACTGGTGAGGCTGTGACTACAGATGGGATCTCTTGTCTTTGTAACTCCCTTCCTTACGTCGCACACAGTCCCTGTCTCTGCTTTTATCCCTTTCCTGTCTAATACTGCAAGGGCAGGATTGAGTTATGATGGCAGATGATGCCAGCAGTGTGCCAGGGACTGGTGGGTGTGTGTGCCTGTACATGCACACAGCCTGATCTGAGCACAAAGACATTCTGGAGAAGGGTGAATTGTGCAAAACCAATGGGAGCATGTGGGTGATAGGTTTCTTGGGAGAAGGTAATTGGGAGAGAGAGGAGATGCAGCATGATGGTGCTTAGAGTCTCACCACAGCTCTGTGCCTACTGGTCTACAGCACTTGAGCCTTTTGGGGGGATAGAGAAGCACGTGTGCAGTCTGCTTCTGAAGGGACAAGAAAGGGCCCTGACACTGCTGAGTTCACAGCACAGGCAGGAGAGGGCTGGTCCATGATGCTGCTGAACTGTCCTCCCCTGGCTCTTTCTCTTCTCCCCTCCAGCCTCTTTATCACTTAGTGGGGTAGGTTTCTCTGTGCATTGAAAGCAGTCCTGGTAGGCTTCCCTGCTTCCACCCTTGAGAAATTAAGCAAAGATCAGTCACTGTCTTATCACACTCTATGTGGGAGAATTACACTAGTTTAACTGAATCTGTTTAGAAAGCAGGTTTTGTTACATTTATGCAATATTTCAGACGGATGCCCTTTAGTCTGCTTAAGGCTAATCTATTTAGCTTAAATCAGTTCCTTCCCCAAACTAGATCAATGTAAGGCTTAAACCAGAAGTGCCTCCTGAGAGGACCATATGGATTTAATTTATTGGCTTCTAGGTGGTTGATGAAATTTCTTGTGTAGACCCAGTCTCAGATTGTCTTGTGTTTTGTTTTCCCTCCCTTGCCATCTTCCTGTTACTGTTGTAAATAGTATTTATTAGCTTTGAAAAATTCTGTTCAGGCAGTTGCAATGGAAGAGAATGGAGCTTTCCTAACCCTGCAAGTGATCTGGGCAGACTCTGAAATTGGACACACAAACATCACTGAACACCCATTTCCTCCCCTTAAGCTTGAATTGTCCTAAAATAAAGCCATGTGTCTTATTTTCCTCTTACCTCCTGTTCCAGAGATGTGATCTGAGACCAACTGCTTTGGGTACAGATAGGCCCAGTTCATGCCTAGAGGTGGTGGATACTGTATTAACTGTATGGCAAGGCAGCCTCTGGTCTGAGGAGCTGAATATGTAGGCAGGAGATCTGTCAAAAGAGGAATGAGATGAACACATGGGGAGGTGAAGTGACTGGCCCAGGCTCATTGGGAGAGCCAAGAGCAGCAGTCAGGTCTGATCCCAGTCCAGTACTCTTCTCCATGCTTTGTTTCCTTCTTGTCCCGTGTTGTTGGTTGTCTTCAAGCGTCCTCTCTCTCTCTCTCTCTCAGTACCCTGGTCATGCCTTTGCCTGAGCTGTGCTTCTTGCAATTTGTCCTTGCAAGGGCAAGGACATGGTTGAACTCAGTCCAGAACTTGAGCAGGGTTTTATCTGGTTCCTACAGAAGAGCACTTGTGCTCCATTGAGGATGGATTTAACGTGAAAATCCTAATTCAGCAGGCCAGCATAGCTACTTTACAGTTTACCAGAAAAAGTCAATTTAAAAAAAAGTAATTTGAAGCTCTTTTTTTCTTTTATTTTTTTCCTATTGATAAATAAGGGAAAAACTAACCTAGCCTTACAAATAATTTTTTTACTATGTACAGTAGATATTTCCTGCAACTATTCTATTTTGTAAAATATTGTATTTGTATTTTATTACAGCAGCTGTCACACCAGCTCCTTTCTTGTTCTTCATTCTCCTTAGACTTTCTTCCTTTGGTGTCCTATTTGCCACCCTCAGGCCTGACTCAAAGTTCAGTGAAATGAATGGAAGAATTTTGTGAATTGGAGGGGACTGTGGATCAGTCCCCTCTGTGCCATTTTAAGAAGGTGTTTCACATCTGTGTCAGTGAAACAAGTGCCTGACTCCATGAGCTAGTACCGAGTTCTGGTGTACAGATGTGCTTTTCTAGGTAATGTCCTGTTCTTCTATGCAAGTGCCTTATTATTTTACCTGAGGTGGCAATGAGAGGAGAAATGCTGTTGTAGTCTATTTTGCAAGTGTTCCCTTCCTGGCATGGGTCAATCTCCACCATAAAGTCTGTTTCCCTTCACAGTGATCCTGCTGGGTTCTCTGAATCATTCCAGTATCCATTAACAACTTTTGTGTTCAGGGTTTTTGTAAATGGTTTAAGGCTTCACAGTGATCTCTGGTGAGTGCCACAAGGGATGGCTGCATTGCTCAGCCACTTGAGGTCAGCAAAGTGACAGGAGAAAGCTGGGGTTGACCCCGACTGGTCAGCATAAGTGGGCAAGGTCATAGTTTAAGAAAAGTCCTTAAATGGTCTTTTTTTCCAGAGCACCCTTGGTTTGCCACCTCTGAGGGCAACCAAGCGGTTAAATGTTTTGCAAAAGAGGCCTTGGGGTGTGAAGCACACCACCACTTACCAGTCTTGCAGTTTGCACTGTGCAGCCTGAGCTGCTGCCCATTGCCAGCTAAATGGATCACCTCCCATTTCAGATACAGCTGACTAACTTCACTGTGTGAAAACCAAAGTGGAATTATTTCTTAGTTCTTAAAGGGTGGATGATTTTTGCACAAGCAAAATGGCTCCTCCTTTCTGAAACCTACTGCACTGGCCACCATTAAAACTTTGCTTTTTTTTTTTGTTTTGTTTTTTTTTGTTTAATTTAGGCATATTGGTTCAAATCTGGTTGGAAGATAATCATGTTTTCATCCTGAGCATTTTAAACTGGCCATGGTCTGGGTCAGGCCTCTGTACTAATTCATCCAAGCCAGTATGGCCATACTGATTTCTTGTGAGTGTTTGATAGTCTACTGCTATAATCTTAATTTGTGTAGTCCTTTAAGTTATTTTTAGGTACTCTTTTAGGGAATCTCTTGACCTAGCACACACATTGCTTGGGGATTTATTGTATTATGTGTTACTTTATAATAAGGAAAAGCTTTGCTTCATTTTGGGATGTTTGTGATCATTTTTCTTCAGGGGCCTTGATAGAACAGGCTGCTCTGCTAGGGGCCAAGGAATCCCCTGTCATCACCTACTCACAGGCTGTGTGTGGCAAGGACCCCACAATCTCCAGAGGGAGTTTGTGCCCATGTTTTGTACCTAGCAGGGGACGGAGGAGGCAGGACAGGTGCCATTGCACCGCCAGCCTCAGCATCCAGGCGTGACCCCAGTGGGAATGTTGATGCACTGCAGACCACGTGGAGAGGCAGCTTCTGTGCTCTGGGTTAAGGGCGTAGGGCAGGAGTAGTAAGGCATATTCTGGGAGGATGCCAGTTAGTGCTTTTAGTTAGTTCAGCTCTATTTCTTGAGGCCTTCGCCTTCTGCTAGTGTGCTTTTTCTGCTGATCAGTGACTTGGTGCTGTAGAATCGTGTGTGTGTCTATGGACAGGATAAGCAAAGGCTTTATGTGCTACATAACTTCCATTTCCAGTTGAGGACTTCAGTGATAAGAGTCCTAAGCTGTGAGGTTGTGTTGTTCAGCAGCACAATTTTATACACACTAGTAAACTTACCTTTTGGCCTATAGCTTTAAAGCATGTCTAGGTCTGTTGGGTCTTTGCTTCTAGGGAGATAAGCTATGAAGGAATGTAGGGCATTATTTTATATATATGTATACTTAAAAAGTCTGAAGCACAGGGCATGTGATGTTTCTAACCTTGTTACCAGCATGTAGATAATGTTGGGGGTTTCCCCCCCAGACTATTTATAGTTCTTTGCTGCACTTCTTTCATTTCATCTGTCCCCTTCAATATTTTTCAGCAGCACAGATTAATGGATTAGGCTGAGGTTGTTAGGCCAGATCCCAGCTGATACAACCAGCATGGTTCTCACACACCGCTCCTGGAGACTGCAGGTCCAATTTATACTGACAGGGGACCTCTTCCTCCACATCTCTCTGTGTAACAATGTATCTCAATGTGTTCTTGATTTTTCTAACATAGACCAAAAATTAATCTAAAAACTTTTTTTCCCTGCTAAAGAAACCAACCCACCTCTCCACTCCCATCCCCCCAAAGTATCAGTGGTGAATTCTGTCTAGACGCTTTTAGAATGTAGGTCAAGTAAGTGAATGATGCTAATTGCTACGTTGGGAGGGATTTCCACTGAGTATTTGGGCTCTAGATTCTAGCTAATGCCAAGAGGCCATTGTTCAAAACCCACGCAGCTAAGAACAGAGGAATACAGAGTATTTTTATACTCTTGGTGGCTAAAATATTTCTTTCTTGAGTCACTAATTAAAAAGGGAACATTTTGTATTCTGAAGGTGAAATGATAGGTCAGTACTTTGTAGCTACAGAAGTTGTCCCAGCCTATATAATAGTGTAGTGCTATGATGTGTTGCTGCTTTGCACTATCTAAAGTTTAACAGCTTCAGGGGTTGCAAAGGGGAATCAGCTGATGTATGTGTTAAGCAAGGTCTTTACAAAGAAGATCTAAGGATTCAATCCATCTTGTAGCTTTCTCATGGCCAATAAAATGACATTGGGCGTTCAGAGAATTTGTTGAAGGTTGATCCCGATTAGTACTGCATTGCTTAGGTGATCAGCGTCCATTGGAAACTCCAGGACTGAGAGGGAAGTTGCAATTTGGTTTTCTCATTTTTATGTCAGGCCTTTTTCTGCTTTACCAAGGTGTATGTATATATATGAATCAAATTTCTGTGTAGGAAAAAAGTGCATCATGCAGGAAACTCATCTGTGATGCTGTTTGGATCTGATGCTGAATGGAGTTTGGATAGTCTTTATTAGCAGTAGTCTCTTGTCTGCCGTACAACCGATCTCCAGATTCTTCCTCCAAGAGCTGCAACTCAAGAGGTGAGAACAGAACATGGGAAAGCTGGATTTGTAGACCAGTCTTACAGAAAGGGGGAAAGAAAAAGCAGGTGAAGGGGCTCCTCACATCACAGGGAAACCTTCTAGTTCTTGATTCCATAAATCAGCAGTGATAGCCTCTTTCATTAGTTACCTGCTAGGTTTAGCTTTACTCCTATTCCCCTTGCTCTTTAATACTATGCAGTCCTGTTCATGCATACCTGACCTTTATGTTATATCCCACTTTCCCCTTCAAACAGCAGGAAAAATCTTTTTGAGCCTTAGCAGTCCATAATGAAGGGAGTGGAAGAGAGAGAGGGGGAAGCAGAGGCAGGTAATGAATTTTTTTTAACAGAACTCTGTTCATATCTGACTTTACCGTAACAGATTTTAATCCAGTGGTGCTGATATAATGGCATCTTGCTTTCTTCATTTGTACAGTTAGCAAGAATGAGTGTGTGTGTGTGTGTATCTGTGCACATGTACATGGTGAATAATCAAAAGGTATCAAAACCACAGAGTTTTCTTAATGTAATACGTGTTGCTAAATAAAGGCATCTACTGAACACACAGGGCACTTTGGGCTTGGTGCAGCAGAAAGTCCAGGCATTTCTCTCTGAAACCTGTTCACATTCCACATCACCGAGCACTCATAAAACTGTTGTGTGAATTGCTGTCTGAAAACTGTCCTGTGATTAATTGTCTGCTGAATGTTGTTGCACTGTGTCATTTTGTGTGTGCATAGGCTGTCTGGCCTTTCTGTAGGACAGTTCTGGCCTGGTACAAAAAAATAATTATTTTATATTCCTGTATCATTTTTGGTCTGCAGAATTGTGGCTTTGAATTTTTTGTTTGTTTGTTTTCCCCTAGTGCTGCAAATTAGCCCTAAAAGGTGGCCCCTGGGAGCTGATAGCTCAAGGAACACAATTTGTTGAGCTGGTCTTCTGGGGTCTTCCCTGGGAGCACTGCTGCCCTGACCACCCCTTGGGCACAGTGAGATGCCAACCAAGGGAAGCATTTTCCTCTCAGAGGGTGGTCAAAGTACATCCCAGTTTCCCTGAGATTCACTAGGCCTTCCAAGGGTAAATTACCTGGTGTTACTCTCTTGAAGAGAAATACATATCCAGGGCCAATTCCATTGCCTTGGGCCGTGCAGAATAGTACCTTGTGACTAAGTCACTCTGCTGTGACACCCCTAGGGCACTTAAGCTGATCTTTCCCTCTCCCTCTGTTCATGTTAATGCTGTATAGGTTTGTGCAAACATTTAAAACTATCTAAGATGACAGGGACAGTGATACTAGTGCAAAAGCAACCCCCCCCAAACTCCTTGGTAAGCTTCACTGGGGCCTCTTCTGACTGCAGATATCTCTATTCTCTTGCCATGTCTATTTAACTCTGTGTCTGTGTTCAGTGGCCTGTCTATTTTTGTACGAGTGCTGTCATCTGGATGCAGTCCCACCTGATTGTTCACACTGCAGACATGTCCATTGGGTGGAAAGAAATTGCTGTTTTTCCTTTTTAAATCATCTGCCTGATTCTGTGAGAGAACAGACTACCTGCTTTTGTAGCCTAAATATGTATGTAGTGAAGTATGTTACGCTTTACATTTCTTGCAAATAAATATTTTCTGTAGAAAAAAGCAAGTACAGCTTGTTTGATTTCCTGAGGAGTGGAAGAAATCTGGGCCCTTGACTTTCCCAGGTGTGCCTGTGTGTGCAATGTGTCCATCTTCAACAGGGCAGAACCCTGGTAATTTACTGATAGAAAAGGAAGGTAAAAAACAATGATGTGGGGTTTTACTGAAGCTGGCTGCCCCTTCCCTTTTTGAGATTAGCACAGAGTTATATCTCAGTAATGGGTGGAAATCAGGTGAAGGCCGATGGCATTTCATAGTGATAATGACACTTTGGTGCAACTCTGTGCTACAGCCCCATTAACAGTGAATTCTCTGTACGAGTGGGATCCAGGAAGGCTGATGCTTGAGGGGGCCCTGCTTCAGCCCAGTGACACCAGGGCTTGCTGGGGCTGATCTGTGTGGGCCAAACAGCCCTCTTCAAGGTAAGGTCTTTCCCTGCTCTGGCTTTGGGCTGGGCTTTTTTCAACTGGAGTGAACTCTTAAAAGAGCACTTCCTGCTTTGGCCTTTGGGGACTGGGTCCTCTGCTGGCCTCGGCTCCTTTTCTCTTAGCCTGCCTCACCCCAAGGTAATTGGGGAGCTTTCTCCAGCAATTTGGAAGCTGTTCTGCCTGCGTGAGCACCCAGCATTACACCCTACAGTCCAAACCCAGCATCCAGCCAGGGGGCAGAGCTGACCTCTGCTCCTTCGGGTAGACACGGAAAAGAAACACCTGAGTGCTTTCAGTTTGGGGACTCTGTGGCTTTGCTGGTCATTCAGGGAACTTGACAATGGATGGCCCAGTGCAGATGTGAAAATTCCCGTGTGCAGAGCTGGCATCACAAATGGTACAGTAATTTGTTTTATGTCAGTTTTCTTCTAGGAAGGAGACTTTGTATATGAGTACCAATCATCCCCTACAACAGCAACCAAGAATTTATCTTCCACAGGAAATAGTAGCCGTGGAAGTAACAGTCCCAGCTTAACTGAAAATGGGAGTGAGACAGATGGTTTTGGTGCCTCCTTTCCAAGGCCTCTTAAAGAAGGCTGCTTTAGAGTTTGGGGAAGGCAGCATACCATGAAAATTGGAACACCATGGCCTGCACTAAATTTGTGGCTGATGCGGATTTTCAGAAATGCCTTGATTTTGGGCTAAAGAGGTTAAAGTAGCAAAAGAAATTGGCAGTGAAGGAAGAAAAAAAAAGAAGCTCTTCTCCAAGGATCTACCCTGTGTGCCTCTTGCTTTCCAAACAGGCAATTTCACTTGCCAGAACTATTGATCCAGGGCACTTGTTTGCAGCATCAAGCCATATATAGCATTTTTAGAGGAAAATCGTTAGACTGTGACTGATTGGGAAAGTTACCCTCAGCTTAGTTTTAGCTGAGCTCAGTTCCTCCAAGCAAACAAAACACAGATCAGTGATTAGCCATCGGTTAAGAATCTCCTCGGATCTCCGTGCGACCCTTAAAGCATCACACAGCAGGTGATGCTGCAGGGAGTCTGTGATTGAAAAAGAAACCCACACACAATGGGGAAATGCTGCGTGATGAGCTGTCAGCCTCCCTACCCATCAGCCTCTGGGACATGCTGTTCTTGGAAAAGCATCTTACTGTTTGAATTCAAGGCTGATTCCTGTTGCAGGGCAGGAGGAAGGATGTACAAACGCATCCTTCTGTGATGTGATGCCTCTCATGGCACGTTTGGGTAGAAATTGTTCTCCTTGTGCTGTTAGCTATTGTTTGTACCTATTTTACAGCAGCACAGACTTCACCCCCCTTGAAGGTATTTCATGGAAGATTCATTCCTGAGGCTCCCTTTCTTGATTTGTTTGCTTTAAGATTTTTTTAGAAACGTGGGCCTCATGCTTGTGGCATGCTGGTGAATTTGGCTTGCCCTATTTATTCCATGCTTCAGATTCCTGGTCTGCAAAGCCAGTGGTGGTTTCCTTCTGTCTGTAAATCACACTGAGATTAAGCAAAGCAAGGTGATCCAAAGGAGAATAGCAATTTGACACAAAAGCATATTCTTGGGTGTCCCTCCAGTTCATGCCTCAAAAGTTGAAGTGATTTATTTGATTTCTCATTTTCTTGCTGTTGCCTCTTTGTGGGCTTCAAATGGTCCCTAAGAATGACTTCTTTAAGTTTTTGTTATTGAATTAATCTTACACTGTATTTGCATGAATTCTATACACTGCTATAAAATTACTATTCTGTGTATCTCTAGTAAGGAGGAAATTACAAGTTCTGGCCCCTATCTTTGCAGTGGTACAGCTGAGAGAAGATAACCACTGCTGGGTTGTCTCACTTTGCCTGTCTGAAGAAACGCTGAGGTTCTTTTTTAAACTTCTTTGGTAAAAACCTGTGTTTGATCTGCTCAGCTGAGATGGGGCCCTCCCTGCTGAGCCTCAACATCCCTCAGTTTCCCAATGGATAAGCAGTGCTCTACTTGACCTTCAAATGTTGACCAAAAGGGAATGTTTTTGTGGGTGGATCCAGTCTATCAACTTTGGATCTGGAAAGGGAAGCTGGCCACCTTATGTCACTTTTAAAAAACGATTTACAACTGGACGAGATGCAAATACATGCATACACACGTATATGTGTATAAATACATTTTTATATGGTTTTTTATGTTCTTCCTGAAAGTTGAACATTGGGGGTTAACCTGGGGATGAATTCTGTATGAACTTAAGGAATATGGTGCATTTAAAGCAGACTGACTTCTCACTGGCTAGTGTGGCACACTGAACAAGTAAGGTTGCCTCACCCTTTTCCTCCCCAATCCCCTTTTTCATATATCCATCTCTTTTCTGTTAGAAAAACAATTTTCAGTCCCTCCCGCTCGAAATAAAACTTAACCGCAGTGCACACAGTCTGTGCACACTGGAGTGCTCAAAATGGGATTTAACAGGCATGTGAGTAATGGAATAAACCTTCCCTTGGCTTTACTCCAAAAGGCTGAAATCCCTCCTTTTGCTGCATTTCCTCCTTCATTCCCACCATCCACCCTGCTATTCATGGTATGCAGGATGGTGAGAAGTTCCCACCCAGGAAAAAGAGCTCCCCACCTGCTGAACCTTGTCAGCTCTCCCAGATGCACAGGGGGGGCACCATGGAGTGATGTGAGGTGCTCCATTTAACCTGACAGGGCTTAAGAGATGAGAACTCAGACCTGGGAATTCAGATTTTTGTTAGCATGATAATCCCAGATACTGGCAAAACCTGCTGAAAATCTATTTTTGTGCTCATCCTTTCCCTCCTGGCCCAGTGGTATGTCTGCAGCCACACCTCAGAGCAAACGTGATGCTCCTACAAAGTTTCTGCTGTCGCTGTCTTGCTTTACCCACAGGGACTGACAGCTACACCACAGGTGTAATTGTGTGAGCAGGGCTTTCCTTCACAAGCCTCAGACTCTCTCATAATTGCTCATATTCAGAAAAAGGAAGTCAATTTAGCTCTTCACGTTGCAAATGAGTCATTCAAATTGCAGCTGTAAGAGGAAAAATAGGTATTCCTGGAGCAGAGTGTAAAGTTGGTCATGTGGATAAAAGGGTTATTGACAAGCAGGAGCTACAGGAGGGCTCATGATGGAAGAGGAGGTGGCTCAGTGGCCTGGATGTTCACTGGAGAGGGGGTAGGAAATCCTGATTAGTTGTTAGGTTTTGCTCCAGATGCTCTGGGGGAGGTGGAGCCATTGGCTGGGGCACAGGCCACAGAGCTGTTCTCATGTGGACCAAAGGCTGAGAGAATAAAGCTGTGAGATGATGCACAGTGTTCTGCTCTCTGAGTGCAAAATTAATTTGCAGTTACAGGTTTTTTAGCACATGTCATTGGCATCTCCTCATAGCAACGGGCCACACGGTTTTCACCAATGACAAAACCTCAAAAATAGCACTGATAAAAGAGGGATTTAGGGTGCCACTCCCCATCCCTGAAGCTGGCTTTTGGGCTGGCTCTGAACTGCTCTTTGACAGGTCCACCCCAAGATGTTTTAGTTTGGTTCTGCAAAAAAATATTTGTCACATGCTCTTCAACTGAATGCTTTCACAAGCAACATTGGCTGCTGATTTCCCTGGAAGTTCCACCGGAGACTTTCCAGCTGAGGTCCCAGCTCTCAATGGAAAAGGCACCAATGGTTCCAGTGGAGCTCCATGCTGGTTTGTAGATCTCTCTGCACACAGCTCAGAGCAAGATCCGGATCTTCCTTTTACATAAGAACTGCATAAGTACTTTAGTTTTGTTTCTAATAAGCAAGAGTTCTACATTGCTTAATTATGCTTTATTCTATATGCTTCACTAGTAATTAAAAGTACTCTGAGGTTTGGGAGAGAAAATATATATAGGGCTAAGCACACGTGCATGCAGGGAATGTACGCGTTGGTTATGCACTGGGGTAGAACATTCCCTTGAAGGTTGGTTCAGCTTTTAAATACTCGTGGTGTAGTGAAAAACCCCACTTTTCATCACCCAACAAGCTGCTGGTGGCTACTGCCAACAAGGGACGGGAAGATGTTAATTGGATGGCTTGGAGGGCCTGTCAGTGCTGAAGCTGAGGTGAAAGATGTGTACACAATATGTGCTGCATGTGGAGAAGCTGAATCTGTAAATGGGATTGGGAAGGAGCGAGGATCAGGTGTCAGGAAGCTGTTGACTGTCATAAACCCGATTGGTGCTCAAGATGTTGCAGCATTTTCATGCTGGTGCATTTGGGCAGCAGGTTAATGTTGTTACCTGTTTGATTTCCAATCAGCCACTGGCTGTGGTGTGGCTCAGGGTTCACAAAGAAGAGGCAAGGCTGCTTAGGGAAGTCATCTGTGGAGCACGGAAGGTTGTGAAATCTGTTCCCGAAGGGTTTGCCTTCTTTGTAGAGTACTATTGTTCATGCTTCTCTTTTTTTTTTTCTTATGTCTTTCTATTTCGGATTGCATTACCTTGGAGAACTTTTGGATACAGAAAACAAAGCACTGGCTGTGTGTAATTCCTGCAATAATTTCTGTGTAGTCACAGATCTCAACCTTTTATGTACTTTTAAATCTTCTTGTCACTGTCAGCTGAAACATGCTGACACTTTCCTCTGAAGTTGTCCTTCGTGTCCCCTAATGAAGAAAATGGAGAAGCAGGAAACAAGGTGGGAGTACAATTAACTTTACAAAGGGGCACCGTGATGCTGTGTCAGAAGATGTCTCTGCCGTTGGGTGCTTTGCTTCTGAGTGCACCAAATTGAGCTCACCTGGGGAACAAACTGGAAGCAATTGGTAGATGAGCAAGCGCAGGTATAGGAAAACGAGGGCACCGCTGGGTGCTCCGGGGCACCTGGGCTCGCTCTCGAAGGTGTTTGCAGTCTGAGGCCGCGGGTGCGCTGGGGAGGGGCCGCGGGGCGTGGTCGGGCCGGGCGTGGCCGCGGGGGCGCGGCGGGGGCGCGGCGCGGCCATTGGC
>VZRV01004673.1:169565-237930 GCA_013398115.1 Falcunculus frontatus
GGGCGCCGCCGGGGTCCCGGAGGAGCCGGGGCTGTCAGCGGCGGACGAGTCGCTGGAGGAGAAGCTGCGGAGCCTCACCTTCAGGAAGCAGGTGTCCTACAGGTGGGTGCCGGCCGGGCGGGCGCCTCTCGGTGGGTGGGGAGGCGGCAGGCGAGTCCGGCGGTGGTGCGGCCGGGCAGCGGCGTGAGGGCAGCACTCTGGAGCCTGAGGAGCTTCTTCATCCTGAAGAAGCTGAAAAGAGCTCTCCCAGATCGATATTCCCTTAAGCCAGCGAGCGACCTGCTCTCAGCCCCGCTGCTGCCGTCGGGTTTAGGGCGCTCCTTCGGCGTGGCAGCGCCAGGGGAGATGGGGAGCGTGACGGGGAACGTGGGTGAACTTCAGAGTTACTCCCAGCCGGAGTCGAATATCTTGCCGGGGAATTGGGCTGTCTCTACGCTTTGTCCTTTTCAGTAAAAGCACAGCCTCCCGTGGTCCCGGCGCCTCCGAACGCTCGTTAAGGGGAGCGGAAAAACCTTTCTGGCGGGAAGGGGTTTCTCTGTGGGAATTCTCCCGGAGTGCAGTGTCCCCTCCCTGCCTGCTCCCCACCCGCGCTGGCCGCCGTTGCATAAGCCCCAGCGGCTGATAAGATAGGGGGGCTGCTGTGCCCGGCACCCCACGCGTGGCTGTGGGCTGAGGGCCGCCAGCGGGCAGCCGCCGGGAGCCATATGCCCTGCTACGGCCAGAGCAGGATGTTACTTTCATAATCAGGGTCTTCCGTTTTTACGGCCGCGCATTTACCTCACATGTCTGATGTCAAATAAATGGGTTTGTTCCTCCTGTAAATACACCTGCGCGAAGGGGCCGTCGGTGGGACTTGTCTGCTCTTGTGTCGCCAGCTAGGAGCTGTTAATTGCCAGCATCTGCTGAAACGGATTGCTGTCCGAGAAGCTCCATGCCAAAAAGTTTTTGAGTCTTACCTAATTCTAGCTGCAGAGCCCCTGTGGAGGCAGCACACCATCAGTAACTGGTGTTCTGGTGTACTTAGGGATGAGCCCTCTCAGCGTGGCGGACAGAAAAGACAGAGTTGTTACTTGTCTCTGCAAGAAAAGGGCGTCTCTAGCCCCAGGTAAATTAGCTGAAGACTCTCCCCTACCATGTGGATGCTTAATGTGCTGTCAATTTACAGCTGGGGTAACTTAGGAGCTGGTCTGAGTCTAAGCTTTGCGTGTGGCTGGGCTTAAAAATGATGTAATTAAACACTCTTCATAGCTGAAGTTTTATATAATACTTGATGTGTGCAGAGAGACTTTCCCCACCAGGGCTGATGGTCCCAGCAGTGAGTGTGAAGTTTGGGATGATTCATCCTAGACTCGGTAAGGTGAGCGATGTGGAAATGAAAACTTACTGGACATCTCTGAAACAAACATTACATCAGTCAGCTCCTGCTACTTTTGCATCTCTACCCTGACAGTTTTCTTAGCTTGTACCATTTAGAGGCAAGTCTGTTGCAGGTAAAGGCGGAGTCTGAGGTGGGCTGTTGAGATAAGGTGGCTGCAAATGAGACAGATTTGCTCATGTGTCTGCTCTTGGGACAGAAGGCAAGGAGTTTGCAATAATTCTTCTGCCTTTTTTGGGGGAGGGAAGAGGAGATACTAAAATCTGTTTCTAATGTTCTGTTCTCTAGATTGTTTTAGAAGTGTGTCAAAGATGTAGGTATTCTTGAAGATTTCTGCATGGTCAATATTCGTAAGGGTTTCATAATAAATGCTTTTAGGGGGAAATGTAGGGTTTTTTTTCCTCTTCTTTCTCCTCGCCTTCATCTATGCAAGTATACAACAAGTCCTGAACCTTCAGATATAAAAGCCTTTTTTTTAAGCATCTCTTGATGCATATCATTCGTTCTACTTGACTTAAGTGCAAGAAAGTACACTTTCTTTGCATGCCTGGATTTCCACACCTTTTCCTCGTTTAGAGCTGGTTTCCTACAGATAATGTGTATTTTATCTTTCATCCATAATGAGAACAATCTGGATAGATAGGAGAGTAAATAACTTCCACAGAGGACCTCCACTGAGTTCTCCACGCCCTGCAACCCCAGGCTCTTTAAATTGCTACCATTTCTCTCAGTAAATTATGGTGCTGAAATACATTTGCAAATGTAAATGGCTATATTGGGTCCGGGAAAACCTATTTACATTGGCACTTGGACTCCCTTGTGCACTGGCACAAGAGAAATTATTCAAGGCTTCATACAGCCTTCCAAACAGCTCATTTAGGGCTCTCTATGCAGGTACATTACATTGCCATACACAGCCATAGAGCTGTGTTTATACATTCAGGAAAAAAACCCCAACAGTTGGAACTTGCTTAAAATAATAAAGATACATGAAAATGCATGTGAAAAAAATAAACCTATTGGTGGCAGTTGAAGGAGTGAAATAGGAGGTCAGGGTATTGTTACAAGGAAAAAAAAGGAAGAAAAACTTCTGCTGTACCAATGTTATTAAACTGTAGTTTACCTGAGCCTGGGCTTAAAGATTTATCTTCCCCCCTCCCTTTTTTTTTTTTTTGTTTGGTTGTTAAACAGCAAATATCTTCAATGTAACACATCTCTAATTAGCTGACATTGTTGGTGCATGCAAATAACCTGTTAGTTTCTCTAGAATTGTACCAAAACTATGAGTAACGTATTCAGAAATCAACGTTTTGTACCGGTGTGGCCAGTAGTTTGAAATGCAGAAACTGCTGTACTAAATATGCCATGATTTTGTGTAGCCAATACCAACGTAGGCGTGTTTGTCCCCCGGTCAAACCAGCAGGAGGAAAAACTTGCTTTAAATAACACAGGTATGCCTCGTGGGGAGCTTGAAAATTCCCGTGCCCTTGCCACGTTCCCAGCCTTATCCACTTGCAGCTGGCAGTCCCCACGGCTCGGTGTCCGCACCAGGAGCTCCGCTGAGAGCAGATCCGTGCTCGCTGCGTTCTCTCCGGCGCTCTGCTGTAATTAGGGATACATGCGCGGTGGGGATGTGCCGCTTCCCCGTGCCTGTGCGGGAGCTGATGGCTTTAAAGTGCGGCTGTCCCCGAGCGTGTCCGTGCTCTGCCAACACACGGCCCTTGCGCGGATCTTCCTCTGCAGAGGAGCGCCGGCCCTACCCCCTGAGACCGGGCTGCTGCCGCCGGGGCACAGGGGAGGGACGGGAGGCTGCCAACAGAAGCCTCCATCCTTTGCTGAGGGGTCTCTTGCAGAGCCTGGCCCTGTGCAGACCGAGTGACAGGCAGAGAAATGTCCCTTTTCAGCCTCACGCTGTTAAACGAGGCCGGCCGACCCAATGGTTGGATGTTGACATCAGAAGGCCAACAGCTGAGCAGCGATTCTTAGCTCTTAGTTTTTTTACCCTGCAAATACCGGGTTAAATATCTCCTGCTGAAAATCTGAAATATTGGCTCACAAAATGAAAAACACCTTTTTTTTTTTTTTTTTTTTTTTTTTTTTTAATAAATTGATAGAACCAAAAGTTCAGTTTCCCGCCCCGCTGTGAAAAGACTGACAGATGAAAACAGAAGAGTGAATGAAATATGTACATCTGCCGGAGAGAAATGCTTTCTACAATTTGGTTCCTGGAGTAGTATTTACCCCATATATTTCTAGACCCAGCAGAGTATTTACAAGATGCTGGAACAGAAAGCAGTGAGGTAATTTTTTTTCCCTTAATTTTTATTATTTTGTCATTGCAAAGTTTGTGAGGAACCTCATGGTGTCTTTTGGATTAGAGTTGCTTTCCTCATGTATTTCTTGATATAAAGAAAAATTCAGATTATAGCAAAGATGGATGTTCAGTAAGAATGTTTCTACAATAAAAAGCTAAGTTAAGAGGAAACCTCAGAAATAAAGCATTATGTGGTAGTTTCCTGCAGGTATTTGCAGCTCTAAAATCTAATCTGAAATGCAGACTTGTCATTTAATTGTTTAAGCTTAGAGAAATAGTAGAAGTAACAAATAAATTAATAAAAACCCCAACCAAACAAAAAATCATCCTTAAAAATCAAAACAAACAACACAATCTAAAAGGAAAACTAACTGAAACAACCAACAAAGCAAATGGTTTTTGATTTCTTAATTAATTATTATTTAGAAATCCAGGGAATCTTGATTAGTGGCATTGGAAATAAAAATAAAGTTGTAATTTTTAATGGCCCTCTTGTGAGAGCTCAAGTGGTGTTTGCCAAACGCTTGTCACTAGAGAATAGTTTTTCTAGAGAAATGTAATTTCGTTTTGACCAAGCTGAGAAATCCTGACTGAGGCAGTGGGTGGCAGGCTTTAGAAGTGTAGCTCGTAAGGTGAGTCAGGAATTTCCATATGTGGGGCCATAACGACCCATCTCGGAGTCCTGTGCCGCTGATCGGCAGCGTCTTGGCAGCTCAGTGGTCGTGCTCTGTCTTTGGCCGAGGTGTCCTACTCCAGCAGGGAATCATGCACTGCCCTTTTGGTAATGGAAGAGGCTGGAGGCACTGGTTTCCTCAGCTCGCTGTGCCCCTGGCCACCCAGTCCCACTCGTGGTGGAATGAGTCACCGTAAACATTCACCATCGCAAAGAGGTGGTTTGAGTTTCCTTGGCTGAAGTTTCTCCCCCAGTTGCCAAATGAATCTGTTTGGGATGTGCCTTGTGTGCTTTCCCACCCCTTCCTCTGCAAGCAGAAGCCAAGAATCGAGCTGGCCTCTGCCCCTGCGCCATCACCAAGAACTGCTTGTCTGCCGTGGCAATAAGTAACAGGAGTTATAATTAGAGTTGGTTTTGTCACTGCATTTGAAGGGGAAAAGTTATGGCAAGGAAATTCCAGGGAATCCTTATTGCACAAGCCCTGTCACTGTTGATGAGCATATAAGTACCTGAGACTACAGATGGGGACCAAAATAGAAATGCAAACAAAGAAAGCATCCTTATTTTTTTGGTTCTTTTATTGTCAGACATGATAGCTATCATAAAACTCACATCACTTCCCAGTAAATATTAAATATAGACAGGATAGTAGAGGTGTCTCCTATTTCTGAGACTTAATTGTTTTATGAAATGTGACAACATTTACTAGTGTACTGTGAAGTATTATAAATAATTAAAGCCGAATGACATTTGTAAGAATGAAAACATCCAACACAAACCTTTGATCTTTTGATTCTGTTGTTTTATTTTACTTAAGTTTCCTTGAGTCTTAACACATTCTAATGCTATAAATGAGTGCAGTTATTCTGCATGAAAATGATGGATGGATTTTTATCTCCTACCAAATATCAAAGAAACAATTCTCACTCTCTGGCCTAATCTCAGAGGATCTGTGTGCAACTGTCTTTGTTAAGTGTTGTGGGTAGGTACTGTGCAGTCCTGTTACCACCCACTCATGTAACAGCAACTAGATTTACTTTGTCGCCCAAGACTTTCATCACCATTTTGTTGTTTTCTCCCAAAGCAGATCACTGGATGTTTTTGGTACATGAGGGGGCTTTCATGAAGCTATTTGATTTACAAAGCTTTGAGGTGGAAACTCTGTGCTGCAGCAAAATGCTAGGATAGTCAGAAAGAAGAATCCTACCATGGGAAAATCAAGTTGACACTTAACGTTCCCTCCTGACATTGAGATGTGGCTGCCAGTGTGGCCATCAATGTCTCTATGTAGCACAAAGTAAAGGGACAGTCTTTGAATTTAGAGTGTGTCTGACATTCTCCCTTCTGTATCTGGGCTTAGCAGCACCTCACAAAAGAGGTGTTGTGAGTGGTAACTGACTAAAATTACACATGAGCTGCAATGGAATTATGTACATAGTCAGAAGGAGATAAGTGCATCACTGATCTGAAAGGGTGAGCCTCTGTGAGCACATAATGAAGCTGTTGTGTAGCACAGGCACGGACCTGCACACTTGGATTGCCCTGCAGGTGGAAAATTTCATCGTGTAAAAAGTGCTGAATCAGGTGCCACATAACTTTGATGAAGTGGAAAACCACTTTTCTTCTTTCTAGTCCTTTGGAATAAATGAGCAGGTAGTCAGTTCTTCTCTCCTGGGTCAGTCATAGGGCTGATGAAATTATTTTCTTGAAGCCTCACCAGACTTTTGACAGATTTCTTTGGCTGGTTTTGTTTTTTTTTTTAAATTTTCTTTTTAATTTGGCAACTTGGCTGAGTTTTTGGGAAGGAGATGTGTATAGGCAACAATCTTCTGTGCTCTTCCTGTTACTTTACTGGTACATGCAGCAGAGCCTGGGCATGAGATACACACGAGACAGTCAGACAAAGGATTTCACAGAAGTTAAGGAAAAGAGGAATGGGGGAAAGAATAATAATAAAAAAATGGTCAGGAAGGGCAGTCTCACGTCTTTGTATCCACTTCTAGTTACAGAATTGTCAGTCAGAAACTTTGCCTTGGAATAAAATGGTTGTAGAACATTGGAGCTCTTTTTTTGTCTCACTTTACAAAGTTGTTGTTTTGCTTTTTTAAAAGCTCTTTGTAAGTGGAAGCGATGCATGATCTCAAGCGTATTTGACATGTTCACTCACATGTCCCAGTGTTGGTTTGGGGATTTTTTTTTCCCCTCCTTCTTTTACTTTTTGGATGATTCTGTGATTTGTTGCTCTCAGCAGAGAAAAGCCGTGTGGGACTGGGTATACTTGGAAAAAAAAGTGTTAAGAGTACCTCTAGAGAGCCTCTGTGTGACTGTGTAGGGAGGCTATAGGGGCCTCCATGGGGGTTAGTGCTGGGTATTTGGTGGCTGTGTGTGGCAAGGTGATGTCCCTTCAGGGTGGAGAAGGTGTAGGGTGGGGCATGGGCACGAAGGACTTTTCTGTGTGTTTTAAAAGTTGCAGCCATGTGGGAAAACCATCTGTGCTTTTGCCGAAAAATTGCTGGGCCTTCCGTGGGCTGAGAAATGTGTACCAGGGTGTGCTCTGTGTTTGTGGGCCTTGGTGCACGCTCTGTGTAAATATCCAGGGACAAAGATAAAGGGATGTCATTATGTTGCTAATTCCAATGTAAGGTATGTGGGTTTTCAGCCCTTTTCTGTCTTTTCCTCTGAGGTAATACCTATTTATGCACATAAAATGTTAATGCCCTTGCTCATGGCGAAGGCCATAGGTCTGATGGAAAGTGCAGGGCCAAGACCTCTGTCCCAGGTTTTCATGCAAGTTTCTCTCTCTTTCAAAGCCCCCAGGTCTCTCTGGTTTCACTTCTCATTTATGTCTGTACTGTGTTTTTCCTTTCTGTTTTCCTGTATCTCTTGGTGTGGATGTGCTGGGTACAGCTGCTTCCCTGGTGCCGTGTTGTGCCAGCCCCTGGATTCTCCCGTTACCCTTTCCCTGGGGATGTTGAACTCCTGGTGACGCTGTTGCTGATGCATGTGCAGCCCACTTTGTGTTGCCAGCAGGGAAGTTGATTGCCTCTCAGCCAGCTTGTAAAGGCTTTTTTTTTCCTATCTGGAAACTTGTCTTTTGTGTTTTGCCTATAAAGGAATTCCAGGAGGATTTTGTTGGTGAAGATTAAGATGTGTGCAGTCCTCACGCCAGCACCGCCTTGTCTAAAGTGTTGGCTGCTGTGGGCCACAGATTGGCACAGACTGTCCAGTCTGTGCTTGAATAGGTCTCTGAGGAAAACACTGGGCTTGGGATGACTGTGGTTAGGAAAAAAAAAAGAGGTTTTTCTACCTTAAATTTCACTAGAATTTTTTAGCTTACAAAAGACCACAGTCCTCCATCTTAGTCTGCAGAAGAGATCCACAAATTAAGTAGGAGACTGTGTGGTGTCAAGGAAGAGGCTGTTTGTTTTTTGACTGCAAAAAAATCTATTGTGCTGGTCAGAGCCTTACCTCAAACTACAAAGTGTAATTGCTGCCCATTGGATGTTGTCTCAGCTTTTTCCTCCTGTAGGGCTGTAATCTGTGACAATAAAGAGCACAGGCAGTGTAGGGCCTGAGTCTTTGTAGATACGCTTTGAGAAACAGAGGGAAAGGAACATAAAGTGTCTTATTTTAGAGTGCAGATGGTGTCTGTGGGACACAGTGGGAACAGATCTTCAACTCTAGCACTTAGAGCAAGACCTCTCATCCAGGCCGAAATGAGACTGGAAGAGAAAAGGATTGAAACCTCACCTTTTGGTAAAAACCTGAAAGTTGGGGGAGAGGTAGAGGACAGCTGTGCATGAGTATTATAATTTGATCTTGCTTAGAGTATAGTATACCCAAATATACCTAAAAGGGGCCTACAGGAAAGCTGGAGAGGAGTTTCTTACAAGGGCATGTAGTGACAGGACCAGGGATAATGGCTTTAAACTGAAAAAGGATGGGATTAGATTAGGTATTAGGCAGAAATTCTTTCCTGTGAGGGTGGTTAGGCACTGGAACAGGTTGCCCAGAGAAGCTGTGCATGCCCCATCTCTGGAATTCAAGGCCAGGTTGGAAGGGGCTCTGAGCAACCTGATCTAGTGGAAGTTGTCTCAGCCTGTGGAGGGGGGGGTTGGATCAAGATGATCCGCAAGGTCCTTTTCAAACCAAAGCGTTCTTTGAGTCTATGAAGTTTTGCTTCTGACTTCTTTCACTGAGCAAGTGGGAGGGTTCCTTTTTAAAGTGCTTCAGTCACCTGAGGCTGCCACAGGGCACTAAGTGGTTCTTCTGAATGTCTCGACACCTTCAGCTAACTTAGTGAAATGGCTCAGCATAAAGGTGGGGAAGAGGCTGAGGGGAAAGGGAAAGATTTGTTAGGTGCTTCTGAGGAATGAATGATCACTAACTACTATGCTCGTGACAAAGGAAGCTGGTGCAGGGATGACCTTGTCTGTGCTCTGGGATTGAGCCTGATATTCCCCAACACCTGTCTATGCTGCATTTTTGAGGAAGTTTAGTGGTTTGAAATGCTTGTGCTAGAAAAACCTTGGCAATGAGGTCCTGAACCTTTCAGTCCTGGATTTCCATTCCACTGCAGCTCTGCATGGCACTGCCAGAATCCCTTTCCATTTAACAGCTATTCGAAAGCTTAGCTAGATTCAAAACTTACAGTTCCTAATGGGAAAATGCTATTTAATAATTTGGTTCATCCAACTTTTTTTTTTTTTTGAGGGGTTATAGCATTAAATTCTACCTACAAAGTTTTCCAGCTCACCAGCCCCACAGACTACCCAACACTAATCCCTGCTGTTGCAGGCAAATGGCCATGCAGTCAGAGAGAAGGGTGGTGTCTAATTGTACTTGGGATTGAGGCATAATTGAACACATCATTGCTCCTTCTAAACATGAGAGATGAGAAGATGTAGGATGCTCTTCCCCCAGGCTGCCAATAAGGTGTGTACCATCAGCAGTGAGGTCACGTGTTGGCAGTGGGGAATGGTGCTGCTGGCAGCCTTATAACCTCAGCTGGGCTGCAGATGCATTGCAGAGATAAATGGTATTGATGCTTTTGGTTGTCTGACTAGGTGCAAGAGCTCTTGGGGGAGAGATGTGGGCTCTTTTTCAGTGTCCAGGGACTTGGAGGAAGGTGTTTAGTGGTCAGAGGTGTGGGTAGTGGGAATGTGGTGGGTGAACACTTTGCCTTGCTTTTTAATATCCTTTTCAGATTTATTCAAAATTATCCATTCCTCCCTCGCTGTTACTAAGGAGCTTGTGTTTAATATGTACATCTAAAATATGTACATATTAAGGCTATATGATACAGAAGTGTTTGGGGGTATGAGCTGATGCTTTTTAGAGAAGAAGAAAAAAATTATCATATTTAATAGAGACATAATTATTAGAACCACTACAGTTATGTAGAACTCGCTTCAATATTTGCAATTTTGCCAAGTTCAAAGTATTTCAAAATTGTAAAATTTGTTTCAATATTTCTAATTTCTTTCAAATGTTCATGAGTTTTGCTTGTCATAAAAACAAATAACAAAGTCCTTAGTAGTCAGATTATATTTCTTCTAAATTGTATGACTCATCAGGAAGCTTGACCCACTGGGGAGCATTTTCCAAGTGGGGCAGGGATTAAGCTTCAATTGCCAGATTCATCAAAGATGATGAGTCGAACACCTTAGAATCCCTCTGTGCTCTGAAACTGCTCCCTGATGTTGTGTAATATGCAGGAGAGAGGACTGCCTGTGATGCTCTGAGAGGTGCCATGGGGTTTCTGGGCACCATAGGAGAGGGTGAGGAAGGAAAATAGCTTTAATGCCTGTTAGCATTAAAAGATGATGAGAAAATACCTTCCTGTCATCACTTTGTTTCATTAGGTTGCTAATGAGTTTCCTCTAGGGATGGTAATGGGGTAGTTCTGATGCTTTTATCCAATTAGTGAGTGATCCCAGGAGTATATCCTTTTGTTGTGAAAACACATCAAGGTTCCTTCCTCCTGGAGCATTGCATCCTGCAGGTGCTCTGAAGGCAATGAAATGCCATGGGATGGTGCATGCTAGGCCAGGTCCTTCGTTATTAATCGCTGATGTTAGCCTGATCTATGCTTTTGAGATGGAGCCCTAGAGGGCAATGGACTCTCTTGTGAAATTAAGTGAAATGCCAAAGATGTGACTAAAGTTTCATTATGAGTTTTGAGGTTACTTGTAAGCTGAGACACTGAGGGAATTCACATTTTAAAAACCCTCATGTAGATAGGAAACAAAAGATAAGTGCCTTTGATGCCACTGCCTTTAGGGATATCCAATACCAGTGCCTTGCCAGCTGCTTGTGCTCCTAGGAACCTTGGCTTCTGGCACTAGTCACCTCCAGATTTTAGCTTGATTTAAAATGACATTGGAGAAGGAATTAGCAACAGCACTGATGCAGCTGACACGTTTGGTTGTGGGTGGCCTTCCATTAGTGAAAAGAACTTAAGGTAGTCCTTGGTTTTCATATTTGTCTCTGCAGGCAGCCAACAGTTGAAACTGTCACTTCTCTTGAAGGGCGGTATATTTGGCTTTGCAGCAGATAGTTTTGTCCCTGGCCAGGGTCTACCACAAGAGAATTTATGTCTTTCTATATATTTTAGTTGCTCTCTGTCCTTTTAATTCTGTAATTTTCCTCTGTTGCCCTGCCCTCACCAAGACACCGGTGCTCTGCATTATTTATATACCTGGGGCTGTGCAGTGCATGGTACAATGAACGAGGAACACAGAATTATATGAACACTGGGATTCACATTCTACAAGGTTAGATTTAAGTTATTGAGGTTGCTCAAATGGTTTTTTCCTGCCTCCAAGGTCAGTGTGAGCTTTAGAGTGCAGTGCTCTAGCTCTGATTCTTTACCATCAAGATGCCCATAAGCTGCCTCCTTTCCCCTTTAGAGCTGCAATATGGGGAGTTTCCAAGCCCTGCAGTGGTAGGCTCTGTTGCAGAGGGGTTACATGCTTTTTTAAAATGTAATTGGAACAGAGACTGGTTTTTGACTTCTTCCTGTCTGTACAATGCAAACCTATGGCAAAAAGGCAGAGGCACTAGTTACCCTCTCCAGCTTTTCAGCTTTTATTTTTTTTCCAGCTTTGTCAGATATTGAAGGAATGCTGAGAGGTGTCTGACAAACCCCACTGATGCATAATGAACGGTGCTGGAGCAGGCTCACAGTGGGCTGGATACAAGGTAGTGCTGTGATGCTTGCCTGGACTCTCTTTTGGCTTTGTGAATCTTGATTCAGCCTGGACAGCAAAGAGCAAAACAGTGTTTTTCATTTCCTTGAGTGTGATATGGACCATATCATCATTTGATAAATGTGCTGTGTTCCAGAGTGAACAGCAAAATTACCAAGTGTCAGGTTATTTGGCCTCTGTCTTGGCAGCACTTTCTCTTTTTCAGCAGAGAGGAGAAGGATGAGTAATGTTGGCTGTGATGCTGGGGCAGCTACAAGTTGGATTGAGACCAATGAAGCAGTTAAGATGCCTCCTCACAGATTTTACATATGGTGTTTAGAAACTGATACCCTGATGGCCTTCAGTCTAGTGGCCTAGGAGTGGCAGCTCTTTCCCCAAAAATCCCCTTACCAATCCAACCTTAATCCCTTTAAGAGGGAGAAAAACTGTAACCTTCAGCAGGGGTGGCTGCTGGCAGCCTGGCCTGGCAGGCTCTGGTGCCCTCCAAAGGGAGGGCTGGCAGAAACACAGCTTTTCTGCTTTCCAGAGGAGATGCTGCATGTCTTTTCCTCTGGGAATAGCCTGGGCTTTCCCAGTGCACAGCAAGCTGCTGTCCAGACCCCAGACTCTTGGGGATGTGGTGGACGTGAACAACATAAACCAAGCATTATGTGTGTTTATCCAAGCCTGTGGGCAGTCTCAAGCCAGAAGCACTCTAAGAAGTGCTGTCCAGGACAGGACAAACCCAGAGCGTGTTGTGTGAGCTCCCCTCTTAAAGAATGTGTTTAGAAAAAACTCACATGCAATTAAAAAAAAAAAAAAAGAGATTGAGTGGACTAAATTCTGCTAATTTTTTCTAATTTTTTTTTTTTTTAATGAAGGACACAAAGCTGAGCTATCTCTGGCTGCAACTGGATGAGATGTTTAAATGACACTCAAGTAATTTGATTTCCTCATATGTAATCTTCTAGAGTATCCTATTCAAGAGGAAGGAATACATTCTTTATAATTTTCACCTCATGTCTGGTGAAAATGTGAGGGATCAGATAGCAGGGAATTTAAAAGAAAAACCTAATATAATCCCTTGTTTGGACAATATGGTAATTTTTCCCTAATCCCTGGTTTGCTCAATACACTCTTCTCCCCTTACCCCAACCTGCTTCGTGCAGAAAGGAAAGCACTGAAATGTAATTCTGCCATCAGCAGATGATGGGTTGAGGCTTTTTCCTGCCCATACAATAGCTGCTTACATTTCCAAGTCCCCTTCTTTCTGAAGAAAGGGTTTGAGTTTGGTGTTTATATTAGTACCTAGTCCAGTAAACCGCAGCTGCTGAGCCCCAGTGTGGGGGCTCCTCTCCTTTCACAGCTCATGCTATTTTTCTGTGGGAAGAGAAGATAAGATGACTAATTTGGGGAGAGAGATAGAAGGAAGAAGGGAGCTGACCTGTGGCTTTGAAAGTGCTGGGTTCATTCCTCCTCATTTCCTAATTGGCAGGGGCTCTTGTCTGTTCAGGGAGAGGTGCAGTGCAGACAGAGGCAGGGAGAGCTTCCATCACACACTGATTACACCCCTCTTCTGACTTAGCAGAAAAAGAAAGGTAATTCACTTTCTTTACAGTCTTTGGCCCTAGTCCTAGGATTACTCAAGTCTTTTGCTTCACGAAAATTGGAGATCATCCCATTTTACATGTGAAGTGCCAAGACACCAAATGGTCTTGCCTTTCTGCCACCAGTGATGTTATTTTACTATCCTTTGCAGCTGTGCGTCTTGTCGGTTATAAAGCTGAGCCTGACTGCCTCCTGAAGGATATGGATGTGGGCCTGCTCCATGTGTCTGCTTCTCCCATCTGCTTGTGCTGGGAGCTGCAGGTGATTAAAAAAAAGATTTGATCATTTCAGCCCAGTCAGAGTTTTGGACCCTTCAGCTGACCAAAGATAGGCTTTTCCAGTGGATCACCAGCAATTATGAGACAAGGAGAGGAAGGAAGGGTGGAAAGTCATGCTTAAAATGTGCTAGCTAATGCTTAAAACAATAATTTTTCCAAGCTTGAAAGAAGCCATTAGGGGTATGAAATACTACAGAGAGGAAGAAAAGGAGGAAATAAGCTGGGATAGCAAAATCCACACTCAAATTCATCCGATTTGATCCAATGGCTGAAAAAGAGAAAGACGTGGATTCTTCTCCTGTAGGAGACACAGCTTGCTCTCTCAAGAGGCTGTTCCCTGGTAAGTCAGCTCTCCTGCCCACTCTGCATCATGAGGATCACGTCCAGAAAGCACGGGGTTCTCCTGGGTTTTGCTGTGTCTGAGCTGTGCCTGCACAGCAGCCTATTTCCTGCATGGTACCCCCTTTCCCAGCCACCCCTATCCAAACATACAGTGGGAGCTTTATGTTTCTGATTCAGTCACTTTGCAAACAGTGTCACAATTTGTCAGGTGCTGAGCATGATATTTGCTTGATGGAAATGTTGGCCCTATTGTGAATCAATCCTAACAGCTTCTCGCAGCGAGGCTGTAAGACAATGAGACAAATTTACTACACAGGCAGACAAAGCAGCTTCTATTAGGTGTGGAACCACAAATAATAGGAGGAGAAATGAAAACCAGTGAGAATATCTTCGTGTCGGGTGCTTGCAGGCACAACAGTGCACGTCAGCGGCTGACTCGAGTGACAAAGGTGTTGGGGACAGCCAGGTGAGCCTGGGGGGGCTCGTGCTTCATGTGGCTGAGCTGGGGCTGTGTGCTCAAACACGAGGGAGATTTCAAAGCCATTCTGTGAAGAGTCTGCTCAAACAGAGTGGAAAAACACACGTTTGTTTCTTATAGCGGTGACCTTTCGTTCTAAGAAAGCTGGGCATGAGGTAATACTTGTGAAGGTACCACAGTATATGCATTTGCTTGTAATTCCAGTCTTCTATAGTGGAGAAGGGTACCTTAAAAACTCCCAGGGGAATATTCTCATTTTAACATTTTAATTTTGACATAATATTTTCCAACTGAAATCTTCGAGGGAAGATGCTGATTTGTTTAAAAAGACCTCTCAACATGAACAATATATTTTTATATTAATCTTATAAGTAAAATATAGAATGGTTGATATTGTAATTCCTTCATGCTGAGTTTTTTTTTTCACTCTGATTCAAGAGAGAAAAGTGATTTTGTTTTGATCTGAAATATGAGAATTTTCCAACGAATGTGAGTGTTGCATTCTGGCAAGCCAAAGTTGTTATTTGGTAGCATTTGTGAAACTAGCTTGGTCATGATTCACTTTTTATGATAGAAATGTGTTGTAAAAACCACATCTAGTGCTGGTCAGCCCTGTGACACTTAGCCTCCTCTGAGCTACCAGAGACTGAATGAACACGGAAGATGAATTGGCCTCTGACTGTCTAGCAGGAGCTTCTTGATGTCATGATTAAAATATGTTATCAGAGTCATATTGGGTGGTGGATGGCCATCCAAAATTTTCCAGCTAAAGAGGGATGTCATTCTCCAGGGATGTCTGAAAGCTGAATGTACATCAGGTGTATGGTTAATGGTTGTTTTGTTCCTTCTCTTTCTGAGAATGTTCTGTATCTGGGAGTCTTTCTCTGCAGCTGCTGGTGGAATGTAACTGGTTAGTAGAAAGCCAAGTAGTCACTTACTGGCAGCAACTCCTGTCTTACAGAGAGAATGAAAGTGATGTCTGATGTTAGAGCTGAAAAGGCTTCTTCCTTCAGGAAGTGTTGACCTGCTCTTTAGCCATTTCTGCTGTTCCTGTCTGAGCATGGAGCAGTTGGATCAGCATTTACCCCCTCTCAGGGAGGGGGTACCATGGTGGTGGGTCTTGGCAGGATGATGGTCTCTCCCACCATGCTCTGGTTGCTGAGCACCACAGTGTGCTTGCCTCAACAGGGCAAGAATTTGGTACAAGTCAAATTTCCGTGAGATTTGGCTCTCTGGACTGAGGAGCTCCCATCCAGCTGGTCTGGGCAGTGGAAAAGGAGGGAACCAGCACATTTTGAATGATTAATTGTGTAGTGTTAGTGACTATCTTCTGTTCAAGACTGAAGGATGTTGGTAACTGCAGCCTGGAAACAAATGTAAGAGGCAAAACAGCAAGGCAGTGTTTGTTATAGTAAATTATGTCTGGACAAGGGATAGCTGAATTGTCACTCACAGAACAGGGTCTGCTTGTGCTGGTTTTGCTGTTCCAGACATATGTCTCCCACAGGATTTAAGAACTTTCTTGGGAAGAGACCATGTGAATGTGCAGTTCTTGCCATTAAGACTAATGCATTTCCTTCTAATGGCTCTGCTGGGATGAATCAGTCCCCACGTGCATGCCTTGGTGGTTGGTGTCACGCCCTGCTGGCTCTGGAAAAATTGTGAGTACTGCTATGTGTGAAGAAGTCAGTATGAGGAGAGCAGGAATTATTCCTGAAGGATAATTTCAGGCTGGGGAGACTACCTACCCCTACTCAATGGTCGTTAGCACGTGAGAAAGTCTTCTCCAGGGGACCATTTTGCTAACGTAATTCTGGCTCCAAATTGTCCTCTGGAAGAGCCCATTTCTATTGACTGCAGGCAGTCCGTGGAAAGTAGTCTCACAAAGCTAAAATTAGTTTTTGTGTGGACCCCTCCTACAAACAGCATGAATAGATGTATATGCTTGTTAGTGTTTGACAAATGTTTCCAAACAAAAAAAAAAAGTAAAACATAGAATTTTTCTTGCAAAAAGTTTTTTTAAAGTTTTTTTTTGTTTGTTTGTTTTTTGGCAAGATGTAAGTCTGCTTTGAAGTGGAAGTGGTGACTTTTAGTGGATGCTGGCAAGTATGTCAGTTTTATAAAGTGCTGCAATATCTCTACAGCCAAATAGAGATGTTGCCATTTTGCCTGCTGTGAAATGCATCTTGAAAATGAACCACTTCGCCAGCTGCAAGGGCAGCTGGGAGCCACTTGTTCTGTGATTTGGTCCTAGTGCAGGACATGAAAGTAAATCTCTCGCCTCTCTGGGGCATATATATCTAGGGTGGCACATTTGTTGTGTTTTCCGTGAGCTACAATAGATTGCCTGGAAAGTAAAATGTGTGGATTGCCCATGACTGCTGCTCTCTCAGGACTGTTCTTTAATGGTTGAAAGCCAGCCCTGGCTGCTGAAAGGAGCATGTGTTAGAGGCAGGTTGGGCAGGTGCCTCTGTGCAAGTCCTGATGTTATTCTGTGGGACAGCCCCTTTTTTGGTGAACTTTGCTCTTAGCTTAACACTTGCCGTTACTCTAATTCATTTACCTTGCCAGAATGGCACAAACAAACCCTGCAGCAGGGAAGGAATGGGGACAAATCATCTTTATCGTGAATGTGTGACACCTCCAGCTGTTGACGATGTGCTGAATGGTACCTGGGTGGCTGATATTTGACCTCTTTATTCGTTTTACTTTTTTCTTTCTTTGGTTTGCTGGGAGCCTGAAAAGATACAGACGAAATGTAAAAGGACTAAAGAAGGGTAAATCACTTCAGGCATTCAAGTGTGTTTGTGATTATTCTGCAGGAAGAGAGATGACAGACTGTGGTTATTTGGTTTATAAGTAGAAGAAAATATGATGAAATAAGTGAGCTCAGGGGCTTTTTCTTTACTTGCCATACATGATTGTTTTGTGTGTATTTAATAGGGACTTCACTGCTGCAGCAAATCATCGAAGGGAAATATTCAGTAGAATGCAAAGAAGGATTAGGTTTTTATAGGAAAATGAATTGCATTCATAGCAAGTCTGACTACTGAGTACCCACAATGTCACTGGAGCTGCCAATGATTTCTTGCTTCAGGAGGTGAGAATGAGACCTGGAGGGGCTGGAAAAGGGAGTGTCTGTGCATTGCAAGTTTTCATCCTTCACTGGCTACATGCCACTGCCTCTGTTTCTGTCTGCCTTGCCCTAAAATATGTATTGGTGGGATATTGAGCAGAGTTCTTGAACTCATGGGACAGTGATTTGATCAGCCGTGACAGCCGCTAAGGACCTAAACAAATAGCAAAGAAGCTAATTCTGTTCCCCTATCTAAAATTCTAATCTTGTTTGTGACATCATAATTGGTTGCCATAGGGACAATTATGGTGTCATTAAAAAAGGATTAATGATGAGTTTAAGTGAGGATTAAGCAGCTGGAACAGATGAACTTTTTCATAACTCCTGCCTCCTCTGAAAGCTACTGTTTTGTGCGTAAAAATATAGCTCCAAATAAAGAATGATGGGCTGGATGAAAGTAAATATGCACTGAAGGAACTGTTATGCATCTGAAAGAATATTGCTCTAGGCTTCTGGGGTCTATCAGGATGCTGCACTGTAAAGGAAATCTTATCCATGTAGAGAAATGCTAGAATGAGCAACAGCTCTCCTGTCTCACGTGGGCTTTTCCAGGTGCGAAGCTCCACAGTTTTTCATTTCTGTGCAGTTTTTTTTGTGTATATAAACATGAAAAGCTATGTGTACTTGGGGTTAATTCCACTGTAGCTAGTTTAGAAAATAAATATGAGGGAAGTGATATGTAAAAGATAAATGGTTTTTGATGCAACTTAATTTATTCATTTGTGAGGGTGCTTCAAATATTAGTGGCTTGTCTGTTTGGAATTGGTTTTGTCAAGAAAATCAGGATTCCTGGAACTAGCATACTTCAGTAGAGATCATCTGATGCTTTAGTTTTGCCTGTGCTATGAAAGCTAGGAGGGCTACTTAACAGAGAGCAAATCAGGTAAACAGGATTCTTGTGCCCAAGCTGACAGGATCTGAGCTATTGTATTAAATGGTCGGCTCATACAAATTTTCCATGCTGCTGACTGTATGTGATTTGTAAAGCAAAGTTTAGAAAAAATCTGAATTATTTCTGCAGCATGAATGTCTGTGCTGGCTGCTTTGTTCTCTCGAGTGCTCTTGCATGTTCCCTCAGAGCCAGGCAGGCTCCGTGTGGCTCCCCAGCTCTCGCTGCCGTTTGCGCTCTGACCTGACCCACTCTGGCAGCAATGCATTCGCAGGAGGGCCATCAACAAGAATTATTAATATATGACAGGGGATGGAAAAGTCGTGTGAATAGCGCTGGGGACGGACTCCATGGCAAGAAACTACCTGAGGGCTTGTGTGGGGGGGTCAGTGCTTTGTTTTCTCTCTTGGTCTTGTGACATTTGCTTATCTCTTTCTGTCTCCCTCCTCCTGGCTCTTCTTGGTGCCTCTGTTATGAGCTGGAGAGGAATGAGTGTTTCTGCCTGCATGGGAAGGGAAACACAGGGTTCCTGAGGTTTTCTGGGGATCCAGCTCTCTTGCTTATTGCCATGACAGTGGTCTTTGCTGTGACTTTTGAAGTGGAGTGAGAACAGCTCTGTTCGGCTGTCAGTGCTGAGCGTTGGAGCGGAGGCACTCTTGCATCCATTACTGAAGTGCATGGGAATCCTTACCAGAATGCACAGGCTTGCAGGCAGTGACTTGTATTCCTGTGATGTATTCCTGCTGGGATTGCCTTCTGCCTTGGGGTGCTGGTGGCAGATGAGGTTGGGCCTCTGTGGCCCTGGCCCTGCTCTTGGCTGCTGCATGCTGAGCACAAGCCTCTCTCTGAAGCATTTTTGGGGAGCAATGACAAACTTTGGGGACTTGTAAAGTGGTTTTCAAAACCCTGTATGTGCATTAATCTCTGCAGCATCACTGGGATGGCAGAGGACAGGCTGTTCTCTTACCACAGGAGATGAAATTCAATAGTAAAGGTTAAACTATGAAAAAACTGTTTCACCTCTACAAATATCTGGAAAATTCAGAGTACCTGCTCAGGGACACATGAACTTGGGGTACGTAAGAGGCTTTCTCTGATTTTTAGGCAGGCTGAAGGTTTTGCCACCATTATAAGTATTTCTGTGGGTATAGTGCCAGTAGGTTTGGATGTTATTTCATTGACTGCTGCCCTCTTAATACAGTCTTTCAATTATCTTCTCTCCCAAAGTCTTTGACCTTCATTCCTCCTGGATGAAGCAGCCCGGTGTACAGCATTTCACCTCAATCTGCCCTTGTGCCCCCAGGCAAAGGATTTGCTGGACAAGGATCCAACCCTGCTGTTTTGCAAGACTTTGGGAAGAGCAGTTTATAACTGCCGTGAGCTGTGCTCTGGCTTGTCCTGCCCTCTAAGGTAGTGACACTGAAATCAGCTAGAGAACAAGACTTCTAACACAATTGGAAGTATTAGAAAGTAGGCATTTTTTATTACAGCACTGGACACATCTGGGGGATTTTTCCTCTAGCTGAATGTGTTGTGAAATTTTACAAGAGTGTATTTATTCCATTGTGATTAAACATATTCATCATAACATATTTCCTAGCTAATGCAGGAACATCACTTTTCCTATAATTACTTTACATGCCTCTGCCTCTTACTGGAAGTCCTCTTATGGTCCTAGATGGTCACCTAAAGGGGTCTCTGGTGGTTGTATTCATTGAGAGCCCCCAATATTGTGATGACCGTGTCTTGTTCTTCCCTCAGGGCACGTGCAGTTATTTCTTGTTGCACAACTTTGCCACAAAAGCCACTATGTTCCCCATTATCTGTTTATCCACTGGTTCCAGCTATGTTTATCATCCACAGTGCCTACGTGTACATGCTTTTATTTAGTTTGCTAGTTAGTCTTTAGGCTCTGTTTTGCAGCTTCAAGGGAACTGAAAATTTCTATTCTCTGTGTTGTCTGTCAGTAGGATTATTACAGAGTAGGAACACTACAGAGTAGTGCAGGCAGGTTGGGGAGTTCTGTGCTGCCAAGTCCTGGAGCAGTAAGTGCAGGGCAGAGTGGCTTGATGAGCCCAGAGCAGGGCAGATGGCTTGTGCCAACACAGACCTCTACAACTTGGGCTTTCAGGGCTTTATCATCTCCTCCAGACTGAGAAAGTTGTGCCCACCATTGGGTGTGCAGCTTCAGGTAATTTGAGAATGTAATGCCCAAGGAACTACTTTGTTATTTTTTCCATCTATGCTTATCCAGCGGTCTGCAAGCTCCTCCCTTCCCATATAGAGATGTGGGGCTCTGACTGTCCTGGGAACACCTCATCTCAGTGCCAGGCTTCCTCAAGGTTTTTCCAGGGACCTGGTGCCACCAGTGTAGCGATGGGGACCTGCTGGTAGCTCAGAGGGTGAATCTGGGAGAAAGCACTGCCCCGGCTTCCTTTCAGATGTGTTTTTTCCCCTTAAATCCTAAGTGCTCCTTTGTAAAATCAGAGGCATTCTGTTTCTTTTCAACAGGCTGCACCAGATTCCTTCCTTCTTGGTTCCAGCAAAGGCAAGGTGTACAGCTGGAAGGGAAAGTGTTCTAACTCCTGTGCTATAAAGCACTGGAATGAGCATATCTCAGTTGTGTCTTGGACTGTCTGTGTATGATACGTGGTCAGTGACAAGGCACGACTATGTGCCTCTGAGCTGAGCAGGAGAACATTATTCATGGGTGATCACATGCAGCTGACAAATGGTGGAGGCATATGATAAATTGGACCTTTGGCTGCCTCATACTGGAGAAAAAACTGAGCCTGGCTCTCCACTGAGTGCCTGCTGTGCTGCTGGGCCTGGTGATGGAGGTGCCCCTCGTGACAGGAGAGCTTATCATCTGCCTCTCTGTGGGTGAGGAACAGGATAGGGCTGTCCCTCCTTTCAAACAGGATGTGAAGTACATCTCTAGACTAGCACAACTGTTCTCAAAGTCACCTTGCCCTTGCAGAGTTCAGATGCTGCAGGGACGGAGACCTGGTAGCACTTTCTGCCCCTAGGCTGAGGGTTTTCTAGAGAATGGTCCTGCCTGTCTGGCCTGCAAAAGTGTTCCCTGAAAGTGCAGGTCTTGTGATCTCAGGAGGCATTAAACACAGACTGAACCAAAAATCGTGTGGGAGCAGTGGGTCTGGGTGCTAACATCTGCCAGAGCACAGAGGAAGTATGTGAAGCAAGGGGAATTTCTCTGTCTGTTGATACCTAGCTAAGAATTGTGAGCCAGAATGCTTCAATTACGTGTTTATATAGATGTCTTGAGTTCCCTGCTGCTTTCCAAAACACAGCCATAAATCAAGCCTGCTTCACCTTCTGACATTTAAGACCTATTCCCATTTGCTATGTCAAAATCTCTCCCCTCTTCTCCCCCAGTATTTTATCTTCATCCTATTTAATCAGAAGATTGTTAAAAGCCCCTACCTCATAAACAACTTCTTAAATTCTAGACTGTGAGTTTATTCCACTTTAGCTGGGACTGAAGTCTTCTCCCATTTGTAAGTTACTGAAAAGCCTTTGCTTAGGACATACTAGTTTGCTCCCAAATGAGTAAAGATGCTGTTTTGGTTTTATTAATGATCTTCACATCAAAGAGAAGACCAGGCTCTGAGGCTAAACTGGAGATCTTTGAAAGAAAGCTAGAGGCAAGCAGATCCTATTAATTTCCATAAGATCTGCTCCCCAGCTTCTTAGATTCTTTTGGAAAATTGCTGCAGGAGGTTTAGGCAGATCCACCTCACAGAACCCTTCTCTGGATCAGGGTTTTGTGGCTCTAACCAGGATGTTGATTCTGTCCTTGTTGTTTGAAATGGGGACTTCCCACGGGTGAAGCAGCAACAGTTTATATCTCACCTAAATTTGGGCCTTACTTTTTAGGGCTCCCCTTTTTAGATATTTTAGAAGTATTAAGTAATAAGTTTCAATGCAAGATATGTGTCAATGGGAAATTATTTCTGGGTTGTTATTTCATTTCTGAAGAGATGCTGTTCAGTCTTATGAGGTTTTTGATGATGCTAAATGAGAAAAAGAAAACCCTCTAGCCAAATATCTCTTGAACAGAGCCCCCTTTTAATCTGAATCTGGCAACATGAAATTACAAATCTGTCTCTTGCTGAAAAATTTCATTTCTGTTCTAATTTGTAATAGGTCTCTAGGTGCTGAAACAATTTTCCTTTCTCTGCAGATTTATCCTGAGCATTTGTCAATGGTTTGGAACTGAATGGATGTCTAAAGTACATTTTTCTCTTTTCTTTCCCCTTACATGTAGTATAAGGAAAAGTCTAAGCCAGTTGCTGACCAAAACAAGCCATGGAGAAAAAAGTGTTAAATATGAGTCAGACTATCTTGCTTTGGAGGATGAGTCAGCTTTGGTTTTAAGAAAAACATTTAAAAGATGATTGGAAAAAGTGCTGAATGGAAATATTTCCGAAGAGTCTCTCTGTCCCTGAGAGAGAAGATGGGAGATTTACTTATCTCCCTGCAGAAATGATAGCAAGTGTTGAAAGTAGTAGAAGTGATGAGATCATACTAAATTGAAGGTGCTTCTTTGGGAGTACAGTGCCCAGTGTCCTGAGCTGGCCACTTACAGCACAGTAAACAGTTATTCAAGGTGAAGGTCAGGGATGTGAACCTGGATCAGTGAGTCCCTTGATTCACCAGGCACAGGTGCAGGAACATGTGGGTGACAGGATTCCCAGGAAGAAGAGAGACTGAACTGCTCTCTGAGCTGGCTCAGAGGCCTTTGAAGCTGGACCTGGATTGAGGCAGTGGAGGCTGTTACTGCCTGGGCTGGTGAAGCCAGGGGAGCTGCAGAACGTGGGATGCTATGGCCGCTTTTTGGGGAGGAGACTTCTTCATGTGTGCACTGAAGCTCAGCCATTTTGGTAGGAGGGCAGCAGGTGTTAAGGAGAAGGGAGCTTCTACAGAATGGAAGGATTGAAGAGATGGCAGACATCTGTGAAAGGTTTTTCCTCTCCAGACTTGTTATACCTGCTTCCTGTATTTCACAGCATTACCTTTTTGAAAAAAGCATGATCAGCCCAAAGGGATAATCTTCAGCTGTAAAGCTGGAAAATACCAGCAGAGAAGAGCAGGTGATGTGTGACACAAAATAGCAAATGAACCAGCTAAAAAGCCGTCCAAATTCCCAATAAAAAGAACATATTGACAAAGAGCACAAGAGTTGCTATTAGCATGGAACGACTATTACTGTGCACTGTAAATGAAGTAAATTTATTCCGGAATCCACTCTGACTTTAAGAGCTTTGCTTATGGCCAGGCAAAATGTTTCTACAAAGAACACAGTGGCTTCTTCTTACTCATGTATAAAGATGTACTAGCAAACTGTGGTAATGTGTTATTCTTATACTGCATCACAAGGTAAAGGTTATTATGTGCTCTGCCCCGCTTTGGTACTTGTTGTGGAAGGCTACAGCACTCAGAGCTTTTAGCAAGCCACAGTGGTTATCTGCTTGAAGCAAAAGGCAAGTGATTCTTTATTTACTGTTCTAGCTCTTGGTGCTCATCCCTGGGTTTGAGGTAAAATTTCAGGAGGATCTGGAAATTGCATGGGTTTTGCTTACTCTGCTTTTACTTGCTCTCCTGATGTTCAAACATTGTCAGGTCCTCCATGGAAAAATATAAGCCAAGGAGGGTTTTTTTGTTTTTTTCCCCCCCTGATTTATAAGTAATTACTCATGTTTTCACCTAAATATAAAAAATGGGAAGGAAACTGAAGCCTACTCATATGACAATTGTTCCAGTGGTCTCTCAGGAACCACCTCTTCCCTCCTTTTCCCCCTCAACTTTTTTTCACTTGGCTACCCTGGGGCAGTCACAGGGTACTCCTCAAACCTCCCTGGATCTACAGCTTTCTTGTCTTCACGCTGGGCAGCTCCTGAAGTTGACAAGAAAGTCGGACACTGGGTGCTGGGGGCAGGAGCCAGCAGAAATTTTCGGGAATGTGGGACCGGTGGAAAGACAAGCACCCTTGGAATATGCGAAGGTTGGAGGCTTATATGCGCTGGTGCAGACATATCTGTGTGGTCTGGGTTGTCATGTGTGTATATATATCTCCCTGTGGGCCATCTGCACCATCCAAGCTAGTTGCAATGTGTGTGTCAGCATGTTTGTTTGTGTACAATAAGGAGCTCACGTAGCAGAGAAACAAAGGTGCTCTTTAAAGGGCTCACCCTTTTTGGTTTCTGTCATGGCAATTTGAGTGCAGAGCTAAAGAGGAATTTTCTCCTTAAATGTCACCAAGAACTAAGTGGCTTTAGATGTATGGTGTGGAACACTTGAAGTTCTGGGGTGTGACGGAGAACTTTGCAGATTCTAAATGATGTTATGCTTTTAATAACTTCTTGTGAATTCATGCCTTGAAGTGCAAGAATTTTAGAGGGGTTTTGTGAAGGGTAGGAGGACTGAAATTTGACCTGCCCTCAGAACAAAGTTTGCTTAATGCTTCTGATCTGTGCAATTTTCATTCCTCCTGCAGTCAGGGTGTGATGTTCTGGATATGGTAGGCGCTCTGCTGCCAGCACAGAAAGTTGGGCCACCTTCAGGATGCCAGGGCATTCAAGCAACCTTTCCTTTATGCCTGCCCCTTTAGTTACCTGAGTGGATAGACTGAGCACTCATCTCAACTGGTTATTCCCCCCTTGGTTTCCAGTGAGTGGAATTCTCCTGGGATCCCCAAGAGCTGGCTTTCCTATTATCCTCCTTCTTTCATTGAAATTTACCTGGCTTTGAGAGCTATAAAATTAGTCGTTTCAGAACCCCTCAATTGTATTTGTAACACTTCATGGTCAAGATATTTCTCGGTGTGAATGCACACAAATCACAATGATTTGGAAGACAGGATGATGTGTTTGCAACAGTCTCTGTACAGACTGTATTAAATACAGAATAATTTGAGACGAGGGAACCCCAATTATTAATTCCTAGCTTTCACTCATGAATCATAATCTTGTGTGTAGCTCTTCATAAATCTTACTTAGTTTATAGCTTCATCATCATCTCTCACTTGCTGCTTTGAAAGATGCAGCCCTGCAGAAGGCACTGAACATTGCAAACCACTGTGCACTGCTTTCTCAGCTGTTGAGTCCTCATGCTGTGAAATGGTTTTCTAAGCCATCAGCTCTCTAGTTTCTACTTCTGTTGTTCTAACTCTTAGGCTTCATTCATCAGGCCTTTATCTGAGTGTTTTTCTGTCTCTGTCTCAGCAGCATCCCCCACTGAAAACAAAAATGGACTCAGTATTAAAGCCTGTAGGATTAATTTGTTCAGTTTTCTGCTCATCTCATGTCTAATTTAGTATCCATTGGAACAGACAGAGTGACTCTCTGTGACTTCTTCTCTGGCTACACTGGGCTCCACTGTCCAAATGTGATTTTGAAGCATATTTTCTTGATTATTGAATAGGTGTAGATGACTGTATGAGCTGCTGTAGCTGTGGTCCAAGACTCTGCACTTTAATTTTTTGTCCCTTGTACTTATTTATCAAGTTCCATTGATTTTTTTCTTTCTCTTTTTTGACATTTTTGACAAGAGATGACATTGCAGAACTTGAAGTGGTACTACATTTTATTTCAATTTCTTTGAATGTAATACAATTTCTAGTCATAGTGATTTGCCCAGATAAGTATGTAAGCACTCGGTGTTTACGTTTTGGAAGTTGGGGAGGGTCTAATACTATACAGCAGGAAATTGGATTTTATATAACTGAAGATAATACGGTAAAAGGGATCTGTTTGTTTTTAATATTAAAAAAAAAAATTCTTATTTCATTGTTATGAATTTTGAGCCCTAAAATTTAGCCTTCTGATGGTATTGGCTGTGAATATATTTTTAAAATTTAATAGCTAGCTAGCAGTGAAGCTTTTGCTAAATCCTTCCTGTGTATGGCTGCTTTCCCCCAGGTACTGACAGTGCCATGAAGTGCGAGCATTTAGTGTTCAGATTTCTTGTTATGACACAAAATGAGGGAAATTTTGGTGGCTAGGTCTATATGCTTTTCTTTAAGTGTGCTGGGAATAGAAAACCTGTTTTCCTTCACCCCTGAAAGGATGTACTTCAGAAATACTAATTTGCCCTCTTCCTGTGAGTTGGGTTATGGCAGGGCTGCTGCTGGAAGTACCTGGTGTTTCAGAGGCAGTATGGTCCAGAGCGAGATCAGCAAGATGTTTTTGTTTTGTTTCCTCCTTTGGCATCCATTCACATTACCTCAGCTCTCCGAGGAGCTGCAGTAGCTGGGGACTGATGGAGTGACAGAGTCCCAGGAAGTGAAAATTGATGAATTTGTGTTTTGAAGGAGGGGAAGAGGAAAGGTGTGTTCTATGACACGCTGTATTAATTGTTTCAGAAGAGGATGTTTGTGTCTTCAGGCTTTCTGTGTCTCAGACTCTGCTCTACAGCTGAACCTGAAGACAGAACTGAGGCAAGGAAATAGATGTGTCACCTATTCTGACTCTAAATACTGGTGATGATGATAACAGCTTTCTTGGAAATTATGCATATAGGGATAGAAGGTTGAAATGCTGCTGGAGACCTCAGTCAGCTGATTTTGAAATTGTGGTGTACTTAACCCTCCTGCCCCCAAACATAGAACTCCTCCCCCTTCTCTGAATCCGAGATCTCCAGCTCTATTTCAGGACTTGATTGATCACAAACTTCCTGAAATAAGGGAGAAGGCTCAAGGAGGATGTTAAATTTGGATATTCAAAGATGTTATTTGCAATAGAACCAATTTCCTGATGAGAGCTCTTCTCCACAGAGAAGTCATCTCATCATTGTAGAAACACCACCATAATTACCAGGAGCTGAAGCACTTATTGTCAGCTCATCACAGAGGCCTAGGTTAGTATGTGTTCAGATATTATATCTCCTTCTCTCACAGGAGTGGTATCTTCAGGCTCAAAGATGAGGAGTCTTGGATCATATGCTGCCTCTCTGTTACTGCTGATGTCTCAGTTGTTCTCTGAATAGTGAATGTGGGGTTCTTCTGTCCAGTTATCCAGACTCCGAATTATGGTGATTAAACATCTCTTTGGTTAAAATAATCCAGAAACTTTCCAGAGTGTGTAAAATTCAAGCCAATAAAAAAACCCTGGAAAAGTGAAGAGGGCAACCTTTCTCTTACGTCTCTTCTCTCCAGCTCTGTTTCCCTCTGGTATTTTGTGTGTGAGGCTTATGCTGCAAATTTGGACACTGAGAAGATAAATGCTGTGTGCCTGCCTCTCAGTGAGGGACAAAACGAATCCAACTCCTGCTATCCAGAAAGCAGACTAGTGCAGGGCAAATCAGAAACCTGTTCTTTGGGAGAAGGTGGTTGGAAGGGTTGCAGTGCAATTACAGAAGTCTATGACCTGAGATGAGCCACAGTTTAATTTTCCTCCTAGGTCTCCAGCAGGGTCACTTGGTTATGCACATCCCAAATAGGTTAGACTCGGAAGTCTTTGGTCAGGGAAATCTGTGATGTTGGAATAGAAGTGGTGCACCTGAACCACAGTTGTATGGATCAGGGCAACAGCAGAAGACTGTTGCACAGAAAGCTCAGCCATTTGCCTAGGCCCAGGGGTTTCCAGCATTTTGCCAGTGGCTATGAAATGAAGACACACAGAAGTATGCTTCAGAAATGGGCACTGTTTCTTAATCAGTACACGAGTATGACAGAAGACTATTTTAAGAGCATCTCCATTTGGTACAAAGGATGCAGACTCCCTCATTTAATATGATCTGTGCACTCCTTCTGCTTCAACCTTCTCCTCAGCCATTTTCCTAACTCCCACCTGATGCTGCCAGAATTAGAAGTCTGTCCCTGTTCCTACCTAAGCGATCCACGGCTCAGCAGGCCCCTTGCCTTTCCCAGTCCCTTTCTGATCGAGGCGGACAGCTTTCCCTACACATATCCCTGAATGTCAGGAACATGTTCTCTGCTCCCACCGCATCCTCCTTCCGCATGTGCATCCCACTCCTCCCCACCTGTTGCTCGTTATGGAAAGGGAACAAAAGCGAGCATGAGCGAATGTGCAGAGCTCTGTACAGCAGCAGAGGTGTCAATCTGAGCAAATCCCCAGCTTTAGCAAAAGCCTTCTTTCCCCTGCGGTGCCAGTGTTGCTTTGCAGCTCACGGTCCTTCCTGTGCTGGCACAGGCACTGGGACTCGGGGGCTGGAAGGGCTCTTTGTTGTCTTGCCTCAGCCTCCTGCTTTGTGCCCAGTGGCCACCCAAGCACCACTGCCTACAGAGCATCCATAGTCTGGTGGGATACTACGGTACCTGCTGGTCCTAAAACCTGATGAGAAGCTTTTGCTGCCCAAAACCTCTTAAAGCAGGGCTAAATAGTGGTATACAAATCCCTCTTCTTGCATGGGACAAAACTTCACCATTCAAAGGAGCCAGTAGGTTCCTACACCAGTCCGTGGCACACCATGGCTGTGGTCTGCACACAGCATATGGCTCAGAGCCAGACCCCCGTGTGGCACATGCACTGAGCTGCAGTGCAGCACTAAGGCATCCTCTACCTCATGTTTGGCTATGGCTGATCTTCTGTACATGGCAAACCTTGCCTTTGCCAAAGGCTATGTTGGTGGAAGAGGGGAGCTACCTTAGACCTTCTTGTCCTGGTGTCTTCAAGCACTAGCTCAAAATAAGCTTGAGAAGCCAGAAGTGTAAGTAAAAGTTGAACTCATTTGGGTGGGTTTTGACTGGCTCTGTCATTCCAGGATGGGGGAGTGCAAGAACTGTAGGAGGAAAGTTGGATGAGAGAGGGTGGTTGGGTAAGGATTTCAAATATGTGCAGGAGTGTGTGCCTTAATTCATTGAGTGTGTTGGAGGTGAGGAACTAGAAAAAGATAAGTTATCTTAATAAGTCTGAGTCACTGAGTGAGAGGGGGTGGTGGCAGAGAAGTCTTAGTGAGGCAGAGATTCATAAACTGAGGAGGACACTGGAAATTTTGCATGGGCTGAGCTGTGGCAGGGAAAGGAATGAAAACTGCTGTGCCAAACTCTTGTGAAGAAGCCTTTGAGCTCTTTGCAGTGCCCACCTATTCCTTTACAGTGTTTACCTTGTGAAGTTTGTGAAAACAGAGCATAAAAACCTTCTGAGTGACTGGCAGTCTCATCTCAAGTAAATGGCAAATTGTTAATACTTAGTGAATAAATCTGGGCCAATGTTCCCCTTGGCCCCTAGACCACCTCTTCCTAGTTCAGGTACAAACTCAGAGGAGGCTCCAGCTGAAATAGTTTCAACTGAATTTCATTCTAAGGTTGTTCAGCTGTGAATCTCTGAGCAAAACTGGAGGTAGGAGACTCATGGGGATTGAAGAAAAAAGAAATAACCCCCACAATGCTTTACTGCTGATCTGTGCACTCTGACAGCCTGGAATATACTTTACATAAGGGGGGGTAGCAAAGCCACTTGGTATTCCCATGTGCACCTCTTCAAAAAAAGCAGCCCCCGCAGAGAAATGAAAAAAGCAAAGTAGCGGGAGAGAGGAAACTTAGGTTGAATTTAAAAATGGCTTTCCTGAAGAACAAGGACCATGTCTATCACAGAAAAGAGACTTCTGACAGGGGGCAGGTTCATGTAAAGTAGGAATTTGAAACACCTTCATCCAGGATATGAATGAAACTTAGTTTAACTCAGGGTTATTTTATTCACTTATCTCTTCTTCCTACTTGTAGGCCTGACCACACATGCATAAATATTCCCAGACATGGCTGCTTGGTGCTGTTTCCAACACTCCTGTAAGGAGTAAGAAGTAGTGGGAATGTCAGAAGGATCCAGATCATAAGAGATTATAGTTTGGCAGAGTATAGACTAGTGGGGGTAAAGTTAGCCAAGTTGCATATTTGAAGCTTCATCTGAATTCTGCCTGAACTCTGCACTTAAAATTTAGGGCTGCTAATTTAAGAAGGTATATTTCTGAAAGAGTCTAGGGGGAAGCCTAGCTGCATTCCTGATAAATAGAGATGTAAGAGCATCCATGTGTGCTGGGCAAGTAGGGGACCTATGTGCAAAACACAGTAATAGGACAACTAATTATAAACCACACTGTAACAGCAGCTGTTTCTCTGGCAATTATTTGCCATGGCTGCTGGATCTTTCAGGTAAACTCAGACCAGCCCAAGCCTTGAATTAGCTGGAAATCAGCAGTCCAACTGCTTTCAGAATTGTGCTTTTATCCGCTGGAGGCAGGCTGAGCAACGCAAAGACTTCCATGGGGACCATGATTCATATGCCAGTGAACAGCTGCTGCAGATCCCTGGGTATGCCCAAATGATCCTGAAACTGATGCTTCTGCTATGATGTGAGGTTATTTTGTTGTAGTGTGGATGAAGGATTAACTAGTTATTAATTTCAGGTAAATAGGGTCCTCGTTTGCTAACCTGCTTTGGTATTGCATTCAGTGGGAGTTCAGCCTCTTGAAAATCCCCTTCTGCCTGTCCTTTTCCATCTTGACACGATTAATTTTCTAGGTGTTTACTTCCATGCAAATGAGTGAGATAGCATTGCTCTTTCTCTGAATGATATTTGTTGTACTAAAAATTATGAGGGGAAGAACAACTTCGGAATCTCTGCATTTAGCATATATATATGTTCCTCTGGAGATGGAAAGCGTGGTTAGACAATTACACATGCACACAAAGCCATGTGGCTTTATTCCTTCACCCAGCATCTCTTGCCACTTCAGTTTTTTGTCTCTCTTTCAAGAAAATGCATGAAGAAAAAAAATAGTGTCTCTGAGTGGGAGTTATCACCTTCTGGGTATTGGCTTAAGACCAGCTGAAACAAGGTTTGCTTGTGACCTACATAATTCTGGCCTAGATCTCTGGTCCATAGAATGGAAAAAAAACTTACTTCATGTTAAAAAGCTCTAGGCCACTGCAAACTTCTTGTCTTTTTGGTGTTTCTTGTATGTTTAGTCTCCTTTGCTTTCTGTTTTCAGCTTTCATCTCTGAAACATATTTTCAGGGCTGTCCCCTCACTAATGGCATTAAAATTGCATTGCTGATGTACAGTGAGGTAGGACAAGGCTGATAATGGGGAATGTAGGAGAAGGGAGCTGTCATGGGAAGTGTTGGAAAACTTCATCTAAAATAGCTGGGATTAGGGGTCTTGTTTGGTTCTCAAGCTGCATTATCCTACCTGGTGCTCTCTGCCATGCCTCTGATTCCTCTCTTGACAAATCCAGAGGACACTCAAGCCTAATGCACCCTCTGCATCACAGTGGCTATTTCTGCCAAATTATGGATATTGGACTTGGAAAGCTCATAGGAGCTGTGGAGAAAGGAAGAGAGGAGGAAAGGATGATTATCAGACATATATTATCTTTTTGATCTCTTTTTCAGGGAGGGAGGGGAGTGGTAAAGGGAGGAGAAGGACATAGCAGCCCATAAAGGAAAGTTCTGATGCTAGTTTATTTAACAAGCAAAACACATAAAGATTAGGGTTCCTATGGCAACTAGCTACCAGCAGAAGCACCTCAAGGATTTGGGGAGGAGTGGGGGGAATGATAGAATGGTTAAGCATGAGGTTCTAACGTTTTGGATTAAAATGATCTTTACCCATCTGCAGCAACATTCTCAGCTTATTTGCTGAAGAACAATTTTTATGTGTAAAAATGTCCTCAGCACCAGAGGCAGAGGACACCTTCTCCATGTTAGTTGAGTGAGGCCTTAAAGTGAGCAGGAATTGTTTTATTGATAGTCCTGTCATGTTCTCTCTCTGAGGAGTCTGAAGGAGAGGAATGGGATGAGGCAGATGATGAGGGAAAGATGGAGGGAGGTTAGAAGCTGAGTGGCAAGGGCAGAAGGGACATGGGTTAAGGTTTGTGGATATGATATCTAGCTCTTTCCCCTATTCTGCAAGGCCATAGAAGCCACATTCCTTCTCCTAGATGTGAGAAAGGTTGCAGAGCAACTTTCTTCTCTGGCCTTCAGACAATGCCATCTCAACAAAATCAGAGAGAATAAGTGTATGTACAAGCAGCAGAAATCTTTAAAATATCAATTTTGTTTGGCTTTTTAAAAAAAATTATTATTATTATCCCCAGTGTTGTAGTAGCTCCAAGAGCCTGGGTGCTTGTGTTTGTTGTCTGCTTGATGCCAGACCTCTTGCTGAGAACAACATCTCTCACCAGGTATTGTGGTTTTTTCATCTGGATTTAAAATGCAAAATCGTGTAGTCGTTTGAATCTGGGAGTAAGAGGAGGATGAAGGTTAAGTATAGCTTCTGTTTACTTCGGCACAGCGTGGAAAAGAAACATCTTTGTGACCTCAATTCTTTGTATTGAAGGTCCTACTGAATGTTTCCCGGATCAACTCCAACCATGGGAGGTTGATTGAGTGATTTTCTTAATTGGGTTTTGTCTGTTGATCTCACTTTCTTGATTTTTTTCCTTTTAATAACTTATTATGATCATGCCCTTCTGTCTAGTAAAAAATCCCCTGCACCTCACATTGAGAAAGAATTGTATTTGTCCTTTGGCATCTGGTGGTTGGCATAGCTTCCATTAGAGCTCATGTTACTGCTGAGCAGTGGACACAGGGAAGCGTTCCCTGCTCATCCTGGGCTGTGCACACACAGGCGTGCACCAGCTTGTGCTGGCAAGGGTGAGAGAGAGAGAGTTTGTCAATCAATCTGCAGGTGAAATCTGAAATCAGGCTAATTTTGGTGTTCATGGAGTAAACAGCAAATTGTGAAGTTGTCCTGCCAGAAGGAGTTGCTGTTTGAGTTGTGTGATATAGTTCCATGGACATTGGCTATCCTAGGTGAAATCATTCCGTGTTAGGAGAGCATTTGTACTACTTGTAACAGAAGACTGCTTGTTGCAGGAATGAGACGTGTGGGACTTACAGACAGATAAATAGCACAGGAGGATGAAGAGGCTTTAGTTCTGATCAGAAAAACCTATGTCCAAAATTTTAATAGGTCATAGCTGTTAATAAGAGGATCAATCCCACTACTGTTATAAATGGAGAGGGTGGATGGGAAAGGAAAAAGTTTAGGAGATGGGAAATATGCAGTAACAAGATGAAGGGAGATAGGTTGATATAAGAACCTGAATAGAATTCAGGAAAATGAAATATAATGAGGAGGTTTGAAACTGGGGCGGGAGGAGAAAGGCACAATGGATGCTGTGTGGGTAGGAATGAAGTGGGGGAGTAGGAACTGAACAGGATGAAATGGGAAAGGAGCAATGGTTAGTGGAGATAATGAATGGGGCAAGGAAGGTAGAGATTTGTAAGTCAATGGGAGGGAGGAGATTTAATGGAGAAGGTGGAAGAAGGAAGGGGAGCAAAGAACATAAGTGTTATGACGATACTGAATTAGAGAGGTGTGGGGGATGGATACTAAAACGTGAGAGCAGGGAAAGGAGGAGAAAATGTTCTATTACCTGGGGAAAGCAAAGGGTTTGCGAGAGAGAGCATTAATTTTAAAAGGGAGGGGTGCAGGGGATGGAGAGAGTGGTGGGCACCAAAAACCTCAGGAAAAAAAAAATAGAGCTATAAAACAGAAACAAAAAGAAAAAGGTGAGAAAATAAAAGGAGAAAGGCAAAAAGAAGGAACCCCCAAGGGTGACGGTGTGTTACTCTGCAGACACGGCATCAGAGCTTCAGAAGCTCCTCAGATACACATGTTCTTGTGAGCTCCCATATAAGCTTATCTTTGTGTTTCCCCTGATCTCCCACTGATGGAAGTGGGTAGCCAGGGCACAGATGCCTTTGCCAGAGGAAATGAAATCTCCACAGCTACAGGGTATGACTGTCTAGATGAGCTAGTGAAAATGCCCTCCACACTGCCTCTGCCTGTGTATTACATAAATTTAGGGTGAGGACACACTTTAATTCCAGTTTCTAATACCTTCCTGCTGTTCAGAGAATACCCTTAGTGTGTGTAGCACTAGGTAGCATGCATGTTTTTGAGTAACTTGTATAATAAATATTTTATTTTAATGCTAGGAGCAAATGCTGTCCTCAAGAAGCAGATGTGATCTGCGTACCTTGAGTGTCTGACAGACGAAACTGTTCAGTGCAAATAATGTTCAAAATTGTCCTGTGATCAGTGCCTGAACTATCTTTAAAGGGAGCCTGCTGTCATTCTCTTGCATATCTGCCCTGCCCTGGAACAGCTGTGACAAGTTGTGACGGGCAGAGCTATAGGGAAATTCCTGTTAGCTTGAGGTGCCCAGCCAGGAATGGCAAAAACCAGGAGGAAACATGGGATTTTCCTGCAAATCCACGAGATGTGTTCTTGCAGCAAGAGATGTGCCTAGAAATGCTACCACTTCTAAGCCAGATTTCCAAGTGTCTTGTGCTCTGAATGAATTCATGAGCATAGCCTGCGGCACACTATTTCTCCCTTGTTCTGGTCTGCCTGCAAAACAGCGTTTTAAGGGAAGCTGGGATGCCTACCCCAGGCACTCACTTGTGGCTGAACTCTGTCAGAGAGAGGGAAGTGCCAAACACATGCTCTGATTTGTAAGCACCGTGAAGGAATTCTTCTAGAGGGGGTTGCAGCCATTCAGCCACTCTCCCTACCAGGCCTTTTATAAATTTTTCATTTACAGTCAAAGATTGAGTCAACAGAGTAAGTGGTGGATGGGGTGAGGCCTCAGGGATCTTCAGTAAGACAGAGTCTGTCAGGCTGAGCTCTTTGTGTGGAGTTTAATACTGGCATGATGATGTTTCTAAGCAAGGCTTCACTTTCCCAGGCTTAGTTTCAGCCTACCTGATATCTCACCTTGCCTCTCTTGACCTCCAATTAGATTGCCTTCTGCAATTGTCACCATCATAAGCATCACTCCTTTGACTTATGTTTTCATTGGAAAATGGCTTTTTCCTTTAATCTGAAAACTTTCCCCTCCTGTTTCCTCTGTATACTCTACACTAGAATTCACCATTAGTAGTAACTTCTGGGTGTTCAGCACAATTTGAAATAAAACAGGTTGCTATGTTAAAGTTGCATCTGAAATGCAGAATTTCAGTGGTAGGCTGAACATAGGTGGAACTCGATCACATCTTTGGCTGATCTACATAAAAATGCTTTTCTGCCTGTGTGAGTGGTGCAGGCTTGTGTGCCTGTCAGGAAAACCCCAACTCCTATGTAATTTTTGAAAGCATAGGGGGAAAAACATTAGACATGTAAAACCAAAAATAAGTGGGGTGCAATAAAGAATTGGATGGGACTATGCTGATCATTGGGTCCTGTTCCTGTAATTGCAGGTAACCATAATTCAAAAGTCTGGATTTTTGGGGGAAAAAAAAGTCTGAATTTTCTTGTATCTAAATTTTTAAGGAACTCTCATATCCCTGTAATAAAATTAAGCCCTCTAGCACAGTGCTTGAAAAACTCTCCTGTGCTGCAAGGATCCATCAAGTAAGATGTCAGACATTGCCAAGTTCCTGGGTCCCTGCTGGAGTGGGAATTTGGTAGTGAAAATACCCAGGTGATCTTGGGGAAATATACAGGGCCATCTGCTATAAAGAAACGTGGGAAAATCTCCAAGGATTCTGCTAATCTGAGCTTGTGGGAAAGGCACTGCTGATCTCAGGGTGGTGATTGCTTTAGTCACAAGTGTGTGAGCAAGAAACCAGTCAAGTTAGCTGAGGGTTTGACTGTGTGATTAATAGTGCCAGTGCTCAAATAGTGGATATTCATTGTAAGGAGGTCAATCGGTACAGAAATTAGCGAATGCAAGAGATGTTATTTCTAGTCTGACATCCACTAAATCTATTAAAGTAAGACAAGATTTATAAAGAAGGTTAATTTGGTCTCTTACACAATCTCAAAATAATAGCGTAATCTATTGAGACTGATCCCAAATCTACTGATCCCTGCTAAACTGTCTCCCACTTTTTTTTGGTGATGTTAACTGCTTTGTGCAAGTGTAACAAAGATGAGGAAGGTCAGTTGTTCTCCATCTGATCCCTGTCTTTCTGCTACCCTAAAGAGAAACTGCATCTTTCCTTCTGTGAGTGGGTTTTATCTGTCCCCAAGTGCTATTAATGCAGTTACGTGTAAAACCTCTATCATCTTTATTGTGAGTGCTGCTGGTTTGTGTTGAACCAGCAGTCTTGTTTTGGGTAAATTCTCTTGTTTGTTTTGGACATTAAATATTTAAAGCTTCGATTTTAGTAGGTACTTTTTTGCCTGGTGAAAGGAAAAACTGTTTGAATGCTTTTAGTCTTTGTTTCAACCATAGAGTGTTTGCCCTCCTGCACTGACTAAGTATGCAATTTTATAAAAGGGAGGTTTTTTCCTTTTGCTCCTGATGCTGCTTTTCTTGGTAGCTGCAAGCTACAAGTGTCTTAAGATGAAGCCTCCACCTTATGCAGATCTCTGGAGCTTTTTAAAGAAAAAGTCCTCCTCCTACTCCTCAAAGTTGTGTGGCTTTGTAGCACTGTTCTTGCTGTGTGCCTCCTGTCTGTCACAGAGCTGCATGGAGGCTTGGCTTAGGTTCTCTTCTTTTTTCCCTGCCCTGAGATCTGAGATACTGCTATTGAGTCGTGACTGGACACTTTCTGTAGGTGAGAACACACGGTGCCAGATTTTCTCTTTTTCGGTATTTGATTGAGGATTAGGACAAACAGTTGTTTATTTTCATGCTGCTGTACTCCTGCAGTCTAAAATGGCTTTCAGAAAGAAAATGAGAAAGTCCTGAGGGCATCTATGAGTTCATGTGCTGGTTTGGGCCAAATTCAGGGAAACGTCCAAAAGGAACATCTCCTCAAAGGAAGGCAGGTTATAGCTGCTCCTCCCCCACCCAGGTTCGGGAAAGAAATATTCCTCGGAGGAATGTGAAAGAGAGAATAAAAACTATTTATTTAACAAACACACAGGAAAAAAATAATAATGCTAAATAATGAAATCTCTAGCTGTGGAGAGGAAACCTGAAAGAGTTGAGAGTCCTTCTGTGAGTGTGGTCTCTCTCCTCCTCGGAGCTGGGTCGGCGTGGGGGGCTCCCCTCCAGGCTGGGGGAAGGTCCCCTGGTGAGGTTCTGATGTTCTGAACCAGTCCAGAAGAGAAGAAAAAAAGAATCCGAAGTCCCCAAAAAACAAGGTTTAACTCTCCGTCTCTCCCTGAAGAAACGGAGCCGAGAAAACTGGCTGGAAAGCAGGAAGGGTGCTTCCTCCACACTTCTCCCCACAGCAGGGGGATGCAGAGGAGTGGTGACCTTGAAGGACAGACTGCTTTGAAAAAGTTCGTCTGGCCCTTTTTTTTCCTTCTCTTCCCTCTCTTGGGCTCAGTTTAAAGGCACAGAAAGGCACAGGAATCATATCCGGGCATAGAGCGATGATAGGGGATACACATCATAAAGTCACCCCAAGACAGTTTATCAGCTCTGAAATGGGAGGTGGCTACTGCAAGGACAAAATCAGTGGCAATACCTTGGCATGTGCTGGGGCAAATATTTTCCTGCAGCTGCTTTCCTCAACAGGAGAAATTTTAAACTGCTCCTTTCCTTATTTGTACTGATGAAGCTTAGCTGGCTCTCAGTGAGTGAGAACTGAGCCTATATTAGTGTTTCTAGATGGAAGGCACTAAGAATTTTCCGAAATCAAAATTTTATGTTGGGAGGAAAAAGATACTGACTTGATCTGCAAAGTCCACCTGAATACAATGACTAAGACAAAAAGAGAGAAACATCTGCTCCAATTTGGGAGCAGGTGATTTTGGAGCCTACACCATGTTGGAGTGGCTTTTTGTCAAAGGAGGACAAAATGGACTGAGAGGCAGGACTGGGAAGTGGGGTAAGCTGGGCAGGGGTTGAACCTGCCAAGAGTCTGGGTGAACCATGCAGAGGTAATTTCTGTACTGCAGCACTCGAAAGGGCTCTGGGGAGGGTCAACAGCAAGCAGGTGTTCACTGAAGGGGAGCAGCATGGAGTATCATACCTCCTTTGGTGATGGGCCAAGCTAGACTAAGGTTTTTCCAGCCAGAAGACTACCTCTGGCATGTTTGGTGAAGGACAGGTCAGCAGGTTGCCCTAGAAGTGCCTGCCAACCTGAGATGAGGCTTGAGTCTTTGCTGCTGAGTCAGTGTGTGAGGCAGCCTGAGCCTCCTGCCAGCCATGCAGAGGCAGCTGTGATTCCCCTGCACTCAGGACTGACAGCCTTCACCCTCAGAGCTCATAGCGTGAGCACTTGGGCTTTGCAGAGCTACCTGGGGCTTAGTGCAGCTGCAAGGTTTGTGTTATCCTGCCTTGCTCCCACACACTGTGCTCAGCAGAGATCTGCTCGTGACTCTTGTCAGCCCTATTGACCAAGACGCCACCACCAGCTAAATATCTGGAGCTGCACAGTTGCTGCAAAAAAAAAGTAAAGGCTTTTAAACTCTGGTTTGCACTATGCCGAAGGTTTCATAAAGTGAGTATTTTTAGCATGTCATAAAAATATAAAGCCCCACTCTTATTTTTATCCCTTCAATCTCTGCAAAATTAATTGAAGGCATTTTACCTTGCTTTCCTTTGCATCCCTGACTTTGAGAAACTACCTAACTTTAGGACCCAGGAGGGAAGGCACCATCAGATGGTGGCAAACGCTGCCCATGTTGTGTGTCTATTTATAGTAAGTGTGTGTCGAACCACCTTGTTGTTCTTTTCTTAGCATCAGCTGGACGAGCACAGCCATCAATTATCTATGAAGCTAATGATAATACAAGGAAAGCTATGTAAAGCAGGTGCTCAGAGGCGAGAGGAAAAGGGGGAGGTAGGTGACAGGACAGGGAGAATGAGGTTTTAGGGACGGAAAAAAATCCCTTTGCTCAGCCTGAAAACCCTTATTATCTGTAATAATTAGTAATAACAGGGATGCCTGCCCAAAGTCATTGTGACTGCTTTCAGCTGGTACGCCCCTCCCAAGCATTATTTCCCTCATTTATTTTCATTGTGTTGGCAATCAAGGGCAGTGAGGTTTTTTTTTTTTCTTTCTCCTCTACTCCCTTTGCTTTTAATAGATCTTAAGCTGAGCGTTCTGCTTCCCCTCACTCTGTCCTGGGTTCTGTTATTTGGGTTGGTAATAGCAGGTTCTAGTTTCCCTGTGAAAAACTGAGCCTCTGGTATTTCTCATGCTGGGAGATTGCACACACACACATTTGTTTCCTCTTTTGTCTCCATTTCAGAGAGGATTTTGCCTGCAAGGACTCTGGAGGGAGAAGGGAGGAAGTGAAAGGATGTCGTTCCACTTGCTGGCAGTGACAAAGCTGATTGTCAGCTATTTATCAGCCTTTTTTTTAATGGCTTGTCTTTGCTGCTTTCATCTCTAAGTGCAGGAGAGCAGGACAGTGTGAACTCTGCTCTTGACAGCAGCTCACGTTCTGACACCATCTGCCACCTAATCCACTTCCAAGGAAGGGGCTGACGTTTGTGTGCATGTGTGTGCACACATGCCCTCCCCACCAAGCCATACCTCATTTCAGCAGATTCACACTGATCAGCTCACAAGCAGCATTTCTCTTCCAGGAACTGGCCTTTGATGATATTACCCCTTTTCCTCCTCCTGCTTTAGATTTCTCTGATTCAGTTTGACACACTGGTGGGAGGCAATTCTCTGTTTTTTACCTAGCCTGGCTATCTGAGGTGCTGGACTTGGAGATTTTTCTGACTTTTCCTGGAGGTTATGAGTGTGAGCTGGTAAGTGCTTCTTGCAGGAACTGTTGAATTTTAAGCTTGAAAACCTTCATGACATGCTTAGTGACATAATGGCCAATCTTGTCCACAAGCACTGAGGGTGTTTCAAGATTTCTGGACTGCTTTCCCTAACCCATGAGGAATGACAGTTCTCATCACACGTGCTGCTATGGTGTATCTGCTGGTGTTTTTAGATGAACTGTATTCAGCACAGTTCACTGATTGTACTGGATCATGTTTGCTCGTGGCATTCTGTGCACATTCAGTTCTGTGGAAAAGGGCTTGAGAACTGAGAAGGGAAGAGAAGAGGGGCTTTGGGAACGATGGTGAGGGAGGGGAAAGTATGCATTCAGAAAAGCCAGTTGTTTTACTTGCAATGATCTGTTATGCCGTTTCTCTGGGCTGTGGTAATGAGTGTCTGAATTAACTTCTGGCAAACAGTATCTCTCTCTACGGCTGGGTGGTTATTGCACCTTAGTGTTGGGACTTCTGCCTCCTGAGTGCTCATGCATAACCCTTTCCTCCCTCTTTGAAAGAGTCTCCATTGTCTCCATTTTTCCTGGCTGAGGAGGAAGGAATAGTGCTGCCTTCAAAAGTTAACACAGTCTTGGGAAAGAGGTCTCTACTTCTGCCAAGCAAGGGAAAAGGAATTCAACTTTCCTGCAAAGCTGAGCAGAGCTCTGCCATGTAGTGCAGAGGGTTTGATGCAGGGCTGCCATCATCTGCAGGGGACTTTAGATCAGGCTCTAAGCTCTCATTGATTCCTGTGAAGATCTGCTTTACTTTGTGGCTGTATTTTTTTTGCCCCTCCACTTGCCTTTGTAGACCCTCTGCCTCATTTTCCAGGCACACACTAATGGCAGGATGTTATTTGCCCCTGTGAGCATTGCACTGAGCTTGGACCAGAGGAATCCTCCTGTTCAGTTGTCCTTCATTTCATCAAATATGCTCAAAGCAAAATGGAAAAAAAAAAAAGAAAAAACAGTTTTATACTGAATAATGTTAATTAATTAAGAAAGCAAAGGAACTTTATTCAATTGATTTGAGGTAGGTTTCTATACAAAATCTAGTTTATCAGCAGTCTCTGCTAAGTGCATTTTATTTTTCTTATAACAGAAAAAATGACTTTTTTGATTCTGTGAGATTACTTGTGGAGGTATTCAAAGAGAGGTTTACACTGAGACTGTATTGATGTCTATTGATGAAGCCTGAAAGCTTCTCTCCCTTTCCCATAGACAAATTAAAGCAATTTTCTGCACTTCTAAAAGAGGTAATGGAATAATTCTCCACCTCCAACTAGCAATTTAATATTGATCTGACAAAGACAGAATATTTCAAACAATTGATTAAAGAACTTATTTTCTAACCCAAGTTTCAGCTTTTGTCTGGGATCATTTCCTGTTCACAAGACAGTTGCAAGCTTTAGGTTAATTTTGAAAGTGGGTTCTCCAGAACAAAGTAATGGTGAAACTGGCAGAGGTGTGTGATGCTCTGGTTTCGTTTAGAGGATGTTGTTCTTCACATTTTGCACTTGTCTGTGTAGTGAAAACCGCAGTGTGCCTGTGGAGGAACTGAGCTTCTGAAGTCACACTCTTTTGTTAGAACATTGTAATTTTTCAGTGAAATATGTATCTCCAAAGCAATGGAAAAAATAGTAATGAGAGTTGTGTGCGTGATAATTGTGCTTCATTTTGAATTCAAAGTATTCAGAAGGTCCTCTTTTTTCCTAGTTGGTTTATTTTTCATTGGAAAATATCTTGTGATGACTACTAATTAATCCTGATGTGATCTAAGATAAAAAACAAAATCTCTTTTCACTGCTGAAACATCTCTAAGGAATTAGAAAATTCTTGCTCCCTTCAGTACTAGAAAGTTTAGTGATTTGTTGTTTTTCAGCTCTATTTCTCTGCTTCTGTGCCTTTACCATTCTGTCTCAGTATGGCAACTGTGTCTCATAAGCATAGACCTTTTCCAGCCTTCCCTTGAGGCTTTGACAGACCTACTGCAGGGAGGGATGGGGAATTCCCTTGGGCATGGGTACTCCCCTTGTGCCTCCAGCCAAGCTGCAAGGAGCCCAGCTGGTCCTCATGGGAGGTGCAGACTGATCTTGCAGTTGAAAGCTTGGAAAATTCCAAATGAATCCCTGGAAAAACATGAATGCTTGAACTAAATCCAGACATTTTGGAGTTCAGTTTCCAGAAAAATTTAATGCGCGTAAGAAGAGCAATGGTGTTCAGAAGACTCTTAAGTCAGCTCATTGCAATCAAGCTTATCCAGCACTACTGATAAATTGAAACCCTAAAAAAAAAGCCCAAACAAATAAAAAAGGAGCCAAGATTCTGTCTCCTCTTTATAACACAGAGTAAGTGTTGAAAAAAAGGGATGAAGGAGGATGTTGAACATGCTCCTGGATCTGGCAGTTCAGAATATTTTTGATTGTGTTACCTGTACCACCTGTTTGGAAGACATTAGGTAAATGTGTTATTCTCTGTGGAGAGAAATGCCTTTCTACATTTATTAACTTTGTTATTGGAAAAATAATGTAATTTCTGAATGTGCATAAAACTTAAAACAGGGCATATTGCTTTTTTCTTTACTTTAAAAAAAAGAAAAGGAGTCATGTTGGATGCCCGTGCTGAGACCAATAAGCTAATTTGCTCAGCCTGGGTGCAAGGTCATTTTTGAAAATGTCCCTTTCAAGTTTGTTTATCCGTTCAACCATTTACTTCAAATTAACTTTGAAAATGTAAGTAATAGGGAGTGACATTTTCATTCCCCTTATTTTGGAAATGGCAGCTGTAACATATGCTTGCTTGTTTCCTCATCTCTAATATGCATATACATGTTAAATCTGCTCAATATTTCATAAACTGTTTTTAGGCTGAATAGTTTTAACAAGTTTAGTCTCCTCTGATCAAAGGAAAAATCACATGTCAAATTATTAAATGCACCTAGATAGGCAATTGGAAGGCATTTTTCTGCACTTGGTCCATAACTGAATGTATCATTTACCACAGCTCCTTGAATGTGAGGCAGCAGTTGTTCTGCACTGGACACTCCTGAGCCAGTAGTTGGTTGCCTGAAATTTAGATTTCTGCCACTGTTTGTAGTGATCAGAAATACTAATGAAGAAGCTGGAAGACCGATGTGAATCTTTAATCTATGGAAATGACAGTTTAACTCTGTTTCAGAATTTTCAGACAGCAGTAGGTTGTGGTCAGATTCAGGGTGAAGCTCCCATTTGTATGTTTGTGGTGATCTCGAGGCAAACATCTGTTTGGAAACGTGATTAAATTTAAAATCCCGTTAACCTAATGTGGAAATATTTGTTACAAGAGATTTTTACATCAGGAACAAAAGATTACTCCACACCGCTTACTCTCAGTACTCTGGATTTCTGATCTGCTAGTGTCTATTTTATAAAAAACAACAAAAGAATGAGAGGTTAGATCACCTAGACCGGATGATACTCATCTTGGATTACTGCAAAGAATAAAGTGTGAAATAACAGTGGTACTGATGAGGACACATGATATATCCTGAAAAATCAACAGCTGTTCGTGACAATTGACAAAGCATCAGCATGGGATCTGCCTCCAAACTGGAGCAGCAAGGTCCCAGAGTCAGGCAATGGGCAAGCTGCCTGGTCACTGCAGGGGAACTGAATGAGAATCTTGGGATAGCCTAGGGCAGCACATAAGTGTGGGGTCAAATTACCATTTCACTCCAAAGGTGGAATCTTACATCTGTTAGACTTTGCAGATACGAAGTTGCACGGACACAGGACTACATATAAACACAGAATAAGGGCAGTCCAACTTAGCTGACCTGAGTTACTTGGTTTTTCAGAAGACTTTTTCATTGAGTAAGTTATCTGTCAGAATTTGGAGTACATATCATGAAATGCTGACAATAACAATTAAGAAGTGAGTATAACTTCTGCCAGCTTTCATCTCTGTCCTATAATTTTAGTCAGTAGGTTCTTAAATTCCTGTTTGTTTTGGTCTGAAGCAGTTCATACATTTTGTATCTCACCCTGGAGGTGGATAAACACAGCTCATCAGTGCATCTTTATTCTTTCATTTCTCGGAAATCTGCATGCAGTAGGCTGCTTCATCAAATATTCCTAGTACTTGAATAGCCTCAAAAAACCCCCAATGCAACCAAATCCTCAGACAAACACAGCTAGGACATGTTCTCTTAAAACTCCAGATGAGTGCTGCTGCCCATTCTGAATGCTGCAAACACTTATAATTGTACATGTGTGTGTCTGGAAGCATCTGTGTAGCTCACAACTGCAACCTCCTGCTCTCAGCACTGATGTTAAATGGCAATCCAAGGGGCATCTGAGCAAGGGAGATGAAGAACTCTGTGCACTTTAGACCCTGAGCATCCACTATCTTTAGGATGAGTGATCCCTTTATATGATGGTATCGACACATTGAGATAAAGCTGAATGTATAAACTTCCATCTGTTTGTGAACCTGTATGCTCTTTGGAGAGGCAGAGATTTTCACAGGCCTGTCAACAGGGTACTTTTTCGTTTGCAGAAAATTCATGTTTGGGAAAAAAGGAGAGGAGAAAACATTTGGTAGAGGCTGTAAAGGACGACAAAAATCTCCAAGTGGATTTGGGTGTGCCAGGAGCTTTGTGTCATGGCGACACTTTAAATGTCAAGTAATGCATGCTGGCAAAAATGGCCTAAATTCACAGAGAGTGATGTGCTCTGGAGCTGTGGAGTCCTCTAAGGAATAAAAGTCACTGTGGATATTTCAGTGAGGGTATCTAAACAGAACATTACTGCAGCTGGAAAAGAAAAGGGGAAAAAAGAAGAGGGGTCTTCTGAGGAACACAGTGGAGGCTAAGTAGAAATTTAACTGGGTAACTGGGTTCATCCATGTCTTCTGTGTTTTCTCAGGAATCAATCTCTCCTGTAATAATCTTATTCTGCTTACAATAGTTGATAAAAGAGTGCAATTTCACTGTAATTAATCAAAAGCAGCACTGAGGTAAGAAATCTTTGCCTAACTCCTACTCATGCCTTGCCTGCACAGATCTTGAATGAAACACACCAGGTGTTTCCATATTTACTGAAATTTCCTTAACTCAAGGTTTTCCCTCATTTTCAAGATTGAAAATGTTGGTCTAATCATTGTGAATTGTGAAGGAGTCACTGGAGTCCTTTGGCTGGAGGGGAGCTCCTACAAGGAGCAAAGTCCTCTACTGCCGAAGGTCTTTATTTGTTGCGTTGTTTTAAAGAAAGCATTTGAATTGCTATATATTGTTACTTCTCTCTTTTCCGGTGAACATGTGGGCAATTGTGTGGAACAGAGAGCAGCTCACATAGCTCTGTGTTCAAGTAGGAAACTGCTATTTTAGATCGGGTTTGAAAGGATTATTTTGAAACTGAAGATTGTGCTCTTAGGAAAAGCATCAGAGGTGTGGGGACTTGGAAAGACTGCAGGGATTGGTAAATTTAACTGTTTAAAGAGTTTTAGGTTGGGATTTATGCCCCTCCATGGGAAGGAAATAGCCAGTCACCTGGATGTTTTGGAAAAACTGGGATGCAGGAGTAGAGCTGTTACTCTCCATCAAGGTCTGAGATTTTCCTTTCAACAGGGACATCTCACATTGTTGTATTCAGCAAGTGGTGTCAGAATGAGTGTGGCTACTACAAATTAGTACTAAAAGCACTCGGCGGTTCTTGATGGCAAAAATCTCTGCCCAAAGAGAAAATGGTTATGGAAATGTAGTATCTCTCTCGCCTTCCCCGAAATGAGGCTGGGAATTGACTCCCACGGGCCGAGTTGGAATGAGTTAAGGCAGGGAGGTGAGCCACATGAGGAGCTGTGGAAGCTCTTGTTATTCAAAAGGATGGGTTTGGTGTCTCACTAGCAATATTGGCAATTCACTGCTCTGTCTCAGGAAGGCTGTTGGATCCAGGCATGTAACTGCAGCCTCCTAAGGTTTCTCATCTCTTGACAGACAAGGAGGCTGACTCAGTCCAGTATTTAAGGGCTGCTTGACAGTTCCCTTTGCTGTACACTCCTGTGTATGTTTTCAGGTGAATCTTATTTCCTTCAAAGCAAAATAAGCAGATGACCTTTCTTCATAGCTGCTTTAGCTAATATGGACATCTCTGCAGGATGTTTTAGGTGAGAAAATTACCATGTAAAATGTTTAGCATAGTGGTATTATTCAAGAGTTGCCTTTTTTTTTTCTTTCCAGGTCTTCATTTAAATTACCTTGTGCCCAACAGACTTTGTGCTGGGATGTGTCTTCCATGAAAGATGTCTAATATTAGTTAGAAACAAATTGTTCCTTTCCTAATTCCTATTTAGGTGGTCTTCTATTAGGGGTCAGTTCCTATTTTAGTGAACCTGTAAAAACATGGCTCTATCCTGTACAGTGTAGAAAGAGCATTACACAAACAATGGAACTTTGAGCAGTTTAGGATTACATCCTATGGGAAAAGACAAAACTGCTGGCATTATAAGGTCAATAAACCCTTGAATTGATCTATACTGACATTTTTTTGGGTTGCATCCTCTTCTGCCATTCCTTACGTGGGAAGGAAATGGTTTTCTGAAACTGTTTCTGCTGATGTCAGCATTGGTGTTCCCAAACACAAAGCAAATTCAAATGGTCTGGGCTTCAGTGACAGCTCAGCACTTCTCGGTCCTGGTCAATACGAGGCTTAGTTCTCTTATAATTTATTTGGCATGCATTTGGACCTCTTTCTGAATTTAACTTGTTTCATGTCTGTGCTGCTTGCACTAGAAAAAAATGTGCTAGCCAAGATTTTTGCCTTTGATCCATAGGAGAGGCACCTCTTTCTTTGTTTTCTAGCTTTTTGGCATTGCTGTTTAAGTATTTTTCTATGAAAAACAAATTTCGGTCTGCCTTGTCCTTTCTATTAACAAAATTACTGACACAAAACTGTAATTATACTCTTCCTCTTAGGTCAGGGTTCTTGATGCTTTTAAGGGGAAAGGGTAAGAAGGGCTTCAGAAGTGCACTTTAATTTAGAGATGTATTTGAATTTGAAGAGATTTACAATGCTTCTCTTAAAACAATGCAGAGCTGAAGTCTACAGGGCTTGAAATTGGAAGAAGTCTGAGAAAATAAATGGATATATTGAACTGTATAGAAAATGATTGTCTGCACAGCCCAGTGAACTGAAGGGAATTGCAGGAATAAAAAAATACATGCAGCTGAATTCCCAGATTTTTTTCCCCATTGTGAGTGCTTCTCATGGAAGATCACTAATGGACTAAAATAATTTAAGTCTCTACCGTGTATCTATTCTCCTTAGCAACCCAGTCTTATGCTGTAGAGGCTCTAAGCACCTTCACTTCTTATTTGTGATGCCATTCACGGTTTCCTGGGGACACCCGGGATGTGTTGGCCTTACTGGGGAAGAGTAAGGGAGAGTAAGAGTACTGGTGGGGAGTGGTTATTGTGCAGAGTTATCTGGCAGCTGAAAGACAGCCAAAGTGTTTTAGCAGCCTGGTGGAAGCAGCTATTGAGGCAAACTTTGCCTGCATTTAATCTAAAAATACTTCAATCTATTTAACCGAAACAGACACAGCAAAAAATTTGGGCAATTCCTGGTACTGCCATGTTTTACAGAGAATTTGAGCTGTGTCAGTAAGAAAGGAAGATATTTATTTATTATATGGCAAAAGCATGTCATTCCCACCCACCTCGACCTCCAGAAATGCTCCGGGAATGATCAAACTACTGCTCTTTTACAGTTGCTTTCTTAGCACTGTCAATAACTATCCCGTGAGCAAGAGCTGTGGTATGTTACAGCTTTAGCGATGAGTGGCTAGTGCTTTATTTCCCATACATGTGAGCTTTGAGATAACTGTGAATCCTCAAGGGATTTGGATTTACTATTGATATGCAGACAAATCCCTAAGCCTGACTGGGATTTGCTTGCATTGAGTTTGGATTGCTCAAGGCTGGAGATGGGCTGAAGTGGCAGTGTTTAGTCACACTGCTTCTGGTTCCTCTGCCAAAGCTGTTTGTTTATTTTATGATCTAATTGACATAATGTCTCTGTATTTGCTACTTTTTAATTTTTCTGAACAGCAGTCTTAGTCTGGAAGAAACAAAATTGCATACTGTGGGGCGAAGATTCTTGGTCTAAAAACTGATTAAAAAGACTAGACATGAATGGTTTTCGGTCTAGAGGGGTGTTATCAGAGATTTATGTGGAGCTAGAACAGTAGTTGCTAAATGTGCTCCTGGAAATTGTTTGGAAAGAGGAAATAAACTACGGGGTGCTGAAACTTGTCTCTAAGCTATTTAAAACGAGAATAAACTGTGAAGTGGAGGGAAGATCAATTGTAGTGAATGAATGGACTATAAAATGGGGGTTGCAATTCTATGTTGATAGGGCTACTTTTCTCCATCTGCACTATATTGTAGTTAACTCAGGCAAGGATGGAGTGTGCATTAGTTATTACCCATTTGGGGAGAGATTTAGTAGTCAGTGTAGATAAGTCTATGAATATTTCTGCTTACTGCTCAAATAGAGCAGTAGTAATTCGATCAGTGAAATGGAACAGTTTATGGCTGGGAAAAGACTGAACAGAAAAAGTTTTACCAGCTTGAATGGCTTGGAGAGCAAACAGAAGGCAGGTAGGGAAGGCTAAGTTAGTCTTTCCTGTTATGTAAGAGCCGAGGAGCTCTTAAACCAAATAAATTTGTCCATCCAGTTTAAAAGCAGAGGAATAATGTTCGCTTACAATTCAATATTATGTAGTGGTTTTCATTGCCAAGCAATGTCAGGGAGACAAACATACCTGTGTTAAAAGTCCAAATAAATGAACACTGAGAATCCACTGGTGAACAGGAAGTGGGAGGATTGGATGCAGCCCGTTCCAAGGATTCCAAAGCTTTGCTTTCCTAAGGTGAGATGGATATGTGGAAGGCAATAAACCTTTGGACATTCTCAAGCTTTCTCTATTAACACCCATCACTAATTTTCTGTGAGCAAGAGCTGCTGGCTTAGGTAAACATTTGGTCTGTCTCAGTAAGATTGTTCTCTTAGTGTCTGTCTACAGTAGACAGAGGTGAGATTATACTGCCCTTTGCATAGTACTGGGAGCTTGAGTCTGAAGAACAGCTCGTCTTGTTGATGTGATACTGAGACTGATCCAAAAACCCCTACTAGCAGGATTGCTGAATCCTGCTGGCTTCGAGTGGCTCCATGTGAGATCCATTCACATGAGGTGGTACAGACATGGAAGCACTTGCTGTCACTGAGGTGTCAGGTCTGCATGTGAATTTTAAGCAGATATGGAGACCACCCTTGCTGCACTCTCCTAGCACCTCCCTACTTAGCCAACTGAGTTGCTATGTTACTTGGAAGAACCTAATTCTTTTCCTCTCAATCAAATATTATGTAGGGAGCCCATATTTCTTTGTGAGACCAGTTATCTAAAAATGTATCTACAAGTCTCCACATTAAAATACATGAATCTGTTTCTGCCTCAGGCTGTTGTTCTGGAGCCTATTTTTTTACAGATGGTTCCTGTTATGTTTCATTGTTTTTATTTGTGCTGAAAGCTGAAATTGTAGCTGTTCTCATGTGTGTTTTAATGGTCTAAAACCAGTTAGGAACTGCTGAGAAAGTTCACTAAGCTTGAAATAATCCATGTTACCCACATGCTTCTAGTTTTGCTGTTGAAGGCTTAGAAAATCCTTCAAATTTCATAAAGCTCAGTCTGAAATAAGCAATTTTGCTGAGCTGCCAGACAGGGAAATTGTTGCACTTGTCAGATCTCCGATGTGTATGCAAGGCCAAAAGAACAGGAATACAAGCTGGGCTTGCTGTCTTTTTTTCCACTTTCCTGATGCTCTAGTCTCATTGCAGAGCTGCACAGAATGGTGCTGTCCACTGCACACTGATGTGGCTCTGTTATGCCATTGCAGTTTTGTACTCACTAAAAGCTGATTTGTGAGACATTCAGCACTCGCTTTTTTTTGGCCAAAACTGTAGTGAAATTTTTTGCAAGGCAGTATCATTGATTTTAGCAAGCTCAGTATATATCCACTTGTCCTTCAGCATGTGGCATCCTAGAGACCCATGCCAAAAAGATTCTCTACAGAAGCTGGCACATAGTTTCCAGGAAAAACAATTAAGAATACTTTCTAGTTCTTGTATATGTGTACACAATGCCCTCCACAAGTCCTCTGAGGTTTGCCTTTTACATTAAGGAAGAGGAATGTGGTTTAAAGAAAAAAACCCAACTTATTGCGAAACTTCACCTCTTTGCTACAGTTTCCAGTTCAAAAGTATTTTTGTTTTTTCCTTCCTTTTAAAATATTTTTCTGTTTGAGCATCTTTTCTGACCAGCTGGAACTGGGGTTAAAGTGGAAGTCAAGATGGTGCCTTCAGTCCTAGCACAAGATGTATAAAACTTCTATGAAGAAAACAAAAATGTTGAGTCAAATGATTTTTTTTTTTTCCAGGTAGCTTAGTCTACCTTTGATCTCAAAGATCTCACTTTCTTTTCTAGAAAGAAAAAATGCTTTGTTTTGCTCATGAAAAAAAAGCCAACCAAAACAAAAACCCCAAACCCCTCTAAAAAGTAACCCTCCAGCCCAAAAATATAGGCAAAACAGATCTTACAAGAAGAAATGTGGGAGAAAGAAGAAAACAAGATATCAGAAGAACAAAATTCATTCTTAGCTGTATATAAAGTATCAACATTAAGGTGCATAGGATCAGATTGTCTCTGATTTTTTGCTGATTTCAATTAAGTCTTCTGCCCCATTGGGCTGATGTTTTGAGAATTATCTTTGGTCATGCAAAACATAATTTTCTGGCACTGGTGTGTTGGGGGAAAACTGCTGTTTCCACTCTCTGTGAGATCCAAGGCTGACCTTTCTACACTGGAACAAGTGATTTCCCACCATCTGTGCAGACCAGGATTGTTGGACTTGGAACATCCCCCCTTCACTTGGTGACCCCTGCCTAATATAGACCTCCAGGGATATGAATAACATGTGGTATGAAATCAGGAGCATTGGGTCAGTGGAGGCTGGTGCTACATGAGCTGTCTCCATCCTCTTCTGTGAGGAGCTGAGGAACGGTGTGGGTGGCACCCACTTAGGAGAACACGTTTGACACATTCTTGGGTGCAAATATCAGCCAAAGGAGCATCCAGTGTCCTTTGTCTTCTCTCTTGTATCTTGTACATGTTTGGCACCTCTCAACTTTCTACTCCAGCAGCAAGGGCTTGGAGGATGAAGGTCTTATTGCTTTAGATATGTCTGGAGAGATGTTTTCCTGCCAGCTACCTTAGCCTAGAAAAAGAAAAAGCTGTAGGTCTTGTTAAATATCACTCTCTTCTAAGATATAGAAAAATAAAGTTTTGGGGGAGTTTACTGCTTTTCTTCACAGTGGGAGTGCCAGATGAGTGGGATTTGTTAGTCATTAGCACAAGTAACAAGGATATTGTCATTTGCCTGAAATGAAAAACTTGGGAAAATCACATGATTGATTACATGGAGTGCCCTGTTTTCTTTGTTTAAAGTCTCTAAGTTCACACAAGGACCTGCCCTTTTGCCTGCTCATTTTCAGAACACTTCTGAGGTGTACCCAGTGCATAGGGCTGCCTCCAAGCACATTATGTATCACAAGGTAATGCGTCAAACTGAGAGAAAATAGATGCTTTGACAGCGAGTTCTGCACTTAAAAAAGCAACATTCCTCCTAGCTTCCAATCTTTTTGGTTAGCTATTTTAAAAAAGTATTTTCCCACAAAAGCAATTCATTGCCAAGTCTACACCAGGAAAAGTGGAAAGTGCAATCACTGTTTTGAATTTGAAAGGTCTGGGGGGGAATGATAGGTGGTACAAGCAGTGTGGTTTGTTAACAATGACTGCAAGTGATTGCATTGTTTGATTTATTTTTGTTAAAGTGCTCAGTTCTGCTTCTTCAAACACTACTTCAGCTCCCTCTTTTCCCTGTTTTGACTCTTGAAAATTAGGGAAAGAGAACAAAAGCTGTTCTTACCTACCTCTTTTTTTTTATAAGTAGTGCAGGAGAAGTAGGCCTTCAGAGGGGGTTTAAAAGAGAAGAAGGTAATGGTTTAAACTGGTGCAGGAAGTAAATTTAAGAGAATACATAATCTAATCTGTGATGGATAACAAGGAGAGTAAAGTAATAAAAAAAGGAATAATATTTAAGTTGCTCATGGTTTTGGAGGAAGTAATGGTCAAGGGACCTATGAGGAAACTAAATCATGCTTTATAATGCCTTCTTGACATGGAAGAATGCATCACCTACTAGAAAGACACTATTGTCAATAAAGCATTTAATTTTAATTTGAAGGAACTGGAAAGACTGTATTTTCCCTATGTGTCTCTATTAAAAATGAGAACCCTATTTTTGGGGAGGAAAAGGCACTTTGTACCTTTTATGTGATATCTGTATTTGGTACTGTTTTGTATGTGTAAAAAATCACTACAGCCCCAAGTGGAAAATCAAGACTTTTCATCCCAGGCCTCTTCAATGAGAATACCCTTCCCCTTCTCCAAGCAAACATGTATGGAATTAACTTCTTTTGACTGAAATGGCCCAAGAGAACCATTTAGGACTCCAACTGATCTTATATATTTTAAAGTTATTAGGCATTTTTGAAAACTGTCGTATACACCTCTTCTCAAACAGTGCCTTTTATTTCAAGATTAACCAAATGGTTCACCAGTGCTCTGCTTTGGTAGAACCACACTTTCCTTACCAAAACCAACTGATAAGAAATTCTGTATTGCTGAAAGGGATTTTGTAACAGTGACTGCCAGATTCACTTGTATGTTGAGTCCAGCTCTTAGCATGAACTGTTAGTGCCAGGCAGTGGCTGTATAAATAAATACAACTGAGGACACTGCCCAAAAGCACTTAAGTGCAGCAGGTTGAATTAATGCTGAAGGAATGGAAATCTCAGCACTGAGGACATACATTAGCTAGTGGATGGAACTGGGACAGGCATTTTCTAGTTGTGCTGGGATTTTTCCAGCTGTAACAGAGCTCACCCAGGGAATCAGATCCACTATTGCTGCTCATTTGTGTTTGCTCCAAAGCAGTCTACATGGACCAACAACAGAAGCATGTTCCTAGGGAGACCCAGCCAAACTGCAGCACTGGAACTGATGTCCCAATGTGAATTGATAGCTCCTGTGGCAAAGGAAAAATACATATTCTTTAAGATAATCTGAGATGAAATTGTCTTTCAGCATGGAGACATTCTTGCTGAAAGTATTTTGTAATTTCTTAATCTGTTGCTCATTGTATTTGTTATTGTTCTATGGAGGCTTGATTAGCTTCTTCAACATGAGGGATGGGGATCAGACATGCTACCTGAGGAAGACTGGTCAGAGAGATGAGAAGCTGGGAATGGGAGCAGAAATACAGCTATTCCTAAGGATGGTGTTCCATTTCTTGATATCTCCTTTCTATTCTACCTGGTTTTCTTGCATGCATTTGGTGCATAGGCAGAGGAAGTGAAAATAATGAAACTTGCTATATGGTAAGTTAATTGTTCACTTGTTATTAAATAATGCTTGTTATTAAATTACTGGAAGAATTGCAAGTTTTTATATAAGTAATCCAACTGTAAAATGTGACCTCCCTCCTTTCTTTCTTCTGGAAGTGAATGCAATAGAGTCAGCCCCTGGAATCCTTGAGTTGCTGGCTTTGAGGTGGAATAATTTAACCCAAAAGCTTATCTCTGCAAGAGGAGGAAACAACACACATCAGCAGCTTCTGAACTGCTCATGTAGTGCTTCAAATGGCAAAACCCAGACTACTGGAGTCCAATTATTCATTGTCACTTGTTTTATTGGCAGGCAGGAGTTATGAGGAGAAGGCGGAGAACTTGACTGAACTGGATGGAGTGTGGCTTGTGAACAGAGTTAATTGATGCAGCCAATTTAAGTCCTTTTAAAAGAGGTCCTGTTCAGATTTTTCCTTTATTCTTCCACCCCTGCACTGATGCTGCAATAACACTTGGCAGCTTGCTGTTGAAATATATTTCCCATAGTGGTGGATTTCTCCTCTGGATTCCCTTCTTCTGAGGTACCACAAGTTGCTCATGAGTGCTAGTCTTAGTGTGTTAACTGCATTTTTCTGTCAAAGGCTATTTTTGCTCTATCTATAGTTCTGGTGGTGTTTATGACCTGTCTTGTCAATCCTTCACTTGTAGAAATGGACCTGAATTCCATTTCAGGATATTTGTATGGAATGAGGATAACACTGGTTTGGGTTTGGGCACTCCCCACCCCAGTTGCAGTACTGCAAGGGGAGTCCCAGCTTTGCTGTGATGTGGGGCACCAGCTGGGGGCTGTGGTTTCAAGGAAGTGGTTAAGTAGAGTGCAGCCCTTCAATTTGGGCAGCACAGTGCTGAATTACAGCCTGGAGTGCTTGTTTACATGCTGGACACTTGTTCATGACATATGGAAAAAGAGTGCTCCTGTGACTGCAAAATCAAACATGGAAAAGTTCGGAAATGCCAGGATGTGAATTTTCCCACCCGCTTGCACATATGCCTTATGATTCACTCTTTAATTACACAGTTGCACACTGTTTTTTCCACAGAATTTCTGCATCCTTCTGTGCATGGGATGCCCATTGCTATTTCAAAGAGAAGCTATTCAATATTTTGTTTTCTCCTCATTGCTCCTCATGACATTATTCAGGCTGCACCATGAGAGAGGGATTACGGATGCCCTTATGGTTTTGTTTTGATTTTTTGCTCATCTTCACCACAGCATAAGGGCCCAGGGTTTCATGAGCACTCTTTGCAGTGGTCCTGTCTGGTCCTGGATGCTGTCCTGGCCCCATTCACAAACCATGGGAATGCAAGAACATTGAGGCTGTGCTTTGGACAAACAGACTCACCAAGTGTTTCTGATTTCGTTATCTCCATTATTCTCCTCATTCCGGTGTCCCATTTCAAATCCCAGTCCAAGTTTTTTCCTCCTCTTACCTGGCTTTGAAAAATAAATTGATACGGTAATTTTTTTTGTTACCTATGTGTGATTTTACAATCCTTTTTGGAGATGTCCTGTACCAGAATAGAGCACCAAACCACTTGTAAATATAATGCTTAGAGAACCACAGGGGAGAGAAAAACTAAAGAATAGGAAAGGTAAAGTTGTTTTTACACCCACACTCTATCTCTTTTTGTATTATTCTTGGTGTTGTCTGTTTCAGTGAAATTTCTCTTTTTTTTTTCCCCTTTAAGTAGTGCTTGGAGAAGATGCAAACACCACTCATCAGCTTTCTTTTAGTTGGCAGGTTAGCACAGCATTGTTACCAATAAGCAGTAATAGATGTAGAAAAGAATGTGTGGGGCTGCTGGCTTCAGGTAAGGGTCTGAAAGCCTGGCTCTGATTTCCTTCAGTGCTCTAGAGTTTTTGTAGAAAGCAGAACAAGCCATCAGTGTAATCTTGTTTCCTTTTTAATTTCTAACAGCCAAAATATTGTTTCTCTACCTTGGTGGTACCATTAGAAAAATCAATGAATGTCAGAGGATGCTGGAATACTCGTTGTGGCAAAAGCCAAATAAGTTGATTGTTTTTATACTCAGCTGCTTACATTTGAATTGATTTACCAGTATATTAGCTTCAAAGGCAATCCCAGTATAAAATATATTGACATGTAGCTGCACCACAATGATTCATACATTTGCTGTAGTCAATATCACAGATTGTGTTTAGTGTTTACATTTTGTACGTTCACTGAGTTTACCCAAAACATGGAGTTATTTCTAGTCCTGGTCTTTATGGAAAGCTGAGTTTTGGAGTCCGAGCTGGCAAAGCATTGCTGTATTTGATTAGTGAAACCTAAAACAAAGCAACTGACTGTTCTTTTTGTCTGCATTAGGCACTCCAGTTCAGCAAAGTTTCTTGAGAGTCTTATTTCAATGCCATATAATTAATTTACTGACATTATGACTGGGCTTCAGGCTGACCCACTTGCATGGTGGTCAATCCACAATCAGAGTGGTGACTTCTTTTGACTTGACCATATTTAAAATAAAATGAAAGGAAACACGAAAGCTGTAAATGAGTCACCCAAATTTCAGTTTTTCACTGGAACCTCTGTTTCAGGTAGTATTGTATGCATATGTAATGTACATTACTCTGAAAGTTATTCTCATTCTTTGAATTCCATCTCTTTATACAAGATACTGTATATATGTGGTTTTGAAAAGTGATAATTGTTTCCAGATTAATATGTAGGATCACTGCAGCATTTGGGAAATTCTGGTCTTTTTTGTGTGTGGGTTTTTTTTAAAATATGTTTTCTCTGTTTCTGATTCACATTTAAATCTACTGAGAGTTTCACGTTCAAACAAACCTAAAAACTCTGGAGTTTTGCTAATCTGTTATTCTAATCTGCACAAAAGGATCACCTTTGTCATTCCTTCTACCTTCTGGTGCCCTGAGCTCATGTGAGGTAGGGCATACACCTTCATACAGAATATATGGGAAAAAGAAAATTCCACATAGATCTATTGCCCCAGACCTTCAGCATTTGGATTTGTGGTTGTCATGGTGAAAGGGACCACAGGCTGCTCTGCTTTCTAGACTAAGAGCCACTTTCTTTTATGGATCTAAATTTGGGATAAAGGAGGGAATAGTCTTTTTCTGTATGCAGTCTCTCTAAGGCTTTGCATGCCTAGAAGAGCATATTAATAAATTAGGCCTGATTTTTATTTCCACAATGTGACTTCTCTTTGGCAAACCAACTTACAGATCCAACTTTAATTTCACTTTATTAGTATTAATTCTGTGTTAAAAATCAAAGTTCAGCAGCAGCTCCCAATGGGTTGGTCTCAGTGACACTTAAGGAAATTCATGTTCTGAGCAGCATTGAACAGCAGAATCCAAAGTAGAAACAATTATGTAGAAGTAGTCAGAAAATACTGGGTTTTGGTATCCTTTCTTGATGTCTCAGAAACCAGTAATCTGACATTTTGTCTGCCAAATGCACATTTTTGTATGTGATCTGTAGGCTTTATTTGTCCTGTGTATGGATCTCAAGGTGGACTGGAGTTTCTCTGGTCCAGCTATGGGGAATTTGCCTTGACACTTCAGCACCTGAGTACTGCATGAGGTCTCTTTGCCCATATTGTCTCCTTTGGGTGGGCAGTGTGCAAACTCATCTGGCACATTCTTCATTGAGTTCTTTAAAAGGCTTTAGCTCTGCTCAGTGGAAAAATGATGGTATTGCAGTTAGGACAAATGGAGAGTCAGGACACTTTGGCACAAATGGATGAAGAAACAGATATGGCTTAAGTCATCTGTGGTTCAGGTCTGCCAGGCTGAAAGTCTCATCAGCGTTATCCAGCGATGAGGGATAAAATTAGTATCTTGAGGAAACCTGACTTCTCTTGTCTTGGCCATTGAAGAGATGGAAACTGGATGAGTCATTTCACACCTGTGCTTCCTTTCCACTTGCCGCTAGAGCAATAGCTCGTAGAAGCAGGGTCTGTTGTTCACAGCACACATTCCTAGCTCAGGAGAGCTTTGATGTTTGCTGTCAGCTCATGCTGTAATGGTGATAGTCACCAACACAGCAATCCAGAGTGATCCTTTCCAGTCCTCAGCACAGAGCCATGGGTGGCAGGGCTAGATAAAACTGAGATACAGACACATTGCGAGGGGGCTGGAGCACGGCAACACATTTAGAGTGTTACTTTTATTAAAGCTGCCCTTTCTTTCTCCTACTCCTCCTCTTCCTCCCTCAGATGGTGATGACATTGATTTATTTGTTTTACTTCTATAGTTAGCAAACATGGTTACTGAGCCAAATTAAAAATGAAGCAGCAGCCCTTCTCTGTTCTAACACTGTGAGAGCTGCTTCTGTTGAAGTTTTGCACTGCAGAAAGGGTATCAAGTCCTACCCCTAACTGGGGAGGTTGTGCTCCAGACCAACACACTCTGGAGTAGCTGGCAATTTCAGTCCTCCTTCTCTCTTTTGTGTGACTTCAGGCACATGAGCATTAATGTTATTTTGGTTAAAGAGTGTGGTCCCATTTCCATGGAAACATGGGGAAATGTCTTTGGAGTTTTAAAGGTCCTTTACTGGTAGCATTTTCATCTCCTGTTTAAGCATTTAAAACAAAGAAGTCTGCAGTGCAGGAATCTTGTAAGAGAGATTGAGTTAAATGAGGGGGGCAATTATAAAAATGACATTTAACTTTGTTCTGCTCTGTACGCCTGTAAAAACACATCAGCTAGTGAAAAATCAACCTAGTTAGTCTGAAGCCAATGGAACTAGACTAACTTACTACAGCCAGGACTTTGTCCCAGAGGTCTGGCAGCCTGTGGGTTAGATTCCTAAGGGAAGCGATGGGATTTTCATCACCTGAAAGTCATATCTAGAAAATATAAACTACTGAACAGGTATGGGGAGTTTTAGTTCTTCCTCAGCTCTAGATGAACAAAGCAATCTAAAAATTTCTTTAGAATTTATTATTATGCTCATGGATTTCCTGATGCAAGGCTTATTTATGTCTAAATGACTTTTTTTTTTTTTTTTTTTGCATTGTTTAGTGTCAAAGGAAGCCAGTAACTGTGCAGATATTCTTTGTTTTAATGTGGGTACATATTGCTTCCTATTTAGTATGAGATGCATGATATTGAAATGACTATTTAAATAGAATTCAAATACGGTGAATTCTCCACCTTGATCTTAGTTTTATTATAAGTTATTTGCATTGTATTACTGTAAAGACTAATAAAATACTTTAGAAGGTACTTGATGCCATGAACAGTGCATGGAAAGATGGAATGCACAAAAGGCAAAGTAAAGAGTATGTTTAAAAAGGCTTAACTAGTGTCATGGGAAATTACAGTCTTTAACACAGTTATTGAAGCTGAGGGATAAAATACTGGTCCAGTCAATGTTGTTATTGTTTGATGAAAACCTGGTTCAACCAGAGATTTTTAACCTTATACAACCCTTTGCTTCACCTTACAAATCACCAAATTTTTTTCCACATATGAGTCAAATCCCTGTTCTGTTTTTAAAAAGTTTTTTCTTTCACCAGTTGAATAGAAGCTGTTCCTGTTTATTCTGCATCTGATCTTTGCTCTTTTCTGATAATCTTCAGAAACTTCTGCAACTGCAGATGTTAAAACCTGCTTGGGATAATGACAATGACATATATGTATCTCTTGACAGAGTGCCAAAGAAGCAGTGCAGATAATCAAACTTAAAATGTGACAAGGTCCCTGGATGATATATTATCTATAAGTAGTAAAATGAGAACACAGAGGGGCTTTGGATTCAGCAATGGCCCTAATTTTTGTTGCCATCTGATTCTTTCTCTTTTATTGCAGCCCTGGAAGAGCCATGTTTTGCCTTTCTGAACCTTGCTGGTGAAGGGAGGTAACAATTTCACTTTGAGCTTCCCGAATGTAGGACATCACATATGGAGCTGAACCAGAGATGTCAAGTGTATTTGCATTTACTTCAGCGTCAGGCAGCTCTTAAAAATTATGAGAAGATATAGGGGTGTGTAGGTGTCTGGAGGGAATATTCCATCTGGGGGGAGTAGCACCAGACTTGTAGCTTGGTCTTCAGTGCAACAGAGGAAATTCCTAAATGTGGGGATTTCAGGGAGAGGCTCAGGGCACCTGAAATTGATTTCTTACTTCTGGGCAGCCTACTTTTTCTGCAAGTTTCTACTTGTCTGGTTCCTTCTGTATAGACTCTGGCCTCATTTTCTTTAGCGTGTCTCCCTGTCAGATGGAATTAAGGGGAAAGATGAGGTTGGTGAGCTGTACAATTAGGCATGATAAATTCAACAGTAAGTTGATTTTCAGGGGGCTTTTTGAAGACTGGAAGGTTAGTGAGACAGATGATGTGCGCAAGTGTTGAATGGGTCTCCTCCCTTCTCCAAAGAAGTATTTCTCAGTAAACAATTGTTAGTGCTTTCTCTTCTCATCTGAATTTCAAACCAGTGACAATGGACACACTAAAGTGAACATGATCTCAGAACAAGGTCCTGTACAGATTAGAAGATTAAAATACTGCTCTAAATTTAGGATGCAGTCATTCGGATGAGATGTGATGGCAAATGCCTTTTATTTGTTTTAAAAGAAGAAAATCCGATCCTCAGCATCTGTTGAAAATATTAGCTGCTGTGATCAAAGCTGAGATCCAGAGGTCTGTGGGAAAAAATTGTGTCTGGGGAAGATATATCTTTTGTTTTATATCTGCATAATTCTGGCTTGCTCCCTGTTTTATAATGCATTTCAAAATTTGCAACATGAACAACTCTATAGAACTGAAATGTCACAATTTATAGTGCTGCAAAGATTTTTTTTTCCTTATGAGCTCAAAATGAAGTTACAAACAAACTGTTGTTTTAGTTAATGGTATGTTTTGGCAGTATAAATTAACTCGTAAGATAGAACAAATGGCTTCTCTCAAGTTTCAATTGCTCTTTGTTTTTCTGCTGCTTCTTCTGTAAAAGCTCCTGAAACATTTTATTGATGAGGTAATGCACTCTTGTCTGCATGTAGTACTTCTGTAACTTCAGCAAAGGTTTCTGGTGACATGCTAGACCACAAGAACAAAGCTCAAATTTATTGTGTTCCCCCAGATGGAATTACAGTCTTCATCAGTTAATGCAGCGTCTCTCAAGTCTGGAAAGCTGAATCCTGACTTGTCAAGAAAATTAAGCTTACAGTATTGCTGCTACCAGCAGCGTTGTTTTAAAAGCCTGCCCAGAATGAGCAGTCAATGAAATTGACTGTGTAGGTATTCATCCTCATGGCTTGTACACTTTGATTAGCAGTGCATTGTCAACAGCGTTGAAGTAATGTCATTGGCACTTGAATCATGACCCTTTTATAACCAAAATTACTGCATCAGTTTCTCTGCAAATTCGGACAGGCTTTTCTGCATTGTGGATGGGCTGTGGTTTCAGTATCGCCTTTTGCGATCAGATGTCTTAAAAAACAAAGCAATTGCAACAACAAAATAAGTGGAGGTTCTGGAGGACCTGTAAGAGTCTGAGTTAGTATTCGTTGCACTGTAGATTTTGTAATTTTTATTATTGTACACAATTTACTGTTACTTAGTTTTTCTTAGAATGCTGCTAAGTGGGAAGTTTGCACTTGATTTATGTACCAGTGTGAATGAGTGGCTTCAGAGCACTTTGTCTCCTGTAGGCACTCCCTTAGCAGTTTTTTCAGGTTACTGTAGTCCTAGGGGCACTGACTTGGCCTCAACTGCAGTCAGATGTTATTAAGTGAAAGTAATTTTCACACTCTTATTTGGACTAGTAAGAATTAAGTAGTCTAAAAATTTGTTTAAGTTGAAGCATTGCAATTTTCTTAGGAAAACAGTGTTTGTGTTCTGCTTTTTGGTGTGGGTTGTAATGTTTTATTAGCCCCCACCATACACAGAAGTTATCTGCTTCTATGCCTCCCAACAGCAATGGGAATTGGAGTGTTTCTTTCGTTCCTTTTAATTTTTCCTGACAATGCCTAATTTATTTTTTTTTCACTTAGTTCTTGCTTGGTATTACTTATAAATAATTGATTTAATATAAAACTGCAGTCTGTTAAGAACCAATTTGTGGATAATGTCTCAAGTGATCCAAAGTGGTATTACTTCACTTGGAGTCGGAGTTGCACCATATTTGCCAGTTGGGACTCGGGATTCTTGATCCCAGCATGGCAGCTGCTGGTCTCCACAGGTTCAGAAGTGGCCATCTAATTCATTTCGGGGAACAGACAATACACTGAAGAAAATCTGGGTCAAAAGAATGGCAAGAGTACTTCCCTTAATTTTTTTTATTTCTGCCTGTTTTGCTTTCCCACAGAAGAGATTTATTTTTCTTTCTTTTTTGTTGCCCAGAACTTTATCTGTGCAAGAGCTGTAGTGCAATATTTGTTTTAAGAGAAGTTACCTGCCTGTAACTGGAAGGATCTTACTGGGTAGTCGCAATTGCCTCCCTGGTGGATTTTTCTCAGTAGGAACTTTTCATAACCTTTCAGTATCACTTCATGGCTTGAAAGCCTGAATGTGGCTGTGGGGAAGCAGCTTCATCTGTGGAGTTGTCAAGATAATCTACTACCAGGGCAGCCAGCAAGGATGGGTTTTGTGGTCATATCAACTTTACCAGTTAGGAAGTTTTTGCAAGATTTGGAAGCAGTGCATTACCCCTCTCTTTGCTGTTGCTCATGTAGATGTGTCAGGATGTGAACTCTGTCCTACCACCAGCATGGGCTGATTATGTTCACTTTTAGAACAGTAAAAATCAGTGCTAAAAAGTCCATTTTAATGCTAGGTTGAGCAGAAATTGGTCATGCTCCCCTTAAAATTTCAAGATTTCTCTGTCTTTTGCTATGTGCCTTTTATTCATGTTCTCTCTTCTTCTTAACTATGTTCATTCTGTCCGTCTGCCCTGGTAAAGGCAGCTGGAAAAATGAAGCTGGAACAGGTTGATGCAGTAGCATGCAGGGGTGGGAGTGTGTAGCTTCATGTCCTTCTCCTCAGTGACTCACATGCTGTGGGCCAGGTCCCCAAGCATTCTGGTTGGTTTGGTCAAGCTGTGTTGTCACTCCTGCGAAGGAATATCACCAGAAAGAGGGCAATGATACACTTCCAGTAGCACCCTATTCAAAATATTTCTTCTCTCACTTCTCCTCACTGTCCATTAGTATTTTGTTGAAGCCTTTGTTGAAGGGATATACAGGATGGAGTTTCGGGGGAGAATTTATTCCTCCCTCTAAAGTGGATGGAGTACCAAAATCAGCATAACACTCAGTGATTCAGTCCTTTTTTGAGTGCTGGGAAAGTAACATAGTGACACTAGTAACCTAGTCCTGCACTTCGGTGTTTTTTACATCTATACTGTGATCCCATCAGATCAGATGATCTGAGGTGGTTTGGATTTCCTTGCTAAGAAAAGGTCAGGTTTCATCTCATATGTGTACAATGAGCTTCCAAAGGGTGTCCTGGCCTGGCTGCTTCTGTATTTGCCTGGAGCAAAAGACAGCTGGGATATTTTTGCTCCTGTTTGATAGAACAATGGTCATTTTGTGGTCAAGGTGTCATTTCATCCAACAGATGGTTGCTATCTAAAGAAATGGTTTCTGTGTGTGTGTCTTTTTGAAAAGGTGATGCAGCAGTAAAATATGTGGGGAGAAAAATAAATTACTGCATTTCTGTACCTTACTGTGCTTGGTGGGGCTGATGTAATAAAATAAGGAAAGTGCTAGTTAATTTTAATTCACGGGAGTTGGATTTTCTTTCTTTTAACGATGCTGTATCTGGAGACAGTGCCAGTTCAAGGCATGATGAGCAGTTCACTTCAGCTGATTTTTAATCCAGATTTAATTCTACCTGAAACCAGCATGATTTAATGACTATTTAGTCATGTGCCAATGTAAAATGACTCAGCATTCCCACACAGGTCAAATCTTAGGGGACATGTAGTTTTATCCTGTGGAAGAGGAATAAGACACTTGGAACCATTTCTCCCTTCTTGAAAAACCCCAAGAAAATATGACGTCAAAGTTGGATTGAATCTGGTGATTGACCTGCCTTCTCAGTGCTAAAGTGTTATTCCAGGGTAAAAGTGGGTGGGATGCTTGTACAGTTGATAACTTTTGCTCTGGTAATTTTTTGAAAAAGGATTTTAATCTCCCATGCCGTCAATTTTCTTCGTATGTTAATGCTCAATGACAGAAAAAAGCCTCAGGTACTGGTCTTATTCTTTCATGATAAAACCAGTGCATAAACAGGTAATCTTTTCTTTCTATTGTGGTCTTATCAGTGACTTAATTTCAAATCGGTATTTTGACCCCAGTGACTAAGCAATATGCCAACACAAGAGTTAAGAGTGTGGCATTACAAATCTCTGTTTTACTCAAAATCTCTTTCAAACTAAAATGATGTTCAAGTAATAGGGCATGTCCTGTCATAAGGTTAGCGTCCAGAACTCTTCCAGTTCAAGGTGGGCTTTCAGGTCATTCTGTCTGAGGATTTACCCAACCCTGAAGGAGCATCAGCAATTTACTGTGTCCTTTTCTGAAGCTGTATAGGCACAAGAGAAGCAGCACCCAGAATTGCTGTAGCCAAAAAGAAATTAGAAGAAAAATAAGTCTCCTTCCTCCCTGCTGTTTACTTGTTATATGCATTTGACAGTGCTTTGTATTGTGGAGGTTATTTTAGCCTGCTTGTATACAACTGATGAGTCAACAGGGAGGAAGCAAAACCACATATGTATAATTTAACAGAATATAGATGAAAAAAAAAAAAAGGCAGATTATGAGAAAAATGAACATTTCTTAAATTGGTTCCAAAAGAAAAGAAACACAGCCCAAGCTCCAGTTATACCATTTGTTTAACTAGATCAACAGAGCTGCTAACGAAAGCTAAAGACCTCCACTTTGATGTCAGCCATGAAGATCCCTGCTCTAGTTGACTTACTGCCTGCACTTTTCTGCCTCAATGTCTCTCTGAAAGTTTTCCTATTCCAAGAGTGAGACCCAGGCTCAACCCTGTGACAGCTGTCCCTTGGGGTCGGGAGGGAATGCAATAATCTCTCTCCTGTCTGAAAGCGCCTTGGCCTCTCCCTGCAGCACAATTCAGTGTCTGCTGCACGGCGAAGGCAGCAGGCCCTCACTGTGATTCTGGTGAGATTTGTAATGTTGCGTGACATAGGCGATGTTGTCATCTTAATCTGATGTGAAACCTGGTGTGATTTCTCCTCCAGGCAGAAATGTTAAGGTTTGCTACAGAAAGTCTGACTTTTTTTAAAAAAAAAATAGTTATGTGTAACTCCAAAGTTGATTACCAAGAATAAGCTTAAATCATAAGTATTTTTGGTAGACAATTCATGTTTTATTCAGAGCTGAGCAGCTGGCTAAATACCTCATGCAATGGGTGAGCAAGTTGCTCACAGGCTGGGCACAAAAGGTTGCTGTGAATGGGGTGACATCAGGTGGGAACCTGTCACCAGTGGGGCTCTGCAGGGCTGCATCCTCCGCCCTGTGCTCTTCAACATCTTCATTAATGACTTGGATGCAGGGCTGGAAGGGATACTGAGCGAGTTTGCGGATGATACAAACTGGGAGGAGTTGTTGACTCCCTTGAAGGCAGGAAGGCCCTGCAGGAGATCTTGACAAAGTAGGGGACTGGGCAATCACTCAGTGGGCGATCATGTGAAGTTCAACAAGGGAAAGGGCTGGATTCTGCACCTGGGACAGGGTAACCTTGGTTCTACAGACAGGCTGGGGAATGAGAGTCTGGAAAACAGTGCCGCAGAAAGAGACCTGGGGATCCTGGTCAACAGCAAGTTGGATATGGATCAGCAGTGCCCTGGCAGCCAGGAGGGCCAAGCCTGTCCTGGGGGGCATCGGCACAGCATCGCCAGCAGGGCAAAGGCGGGGATTGTCCCTCTCTGCTCTGCACTGGGGAGGCCTCACCTTGAGTGAGGGGGCAGTTTTGGGCACCACAATGTAAGAAAAACATTAATCTATTAGAGAGTGTCCAGAGGAGGGCAACAAAGATGATGAAAGGCCTTGAGGGGAAGCTGTACTAGGAGCGGTTGAGGGCACTTGGTCTGTTCATCCTGGAGGAAACTGAGGGGAGACCTCATTGCAGTTACAGCTTGCACATGAAAGGAAAGGGAGAGGCAGATGCTCATCTCTGTGGTGCCCAGCAACAGGACCCAAGGGAATGGCCTGAAGTTGCATCAGGGGAGGTGTAGGTTGAATATTAGTAACAAGTTCTTCACCCAGAGGGTGGTTGGGCACTGGGAGAGGCTCCTCAGGAAAGTGGTTACAGCACCTGACAGAGATCAAGAAGCATTTGGACAATCCTCTCAGGTTCAGGAAGTTAGTTTTAATCTTAAGTTTTCTGCTTTCTGTGGATTGAAGGGAGAGGGGGGATCTTGTCATGAGGTGCACTTTTTCCTCATTTCTGTCTTGCCATATAGTTATTGCTGATGAGGAGAAGGGAAGGTGGTGATTTATTATATTTTCTACACACATCCTTCATTCTTGGTTTAGATTTTTGGATTAAATTTTATCCCTAAGCCTCTGCTTTTTGATCCTAAAACTTGCTAAAAGTAATCAAAACCTTTTGATTAGAATCTGCGCTTTGGATGGGGTCCTGCAGGAATAGGTTGCTACCCAGACTTGCTAGGGAACTGACACTTGCTCTCTGTTTTCATCTGCCATTCACTTATTGCAGTAAATCCTCTTTCTCCAGCCTCTGCTGAGCTCTCTTGGTTTGTCTCAAAGTGGTGGATGTGCATCTGCTCCCTCGGGATGGGTGCGCAAAAACCATGCCAGAGGGAAAGGAAGAAATTTGGGAATGGTATGGAGAGGAGGAAGGTGCAGGTGATTGGAGCACAGGTGGTGCTTGTCTTGCCTGGCAGCTACCAGCCCCCTGAGGCATTAGGGGCCTCTTGTCCCAGGTGCTCAAAACAAGATTTTTTTTTTTTTAAGCACAGCAGTAGATGCCATCAAACTGTGTAGTCTTTGTGGTGAGGAATGAAAAGAAAAAGACACTTTTTGAATTTTTTTTGCATCAGTGTTTCTGTCTCATAGGATCCTGGGGAGGGAAAGTGGGGGACAAAAACCTTCGTTTTATCTCAGTTGCTGGACTTCCTTCCTTAGAAAGAAAATAGGATTCATCTGGTTAGTGAGCGGTAGTTTTATATTTTTATCTGCCTTTCTCAAGTGTCACTCTAGTGAAAAATAAATGTAGGCTTTTTTCTTCTCTCTCCTCTTTTTTTTTCCTTCCCCATGACCTATGTAGGCGCAGCCTGAACTCCCTTCCCTGCTCTGCTCTCTAGACTCTGTGTTTGGAATTTGAAAGTCTAACTTGCTTTTCAGAAGAGAGGGTATTTCTCTGTTCTGAGGGTTTTCAAAATCTTTTGTTAGAAAACAAAAGGTTGTTTTGGATTGTTTTAAAGCTTGCTTTTGTTCTGGGTCTTCCCTGAGTCCTAGGTATTTATATATCTGGAAGGAAGAAAATCTGATTCTTATAGCAATACTTGGTAATAAACTTGTTCTGGCACCCCCTCTAATATTCCATTTTTTTTCTTTAATCCACAGTCTAAAAACTGTGGAATTATTTTTCTTTTGTCTAGTATGAATCTCCATTACCTTTTCAATTTTTGTTTGCATACTCAGAAATGGAAGATTTTTATTTTTAACCCCTCTGAGACCCTTGCATGCTAAATGTAAGCTTATAACGGGGAAAAAATGTGGAAATGGGCAATCACAATTTTTGATGTTTTCCATTGTCAAGGAGAAGATAGTACACAAAGAAAGTAAAGGACACTTACTGGTTCAGGGGCACAGAAATGTTCCAGAAAACCCAGGTTTGAAACAACTGCCTGAAGCTTGCAGTGCAAAACTGCAAGGCACACATTAGATTTGTTTAAAAGAAGGAAAACATAGTAGTTTATTATATAGTTTATGTTAGGCTATATAGTTCTTGAGTCATAATGACATTTCAGCATGTGTAAATAGCTTATGTGCCAACAAAGGATCCTGGTCTGATATAGAAATTACCTTAAATTAAGTTATTTTAGAAAGCATGTGCTAGCATCTCAGTGGCAAGAAAACATTTCCAAGACTAATGTTAAAATGCTGCTCTAAATTCCTCCCTTCCTCCCTGTCTTGTTTTGTTTTCGTTATCTTTCAGATCAAATGAACACTAATTGATGCCAGCAAGAAGTACCCTGAAAAAAAACGTAACCTTTTTTTTAATCTGGTCAGCAGAGTGATAACAGAGAATAACTGCACTCTTTTTTTAAATTTTGGAATAGTATTAAAAAACAAGAAGTCACAATCATACCATAGTCATGTCCATCCAATTTGCAGTCACCACTGTTTGTCTGTGCTTGAACTACAGAATGCAGGTCCTGCATATACCATGATTTTTGGTCTGGATGAAATGTATGAAGATGCGTTATGAAAATGGTTCCCATTCAGACTTCCTTTGCTTTCTGAAATAGTAAAAACATATCAATCTTCTGTAATGCTGATGTCCAGTCTGTGATGCACCTGGAAATCATTTATGCTCAGAGTTCCCTAGAGCATTTCTTGTTGTTTGCTTGGAAAGAAAGTGATTAAATTTTATCATCTTGGTTACTCGATTGATTCCAGAATCTTTGAAATGTGAGCTTCTGACTCCCTATGCACATCTCTGCCCTACATAAACTCACTCAAAGGATTTTGATCCAAAGATTTAAAGATTCAGGTGTCTTTTATTCTGTAGAAGGATCATACAAAATCATTGGTTGTCAGTTCAAATTTAACTCTTTGGATGAAATATGAAAATCCTCCTAAGAGGAATTTAAAGAAGATTGTGCAGGAGCATACATATTGGATGTAAATCACAAAAAAAAAAAAAAAAAAA